>VXAD01010633.1:190840-628264 GCA_013399195.1 Dicrurus megarhynchus
AACCTTCTTTCAGGTAACTGTAGAGCAGTATGGTCCCCCTGAGCCTCATTTTCTCCACTCATCTCCCTCACCCGCTCCTCACCAGACTTGTGCTCCAGAGCCTTGCCCAGCTCTCTTGTCCATCTCTGGACATGCTCCAGCACCTCAGCATCCTTGTTGCGAGGGCCCAAAACTGAACACAGCACTCGAGGGGTGGCCTCACCAGTGCCCAGTACAGGGCAACAATCACTGCCCTTGTCCTGCTGGCCACTGACAACTGCATGTCTAAGCTGTGTAGGAGGTCACCAGCCATGTCCCCTCCAATTATGGGGGCTTCATTCTGCTTACTGTCCATGTCTAGATACCCAGAGAACAAGTGATCAGAGTCAGGTATTGATCTGCTGGTTCTTCCTGTTTCTTCCCTCATCACTCCCTGCAGCCAGAAGGACAGAGAACACTAACTGTGCTCCTGAATCCTTAATCAGTGGTCACAAGGCCCTGAAGTCTCCCTTGATTGTCCTTGGGCTGCTTGTTGCAACTTCACTGCTGTCTACCTGAAGAATCAATAATGGATAATAATCCAAGAGCTGTACCAGGGTGGGAAGATGGGAGGCTTTCTCTTCACATCGTTAACCTGGGCCCAGGAAGGCAACAGGCTTCCATAAGAAATGGTCCTTCTGTTTCCTTCAGAATGAGTCTCCTATGAAAATGACACATCTTTTTTTTTCATGGAAGCAGTTTTTATGGAAGCAGGTTGTAGAGTGCCAACCTCAGCAACACCTCCAAGCCAGGTGAACAACTGTCCTGGTTATTGTTCTTGCAGAGCCTCACACGTGTCATTCTGGGGCATCTGGAGAGGTGAGACAGTCCCAGAGGAGACACACAGGCAGGAACTTGTCACCATTGCCCCCTGTCCCTTAAGTCACTGTGTTCAGCCAGGCAGAGAGAGGGCAGGGAACCCTCCATGTCATACATCCATCACCAGAAACTGTACTTCTTACAGTATTTTAAAAGCAGACTTTGAAAGAGTTATTTATATAAAATACAGAGCTATTTTAAGAAATCCTTCTGCTTTCCAGCTGATACTACTTTGGTTTGAGACAAAGAAAAATACCTTCTCAGGGAAATCAATCCTGGGCCTCTTTTTATTAAAGGCAACCAGCAGCTGAAGTATAGGAATGCAAAACTTTTACTAAATTACATGGTAGTTTTGTGATACTTCAGCTAGGAGCTGAACCCAAACTGTAGTGATCTAAAGCAGATTTGACCTGCATTCCCAGGCACACTTTAATCCTTTGACATTGCAGTTTATAGATATAGGATTAGTTGCTTGGAGGGCTGCACTAACCACGGGGGAAGCTGCTAAACCTTGGCAGAAGAAGGACAAACCAAGAAAGCTGTTACCCTGTCCTGTGCATTCCTGCATTTTGTAATGACCCACAAACTTAAAAGATGGAGGATAATTTAATTTTGGGGTTTTTTAAAATATTTTGCAGACAATAATAGAGGAACATAGAATTTGTATTTTTCAAACACTTATCAACTATTTCTTAGTTTACTCCTAGATTCACAAACCAGGATCTTGAAATATGCATTTCACTGCACAATAGCTGCAAGATGCAGTTCAACTTCTTTGCCATAGAACTGTAGATACGACAGATTTAACCCATTTTGTTATAATGACACATATAATCACAAAAAAGGATGTCATATTTGTGTCTTGAAATAAGTGAAGTAGAAATATTCACGTAAAATTAAGGAAATTAATAATATTCAAATGCTCAACATCAACAATTTTTTTTACTTTTCAAATGCCTGGATCTTATTTATACACAGTTTACACTAGCTGAAATCAGGTAGATGGCACATAACTATATTCAAGTTAAAATTTTTGGAATTATTATAAGACCAATTATTCTGAAAATGGAGGACATTGCCTGTCATAAGCACCAGGTATTGTCACAACTATGAATGCCACAGTAAATACCATGAAATAATGTGTAAAGGTTAATGATCCCCTTATTTATGGAAACCTTTCTCATACTTAATGAAGTTTCTCGTAATAACCATCAGTCAAAATACAAAAAGTATCACAAATATTTATTTATATAATACAAAATATAATATATCCATGCATATATGTAAGTTTAGATATAGTGCACAAATGTTAAATTAGAGAGTGAAATTCAGATTCACCTAGTTTAAACTACCCCCATTTCAAAGTCCACTAATTTTTATCTGTTAAGCACATGGAAAGGCAGAGAGCTGGGCAACTGGAGACACTGGAAAGAGCGACTTCAGTGGACCCAGGGACTACAGAAAGTTGGCCAGTGACTCCACTGAAGGCAAACACACCTCGTGTCCAGGAGTTGCTGACAGCTGTGGGCTGTACCACCTATCCTCGACTGTGCTTTGGTCAACCCACTAAAAATAGTACATGTACTCTTAAATTGTACTGAAACTGTCACGACTGATGGTTGTGACACTCAACAAACAGTATTTGTACAACTGTAGTTCCATTTATTTACCATTTACTTATCATGCTATTGAACCGCAAGATTTCAACATTCAGGACGGCACATACACTGAAGTTCACTGTTCAAGGCATAGATGCTCTCTGGGTTAGTCACTAAGGCAGCTGCTTCCATTTCATAATTAATTTTTAACTCTACATTTCACAGAGCTCAAGCCCCGAACGGTTCAAGGGCCTACAATCTGATGCAGTATCTCAGAAGTTCCACATTCTGTTGAGAACCAAAAGCTAACATTACCTGCAAACCCTTGACATAACTTGTGTGGGTGCCAAGGCAGCTCCTACTCCCTCATCTAGCACTGTATATATATCACTGAGAAAATGAAATAATGGTGCATGCCCTGAGCATGTGTCCAGAGAACAAACCAGCCCAGAACGTTCTGCCCTTGATTCTTTCAACACACACCACAGGAGAAAGGTGTGGGGACTTCGGGAGCTTCCCTTTTGACACTGTTTATCTATTTTGGTATCTAGAGCAATCAGTCCATTAACTTCAGGAATGTATGACCTGCACAGTATATTTTAGAACACACAGGGAAGAGAAACTACTTATTTTATAGGAAAAGTGAGCTCTCAAAGCAGAGAATATTAAACACCCATTCCATAAAAGCATGGCATTGACCAAGGTGCTTTATTTAGGAAGGATCCCCAATTAATATGATTTGCTTCCCATGATAACTGGTCCCTATGAATATTAAAGAATAAAACAAAGGCTTCCAGCAAGCTACCTACCTAGAGAACACATATATTCCTGTACATCCAGGCTTTTGACTGAGCTGTTATGTAAATCTATCCAAAGCAAAATGACAAAGTGACAACTGAGTACCTTCAAATCTTCACTTCATGATGGTTATGTCAACATGGGTTTGGATTTGCAGTAACAGTTGGAAGTTGTTTTGATTAAAATGAGAACAGAGTACAAAAAGTCAAACAATTAAATTTACAGTAAGTTGCTGTTTAACACTACACAATTTAATAGTCTCAACCACAACAGCAAAAGAGTCCTGTAAAATGTTTCCTTATAAAAACACTACAAGTATGCAAATTGGATAAAGTTAAAAACACCCCCACAGTAATATTTTCCACTAGTCCCTTCCACTGAATGAGTTGAAATATATTCCTCAGCTACAATTTGAAGTTTGAGTGGGTAATACTACTTGTTTAAGGGACTGGTAAATGACAGTGCTGTGGCTGCAAAACCACGCTTAAAACATGGATGCCACTTACAACCAGTATTCAAAGAAGTCACTCGATTTTCAGAACAGTTAAGTCCTTTGATACCAATGAGGGGGGTCAATGCTTTTGAAATCAGCCAGTTTTGATTACACAAGAAATGCTGGTTACAGACTCAGGCCCCCAGGTCTGTGCCTTTCTGAGCTCACACAGCCAAGGGCCTGCAGAGGGCTGTCACATTGTGCCACCTGCTCTTAATACAGAGACACTTTGCTAAGAGAAATAAAATGGGAGAGAAAAGCAGTCAGGATGTGAAAAGGCAGACACTGACCAACAGAAGGGAGCAGGAGCCATTTCAAAGATTTGTTTGAGAAGAGACTCCAAGCAGGTGAATTCAGTAATTCACCTACTTACAGCCAGGCTTTCTCAGTCCTGTCCCTGGGCTCTCAATGGACAGACCAGCCCTGCCCACGACAGACCACAGGTATGCTCAGATAGCTCTATCAGAGGTATAAAATAGAAAGACTCTGATCCCCTGAAGAAAATACTAGAAAGTGAAACCTCCTCAGAAATAAACCACTGGTTCACTCTGCTTTAATGGCAGAAACAATGGTCGCTGGAGGCTCTCTTTGGCTTTTGAGCAGGGAAGTTTGCTCCTGCTGCATAACCTGCTCTTGATCACCGGGGCAGCAGAAATGGTCAATACAATAACCACCAACGAAAAGACCACAAGTCTCAGACCTGACAGCAGTTATGCATTTCAAAGCCTGCAGGGAACTCAGACTTCAAATCAGGGGGCAAAAGCAAGGAAACAACCATGATGTGTTATAATGGAGCCATCGCACTGACCGGTGCTCAGTAATGGAGTGCCCGCATGGCACTGCCCCTGCACATCCAGCTCTGGGAAGAAAACAAACAAGGAAGTTTAATTTAAAATTCCTTTAAAACCCTATGAAAAGCAAGAGCTGCTTCTCTGTCAAAAGCAGCACTTCTTTTGATATATATTAGTTCACTCCATGTATTTGTTATACCCCTCCTGTGCTGGTAGAGAAAAAGCTATTATCTGTCAGGTGAAACCTAGTAGATTTCTCAAAGATAACATAATGATGCAGTTAATGGTAATCTACAGTCTACCCTTGACACGGAATGCCACATTAATCACACAATTTCTTCTACTCAGTATGCAGAAACCTGCAGGCAAAACAAGGAGGATCAGGGAAGTATTCTGTGCTTTATTGCCACAGCTGTGCTGAGCAGATTTCCAAGAATACGCACAGGACAAACCAGACAGTGCTGGCTTGGCTGTCCTCTCCCCACAGCAGGACTTGCTGGGCTTGCCCATTCACTTTGCTCACTCACGAAGTACATATAATATAACATAGTACAATAAAATATGTAAAATATAGAGCTCTCCTTCAAAGTCTTGAATAATTTCTTCGTCAGCAGTTCAAGATGTCATTTGGTTTGTTGCACCAGCGAACTCTGTCACAGCTCAGTATCAACAAATCCACAGGATTTCATGACAGCAAAAGAGCTAAAGAATAGACACAAGTGACAAAACATCGTTTTTCTCCTGGTGTGAACTCAAAACATACTGTGTGCATTTTCTCCTCTTTTACCCTATGGATCTCCTGTGATTCTAAACAAATGTTTGGGCTTATTAAAGAGGCATCAAAACAAGTATCTCAAACACAGTTAACAGAAAATCTTATCACTGATAATTTCAAAGAAATCTTAGCATGCTTTTTACGGACAAATAAACTGAAATTTGTGAAGTTAGGTGACTCCACATGAAAATATACATTGTAAAAGCAGGAATAATTTAAACGACTGTGTAGTAAATCACAATTCTCTGCTCTAACCAAAGCTTACTTTTCTGGGTAACCAAAGTGTTTCTGTAAAACAAAATGGTAAAAAGTTGTAAATAACCAACATTTTGTAGGAAAGTTTGTAATTTTTGTTACAATTAATAGTTCATTTAGTGGCTGCTTAGTTCAAGAGAATCTTCTGTAAACGTCTTCTATAGACCCCTCTCAACATACAGGGGCTATAGAACAGGGCAGAGGCATGTGCACTTGATTTCAAACCTTCATTTTAAATTTTTTACAATTCCTATTTCTTAGTGCCCAAATTTTCCCTTTGGCATCAGATGCATTCAATTTTTTTCTATTCCTTTATTTCCAGACTTCTAATTTTATTACACATAATCTGTGAGACTAAGTGACAGAAGGAAAGATTTTTTAATTTTCTACAAAAAATCTTTTCTTATGAGGAACATAATACGCTTCCTGTAGAGCTGAATTTATTTTCCAAACAAATGCAAAGTGTATGCAACTCTGTGAACATGCTGGTAAAACTCTAAATAACACACTTAAATTTTCTCTGATGGTCTGAAGGAATTCTTGCTTCCTAGGAAAAACACTTTTTGAGTGCCACCAACACGTTCATGTTTGTCACCTCAACTTCACTATGGGATGTTTGAATTTTAATAGTTTGAGAACAAACTGGATCAAGGATCCAGGATTGATCACAGGACCTTCTGGTACAATTTCCATAGGCATACTGAGGATCCAGCTAGGGATTGAGTTCTTTAAGGGAATCGACACATGCAGGGCTGTGAAGGCACATGGAGGATGCACGGACACTCACACAGGCAGAATTTCTCTCACAGTGTCTGAAGAAATTACTGTTCTGCAGAACTACCTGATGCCACCTTTAAACATACAGTGACCCAGTCCATGTTTTCATGTAGGTGAGAGCACAGCAGCGTAAATGCAACAGGACAACAGCAGAGAGCAATGATCCTAAGGATGAACATGATTTACAAGGTCAGGATGCTGTTTTCCTCTCACATAGACATATATGCACCCTAACAGAAGTGCTAAAGATATAAAATATTAGTATGTACAATCAAATGCATTTTAAGGACTGAGCATAAAAGCATGCAAGTAGTCCACAGATCCATTTACCACATAAAATTTGGATTGAATTTTGCTTGACAACTTCAGTGCCTTTACCGCTAAGGCACTGGGCCTCAGCATTGCCTTGGGCAGGTGCCAAGTCCAACACATGCAGACATGCAAACACACACGTGCACATACCCAGGTACATGCTTCTAATTCTTCACTGAATAAATAGAGCAATACCTAGAGCTCCCCATCCAGCACTCTGGTTACATGAATATTAATGACATCTTACACTAAAAGAGCAAATTCATAAATACAGTAAAGTATGCATATATTCACAGAGCTGAGCTGTGCCAGAACAGAAGTATGACAAACAGTTCTCTTTGTCAGTACAGCAATAACCTGAGCTTTATCATAGCAGAGGCACTCATTATTGATTACCCTGCATGGTTTTTTTCCCCTTGTATGTCTTCTGTAAATAGAAAGAGGTGAAACTAATACAAAATTTTTTATCATCTAAAATGTGATAACAACCATGTTTTCCAGTCTGCATCATAACCTCAGTACTGGTAAGTGCTGGGGTAAGGTCAAGGCTCCAGGACCAGCATCTTTTAGTATGTTCTCTGGCAGGATTTTGGCCAAAGCCAGCTGGACATCTGGGCACAGGTTAGAAAATAGTGTAGACCAAGGATTCTTCTAAATACAAGATGTTTGTGAAGCAATCATGTTTGGGTCTAGGAAGGCTTCATGACTGGAATCTAAGCTGTATTTTGCCACTTGCTGTCAGGAGCCACAGGGCGGGCCCTGGTTTGTTTTATAAAAAAAAGAATTTAATACAATTCTTAGCTTATTTACCTCAATCAATCAGAAATACCTTGACCTGTTCAGTGATATTTAATAACTGATTTTGCCTACATGAGATTCTAAACACACTGTGGGTCATCCTTGGCAACTACATACAGATCCTCCCTCTGTTATCAAGAGATCATTCACCAGATGCTCTGCAAGGAAAGAACAGCAAGTCACTAACTCTGTATGTGTTTACATACTTAGGTGTTGAAGGTATCTGCTGAAATTGCACCATGAAATGGTGGAAAAATAACTGAGAATAAACATTTGCCCTTTTCAGAGTTCATTTTGGCTCAGTGTTATCCAAGTTCACTAATGGTTCTTAACTGAGGTTCCTGAGTTAGGAGTTACATCACCCCCAGACTCCCAACTGAAGTCAGTCATGGACAGATCATCAGAAAACACCAAGTGATCTAAAATCACTTTCTTGTAGAATTACCTGCTTCCCACTAATTACAGAGGACCTAAGACTTCTAACTATGAGCTTTGTCATATAGATCACAAAGAGACCCCTCCTCCGTGGGAGAAGCAGCAGGGCACACTTTTAAACAAGTATTTTGAGGGAAACAAATGCTACTATTAAGCAGTATTTGAGCAAGTGTTCTCTAAAGAGGCCCATCCATAGCAGTGTATGATCACCAGCACTGAAACCACTGTGTAAATATATTGGTGTCCCTCAACATGGCAACGTAAAAAGACCAGAATGTATTATTTACTTTTGTAAAAATTGAAAATATGCAGTAATTATGATATTAGATCAATGTCTGAAGATTTGATCTTCAAATTTCAGATAGGCGGTGTAAGGCAAGAAGCAAGAAGTATTTCATACTGACTGTCACTACCTCTTTTGTAGCTAGACTGCAGTTTCCATGGACATGTTGCTTCAGTACATGCCAAAACACCTTTCTGAGATCCAGCTTGGGTGTCTGCTTTATGATGTTTAAGGCAATTTGCCCAAGCAGAAGTACAGAAAATACCTACCCACCAACAAAACCCCCAAAACAACACCCACCTTCACCTCACCCCTGAACTGGAAAGAGGTGGTATAATAATGAGGTTCTGTAAAGTTAAATTTGGTATTTCAACTATTCAGCTTAGAGAACCAACTCAGAAGCTACTATTATTTTTAAATATGTCAAGTAAAAATAATCTAAAGCATGAATGAGTAGCAAAAACCCTGGCAAGTAATACAGTGGTAAAGACATGTGGGAGATGGTGATGTGCAAGTTTGCAATATGATATGGTGCAGAAAGCAAACGAGAGAGAAGCTCTGCAACTTCACATTACACACAGTGAGGAAACACATCACAAATGCCAGAGGAAGCTCTGCCTCTGGGAGACAATGCAGATTGCATCCTGTGCTCTACATCCTAAGTGGAAAGATTTCAACCAAGAGGGAGCCACAAATACAGCCTAGAATTAACAAGGGGCTGGGATGATAAAGTTTCTGGAGGATGTTATATATAGAGAGAAAAACATGGATAGTGTGGCAAAATGGGAGCAAGAAGGTAATGGGATGGAGAATCATAGCTACACAAATTTTTAAGGGCTGTAAATGCAAAGGATGTGAATAATATTCTGGGTGGAACAAATGACATAAGTACATGTGATGGAAAGAAATGAAAAATCTAAAATGCTAAAGCAGGTATCAGGAGTCTGTATTGACACAAATTTTTATGCTGCACCAAGGTATAGTGTCCCAGCTGTAGAACTGTTACCAGCAGGAATGGTGCAAGAAAGAGAAATGCCACCTTACATGGATCTACAGACAGCCTTGACTTCCCAAACCAGAACACTGAGTCAGGAAGCTGTAAAAAACTAGTTAACATAAGGCCTGATGATGTTACTTATACATTCAGCTTTTCTCATGCAATACATTGTTCTGGGACTGCATATTACAGATGTTGACTAAATGAACGATGAAAAGCAAATGTGTCGACTTAAAATGTGAGGGGTTTTCCCCCCTCTACTCCTTCTTTTGTGTAAATGTTTAACACATTCAAAAATTAAAAATGTATTTATTTGTTTCAGTTATACAGCAAGCTGGCAGAATATTTGCAGAGTGGTTATGCTCAGGAAAGAAATATACCCTTTCAGAAGGAGAAAACCAATCACCCATTATTCGCAAAGCTTTTACCCCTCCTCCAAAAAAAAAAAAAATCAGAAAAAACCATGAAGTTGAGAACACTATGGAAAAAATATTTCTAATTCAAAGAATTCTGTTAATAAGATGAACTTTTCAACACTCCAGCACAAGACTGATCATAAACCCAGTCCACAACTATTCTGTATTTCCTTCCCATCAAGCTGTAAGAAATCCTCCAGCACCCAATGACATATTTTATGATGCTTTGGAAAAAGATCCAAACCCCCAAAACTGATGATACAGCACAGGATGAGAAGATGGCAGACTCACAATACTATCACTCTCATGGGCCCCCTTTTCTGATATGGAACTCATTAAATTAAAATATTTTTAAAAGCTCAGGAAAGGGGTTCTTTTCAACCAACAGAAAATGCTACTGAAACAAAACACAGAGATCAGTGCCGATGGAGAATTCGTTTGTGATTTCAAATATCTGATGAATTTTACTGTGAGCATGTAAACAAGGTTCACAGTGTTACGGGGAACACTGTATATACTCTCTACCTGTGGTCAATTTTTACTGCTTCCAAGGAAGGCAAATGAGGGCACAGAAGCTATACTTCATATCAGGAAAAAAAAAATTGTTGAACAGCTATGGAAAAGTCCATAAACAGGAGCTTAGGTCTGAAATATAATACATACTTTATAATAATAATTAAATTTAATAAACATATGTATATGACATTTACAATATTTACACGGTGCAAAAACTAAAGCCACCATAACAGATGTACTCTCTCAGCTTTTTTTGCAGTCCTTTCCATTAAGTACTCACATCCTAAGCTCAGGCTGGCTGTGCGACAGGGGCTGTTTCCTGTCCAAGTGCTGCTTTCCATTTGCCTTTGATGTCAAGGATGTCTCTGCCTCTTGGTGTCTGACGTGCTTTGCTTTTTTCATAGCTAACTTTATGTCTTTATAGTTAAAATTACTTATAGCATACTCTAATAGATTGGGATATTCAACTCAGTCTGAGGAAGAGACCACTCTCGTTTCTCTGTCATCACAGGTACAACCCATGCAGACCCCTCTCACCTCTAAAAAACTTCATCACTATTACTGACCTCAAGGGAGCTGGTCAACCTAGACAAGTCTCCATCACTCTGAATTATAGAAGAGAGAACTTCAGAGACTACAACAGGCTGGCTTCAGGGCAACATAGATTCAAATAACCACATATCCCACAGTTTTAGCTATTCCTATTTGGACCTATGCATAAAGTATCAGCTATATCAGCTCTTCAGGAAACAGGGTACATAGATATATACTTCCTGGAAGGTTTCTCTGAGGAACAACATACATATAAATCTTCCTGAAAAGCTCAGGAATGTGTTATTTCCAAACATTTTCAAAGCATTAACTTCCTTGAAGATACAGGGTAATGAAAAATACAGGGCACACTGAGACCCATCTTGTGAAGATGTGCATAATCCTCACAACTTCATACTGTTCTATGATGGTACCAACTGTTGCAAAATGTAAGGTCATACTTGGATTTTTTTTTTTTAAGGGAAGGTAAAAGTTGCATTGGCAATGCTGTCCTCAGTAATGTAAGACAAAGTCACTCTTTGTAAATGGCATATATGTAAGCCAAGCAACAGTTAGGGAAATCTAAGGGAAAATAAAAAACATCCTTTTTGTGTAAGCTGGTTCATATTTCCTGACCATCAGTTTTTTGTATCTTCCTTTTGAAGTGGTCAAATGTAATACAATGGATCACAACAAGATGAATTTTTAGAAGTTATTTAACTTAGTGCTTCTTACATTCAATATATCCAATATTATCATATCAATGACACCTCTTTCAACATCTGAATTTGACCAACTACTTTCAAATATATATAATCCATTTTTTTCAAATGGATTAAAAATTTGCCTTATTTTTTTACTATTTTCTTTCAGCTTCTACCTGATGATATATATAGCAGGCAGTATTCGCATCTCTTTAAAATACTCTACAGTGATCACATGGTTTTTCCATGTCCTGGCACCTTCTTTATTTAACATACGTTATCCAATTTTATTTGAAATACACCTATAAGACCCCAAGCCTCCAGTGCTTCCTGGCAGTTCCACTTGGATGGAAACAAATTCAAGGACCAGCATTCTTGTTAATGTATTTGTATTTCAAACTGTGATCTCCAGTGTAACGATGAATACAGTGCTGGTTACAATGATTACATCCTTAGGTATGTGGACCTGAGTGTCATTTGCACCAAGGTGAGGTGTGACTAAATTTATGTCTACTTTAAGGCCACTTTCCACTGACCTAGCATAAATTTGGTTCTGAGCCTTATACACCAGAGTCCTGCATCCAAATTCATTGGACCTTCCATATGAAAAGTCCTGTTAAAACATGAACCACAATCAGGCTTCTACGGTATTAACTTTGTGCTATATTATTAGGAAAATACTAGAAGTTGCTCTGCAGAGTTTAATTACAAAAGAACTGAAATGGGACAAAGGTAACTGAGGATAAGCCAGTGAGAGGCATGGAAATCTCGGTAGTATCCAGCTTCAGCTGCTGAGAGTAAGAAGTCACCTCTGTCAACAGTGATCACAAGCACAGTAACCAGAAAGGAAGAGCCCTAATGAGACTGAGCCCAATATCCCTTTGAGTACTTCTGGTCCTCTGTGATTGCACCTACAGTACAGCTTGCTCATTTTGAACCTAGTGGCAAAATTTTCATAAATTTAATATGTCTTAATTCTGCCCCATGAATAAATTCTAATTAAAGGCTTATTTTCCAGATATTAAATGTGACAGCCTATACTAAATGTAGATCTCACCAAACACACAAGATTCCCAGCTCTAGAAACCAAGACTCTCTTATCTATTCTTAGATAGACAGATGAAAACCATGGCTTCCATAAAACACTGATCAGGGTAGTTAGAGATAAATCTCTTGGACTGACAAGTAAATTGGGACCTTTGACAATTCCCTGTGAAATCAATACGCTTTCAATCACACCTTTCAGCAGGTGTCAGTATTTTCTGTGTACTTGACTTCCAGTGCTGAAACCTGTTTAATAGCAATAGGAGAGGGACCTTCCATACCTCACCTTACAGCTGGGTCATGGTACAGGAAAAAATTATCTGCTGTTTCACATTACTTGAAATATTTTCCAGTAAGAAGTACTCTTAGAATTTTTCCAGCTGAAGCCCAGAATTCTGCTAAATATACAAAAGTCTCAGAAGTGTTCTCTACAGACACTGCAAACTATTTTTCAACAGGTCAGCTCTACATACTGAACTATTTGCAAATTATTAGAAAATATAAAAAATATTAAACACACAGACTGTTCATTACTTTTACAAGTCTCACAGGGTTGAAATGCAAATTACTCTGTACTACAAATATTTGGGTAACTGAAAACTTGCCCAAAATGTTTGAATTAAAAAAAAAAAAAAAAAAAGGCTTTTTATGGGTTAAGGTCATAATGAGAAAACTGTTCTCCCAAAAATCTGTATCTTATTGTTGGACTGAAAATAGTTTAATAGAGAAAATATTCATTGACAGGGCAGTATTTTACATAGAGAATTAAGCCCCATCAAAGTGGGCAATGTCATTCCATCTACAAGGGAAGTGCCAAAGGAGACGGCCAAAATTTGCAACGGTGTGATAATACCAGCAGGGATGGATTTGTTGCTATTATGATTAAAGCATATAAACAGAAGAAGATTAGGAGGGGTGAGAGTGAAAAGAGAGGAAGAATAGTTTATTGGTTGGAAGAAGGGCAGGGAGAAGCTTATGTTGGAATGCAGTGTCACAGTTACACACCATAAAGCTTTCAGTTGCTCCCATTACATGAATGTCAGAATGCAGCTGCCACTTTCCAGCAGAAATTCTTTCCGTTTTCATTTTGGAAGTACAGGGTGTGTTTTTTCAGTGTAGCACTCCCATGAGATCACCATGTTGCATCTGCAGGTACCTTTATGGCACAGGGACTGGCAAATGTGACTTTGTACACATGCTCTGGGACATTTAACACTTAGGATGAACCAGCAATATGCCCTTCAAGTGGAGAGGTGGCTCAACCAAAAGAAAGCATTAAGAATCAGATTTTGTGTTGTCTTGAACCAACTGCTTTCACAGCCATCAATGTACAGCCATATCTACCAATAAATCTCAATGACAATCCATTCAGTTTAAGGAAATGGGGCTGAACAAGATAAATGAGAAACCAGCTTTACAATTATAATCTCATTCTGCTGATGAAAAGGAAAGGCCACGATTTTCCATCAGTGCCTTGAGATCCCTGGTCTTCTATTTTTAAGTGATCCACTTAAGATATTTGGAAGGGGTTTATTTCACCACTCACTGAAGTCAGCCCTCAAAAAGGCATCCAGTCAACTGAGACCCATAGCCCTCCTCAGCTCAAAGGGTTAAGAATCAGACAAGCTAAGTTGGCATTGAATATTGGAAGGAGTTCAGTCCCCTACCATGTTAATCAATTGAAGTGGCTTAGTGGCTTAATGATGTACCCTGGAGAAAGAAGAACAGTAAGGTTCTGCCTTGTGGTATCAGTGAAGAACAGGATGATTGAGTCAGGAAGTACATACTGAGCAGAACTTCGTATTTTTGTCAAAGAAAGAAAAGGAACCATGAATATTTGAGGTCTGAGAGAGATCTTACGTCCCAAATTCTTGTCAGGGTATCAGAAGAAGGGAAAAAGAGAGAGAAGGGAATTAGGAATTCTCTCAGTCAGCTCGTTTTTCCATCCGTGCTTTCATCTGTCCAGAACTGTAAGCATTTTAAATAGTAAGGGAAAAAGAGAAAATTCCTTCCTTTGCAGTACTACAGAATACTGCTAGCCTTAATTATTATAACAAATTGAATATATGCAGGAATCTGCTAAAAGAGCAAAATTATCATATCTAATTTATCACACAAATAAAACTGGTCATCAGGTAAGTAAGGGTTCTAGTGCAACTGAGAACAAGAATTTGTAGAATATCTTTCAATTGCCAGTGCCAGGTAAAAAGTCTGAACCCTGCCAGCTGCCATTAAAGGTCGCAATTTAAATCATATTTATTGAGACCTGGGGTTTGTACCTTCCATCTCAGTAAAATACACTTGCAGTAGTCATACTACTGTTTTAAAATAGAGGAGCAGAATTTCAATGTTTTCAAGAACAATTAG
Source organism: Dicrurus megarhynchus (assembly GCA_013399195.1). NCBI lineage: Eukaryota > Metazoa > Chordata > Aves > Passeriformes > Dicruridae > Dicrurus > Dicrurus megarhynchus. Next base: position 205,568 of record VXAD01010633.1, read on the forward strand.
GACTCAGTGAATTCTGCTCCTTATACAAAACTATGCTTTGTTTTGGAATTTGAAATGGAGCGGAATGTTCTTAAAATTTTCCAGTGACTAGAAATGTTGTAACAAAGTTATTAAAAGCATATTTTCATTAACATCAATTGAACTTCCTTGCAGGACTCCAAAGGTAGTAAGTTTATTAAATACATTGTCCCTTCTGGACTTCCACTTAAATGTATACTTAGCACTGAATTCCACATGAAAGAGCAAACTCCAATGAGGTTTTTTTTTTCACAAAATGCCACACTGAAGTAGACTTGCATCCAAACACCAGAAATCAAGTATTTCAAATACTTACACATTGAAACAAATAGAAAAGAAAGTGGACTTCAATTACATTTAATTTTGAAGACAACCTCAGTCATATGAGTACAGAGGGGGATTCCTAGGAGGAAATCAAGGGCTTGATTTAGTTCCCTAAACATAGGCTTATAGTCACTGAACACATCCTCAGGTATCTGAAGAGATCAACGGTGGCATTGGCAAAAACTCCCCTAAAATAATCAATCAGCAATCAAAGAAATACTAAAAATATACAGAAAAAAAATTCTCCAGTATTTATCTGAACTTAGTTCAACAGGGTATTAGAAATGCCCTCCATGCAGTGAATGTGCTATCTAAGTTCAGAGATGTTATAACTGTTTTGTATAAAGTTTGTGTCTTTTTCTGATTCTTTTCACTCCTGCAGTCAACTCTTCAAACAGGACAAACCATTCTTGGGTAGAAACCAATGCAGCAGAAGCACCCCTAGACTTCACCATAAACCATGTGGAATGAACAAATGAACAATATGGCAGAGTAGGAAATATTTGCAATTCCAACCCTGTCCATCCTCAGTAACCTCTTTTTTTAAGTTACAAGCCAAATCCTTCTTCATTGCTCGAGCAACTGTCCCACATACAACATGAGGCAAGAGCTGACAAAGCAGCTCAACTTCTTTGCTGAGGGCTCTAGATTGGCAGTGAAATTCCACTTTATAATATAGAACTTCTAGGAACAGATATTGGTTACTAGAGTTAAAGCCAAGCTCAAAGTGTAACTATATTTGCAAAGTCTATGTTCAAAAACTCCACAATGTCCCTTCACCTGCTCCTTTCACGAACAACTCTTTAATGTCCTAACTGGCTGTGTTCTCCTTCACCTACTATTAAAACACCATGAGAACTGCTAGGTTTTGGCTCTGTTGTCTTCTGTAAAAGCACATTAACTGTAGTATAAAAACATTAAAAAATGTCAAGCTGTGTGCAACATATACTGAATTCCAATCGTTTTGTCCAATTCTCTAAAGAGATGAGTCTCTGATATTCAAGAGCTATGCACACACATCTGCAGAATTTCAAAAGATCTCACCTCCCAGCATAAATGTTCATTGGGAAATCTGGCTTGTGAAAGGGTGTTGAGCTCTTCTTAAAACATATGCCATAAATCCTAATTGTTTTTGAAACTCACTTCTTGCTTTCAATTCCCTCATTTTTATGCAATCATTTCACTTAGTTATTACAGTATGAATCTAAATTTCTGGAGATTCAAAATAACAAGATTTTATGAACAAATCTTTAAAAATTCACAGTACTTAATAAATCCTGTTATTCTGCCATTTACCATTTTAACTATCTTTTTATTTTTAGTCCTTCATTTCCTCTTCATTCTCATGTTTTACTTTGGATTCCTGATGAATGATCACAGATTCCACTTTTCAGTTTATTTTTCTTTCTTTTCTGTTTGTACATTTGGCTACTTTAATGTCTTCTAACTTCCTAGAAAAAATAATTTTTATAGGTGTATTTGAATTTTGACTACATACACTTGAAATTAGATGTTTGATTAGCAGTGAAATAAACACCATGTTATAAAAAAATCAAGTCTCTTGAAATCAGAATGATTGTTCTTAAGTTTTACTTCTTTGAATCACCACAGATCAAAATCTCGCTTTTTATATTGTTTCTATATTCAACTGAGCAGTAAACCATTATATTAAACAAGGTGAGAGAAGTTGAAGTTTCAGTGAATATTATGAACAAAACACAATTTTCCACAGAAAATCTTGGGAATTAAGTTTTTCCTTAGGCCTTCTGATCACAGGCTTATGATCCAAACAAGGAAATCTTAGGGCAATATTGTTATTAACTCTGATTTTTCACTCCTAAAAATGTGATCAATATTAAAACCAGAAACTATTATTCATCTACCCGGTAATTACAAGCTGACAGACACAGTGTTGCTGATTTTGTCAAGACTGTCTTTTAATTGCAACAATTGTCATTCTACCATTTACCAATCTCATCTCAACACTTTTGGACTGCAAATATTCTTGACTCAAAAGAGTACCGAACTATATGTAATCCATTATTTCCCATAAAGATCTAGGACTGAACAGGTGATACCTACCTGCTTCACCCACTTCAAAAACCACATTTGGAAAGAAGAAAGCAAGGATGGAAAAATGAGCTGACTGAGAGAATTCCTAACTCTTTTCTCTCTCTTTTTCCCTTCTTCTGATACCCTGACAAGAATTTGGGACGTAAGATCTCTCTCAGACCTCAAATATTCATGGTTCCTTTTCTTTCTTTGACAAAAATACAAAATTCTGCTCAGTGTATACACTATGCATACACATGGCAAACTGTTTAAAATTTAACTTCCCTCAGGTATGTCACATCTGAAGTTGTAGCACCTTCAACAGGGTTTATCTCATTTCATTTTAAGTTTCCTAAATTTATTTTTTTTTGTATCCTTGAGACACTTCACATTCTTTTGTTCTCTATATTACAAAGTGGGGCTGTTTGCCTGTGAAGTAATTTCTGGCAGACCTACACAGCACATGGCAATGGACAGTGCCTGTTCCTACTGACAAAGGCAGTGTCCATTGAGGGCTATATAAAAGAGCCTGTCTGCCTGTTGCCTGCTTCATTTTCTTACAGTTCCCATTTTTTAAAGCTTTCTTTGAACGGGAAATGTAGAAGAGAATATAACTGGGTCCCTCAGAGTTAGGGTCTGTCATCAAGCCAGTGATAATAATGGCTGCTAGCAGTCTCTTGGGTGAACTGACACTCTCAACCCCATTCAGCAGTTATCGGCCTTTCGCCAATGGTGTTCTCAAGGTTTGCTGAAATTTTAAATCCAAGCCTTTAATGAGTGTCTCAGTCAGAAGTTAGTATCTCCCTAAAAAACCTTTGTTTGCCATGAACCCATCTCTTTACTTTGCAGCCTCCCACCTGAAAGAGAGGATATTTTATACTTGCCTTTAATTTTCATGTGAAGGTTTTTTCATATTTTCTTTTATAGGAAAAAAGGAAATCTTTCTACAAATCTTTGTAGAAACTTCTTAGATGCTTCAAAGATACAGTACCTTATTAATTTTATTTGGTTAAGATTTAATAAATCATCTGCACTACTTCTCTCTTTTTCCAGGTGAGCGAGCTGCAGAACGTTTGCATAAACCCCGCATTCCTACTGCTGCTTTACTGCCTGTTCCACCAGAATTACTGGTACTACCTGAAGCATCATCCAGAGTTGCAAGGTGGATTTTGCAGACTCTGTAATGTGTAAGCTGTCAACTAAAGCAAGTTTTACTCTAACTGCTGTTTCAGACCACATGGACTTCCTTGTACATGCTTACAAAGACTTGAAGTACCAAGAACTGATAGAACTACCAAATCTCTCTCTCTCTTGAATAGAAATAATCCAACTCAGAGACCAACTTAGAACATCCATAAAGTTAAATTAACAGACTCCTCTCACTAAAGGCAGCTGAACTTAGATTCATGTTTAAATCTGTGCAAAATTGTGTCAGAGTATGTCTTTTCTTGCTTCCTCAACACTTAAAGGGGGATGAAGGTGGGTGTATACGAGCCCAATGCCATTTGCTTGTTCTTTAAATATGTATTTCATTTATATGGATGGATGGACTGAAGAAGAAAACTACACCAGACTCAGTTTATTTTTATATCATGGCCTAGAAATTCATAGCTCTCCTCACAAGATATGCATTTATCTGAAATGTGCACCAATTCCCTTGTGAGGTCTGCTAAGCATAGCCATCTGTTTTTTTTCCTGCATAATAATTTTACAAATATTGTCACTGAGTTTGTGTTACCGTAAGTCTTTTATTCATTTTAATTTTCATGGTGATTTTTTGCTCTTTTTCATTTAAGCCTGCAACCAACAAGAGAATCATATATTTATTACTCTCCGTCTCTCTCTCTCAATATATATTTCTAGAATATTTCTCTATTTTATGCAGTCTCACTGTACTCTTCAAAATATCTGAGATAAGCTTACTTTTGAAAGAGAACATTCAAGGTGGTTAAAAATATGCTTTGCTAAGCATATTTTATATTGGATAGTGGGACCATCAGAAGTTAATTTACCTAGACAACAGCTATGTAAACTGACTTTGTTTAAAGTACCGTGACATCTAATTTAGGTAATCAACACTGGAATTAGGTTCTATTATATCAAATGAAACTTTCAAAAATGGAATAAAAATTTATATTCCTTTTTATCCTAGGTGTGGTTATATTTTCATCTTCTTGCTCTTTCTGAAAAGCACTAGAACTTACAGTCAGAACCTGCTACATTTACCATCCTTTCAGAAGATGTTTTCTGTAATGGTGACACCAGAGTATTGGATTACATATTTAGGTTCTAATCTTAGCAAAAAAAAAACCTGAACGAATGTCACTGCTTTCATACATTCCTTCCCTCTTCCTTTAATCCTGCTGATTCCCTACTATCTCAAAGGTCAGACATGCTTAGTAGTTCCTGTACTGTTAAAAAAACTCCCTTTTTTAATCTCACAATCTCACAGATCCTGTGGATTTCCAGTAATTCCACTATAAAGAACTTTGTTTTCTTGTAGAAATACACATATTTAAAAACATGGTAGTTTTCTCTTTCCTAACATTATGAGAGTGCTTCCCAAACCCACAACCAAGTGTTCAATAACTAAAATTAAGTAATCAGTACATGCACAAAAATGATGTGTCAGGGTTTCCAAGCTAGGAATTTGTTATATGCACAACTATTCCACGTTCCGTGTTTTTAGCTATCTTTTATGAAATCAAAAAGTTCTAGTAAAACCCAATATTCCTTCACACCACTGAGATGTGGTAGCAATGCATGGGTTTGATTTACATATCATAGAAATTTAATTTGCTTAAACTGATACATACTCAGAGGCTTTAAACTCTTCCTCATCAATTTTACAGAAAGAGCAATACTTACATTGTACTCATTTATTTATTTACTACCACAAAGGTGCTGGCATTTCGAAAGCATCACTGCAAATGAAAGACTAATGCTGTAAGAGATTGAATTGCATTAGCAAGGAAACTTGTCAATCTTTGATTAAATTAATGATCAAATGGAGTGTTTTAGGAAACACTCAGTAGTGTCGCCAGTAAAGCATAAGGAAATCCTCCAAGTAAGGATTTGCATTTTAGAAGAGAATGCCTGGAGGATGTAGCATATTTATGAGTTAGATGCATGTTCCAACAACTAAGAAAATAATTTTGTCACTCAGCCTCATTTTTCAGTTCTGCTGTCTGAATAAAGAGCGAAGAAGATTATGAGGTTAAGAGCAAGTATCAAGGAAGCTGTACATTATTGCAGTTTTCCATCTTCACAAAGTGAGGCTGATTTTCTTCTTTCCCAGTGCCAAAATTTTTTAGTAGTCTGGCAAAATCTGGATGCTCTACTTCCCACGAAGAGATGAATGTTGTTAAGACTTGAAGCCCACCATGACAATGGGAAAGTGTTTGTGGTTACTCATGAGCCAGAAAACAGACCAGCCAGCAATTATTCTGCGGCCTTGTCACTGAACAGGAGGGCATGGGATGGTCTGTGTCCGCACGGGGGAATCTCCTCCTGCCTCCAAACAGTATGTCAGCATCCAAACTAACTACTGGCCATGCTCCCGGGCCTCTGCCGAGCCCAGAACCATGTAAGGTTGTTGCCAGGAGTTGCTGGCTGGTTTGGGCCAAAAAGTCACTTAAAGCCAAATTTCAAACATCACTGTCCCAGTGCTCAAATCTGTGCCGTAGCCCCACTTAGTTACAAGTATGGAAGTAACCTGTCTGCCCTTCTCAAGTAATCAGACTTGGTTAAAGGCATCAACTTAAGAGTAAGGTTGTGTTAATGGGAGTCAATGGGAAAATAGGGATGGGCTCCAAAACTGAATCCATGCTGGAATAAACTGGCAATTTCTGTTTCATTTCTTTTAATGAAATAGGAAAGCATTATTTCACACAAGTTTAAGGAAAAAATGCAGTACCCCATTTACTTGAAGAGCACAGGGGCCCTAAATACTAGCAGCATTCGGGTCCAAAGAAGGGCAATAAAGCTGGTAAAGGGTCTAGATAATTAGTCTTATGAGAAGTGGCTGAGGGAGCTGGGGTTTTCTAGTCTGGAGAAGAGCAGGCACAGGGGGTCCTCTACAACTGAAAGGAGGCTGCACTGAGGTGGGGGTCAGTGTCTTCTACCCTGTTTCAAGTGAAAACATAGGAGGAAATGGCCTTAAATTGCACCAAGGGAGATTCAGACTAGTTATCAGAAATCTTTTTTTTACTGAATGAGTGGTCAGGCATTGGAATAAGTTGCCCTGAGAGGTGGTGGAGTCACTGCCTATGAAGTGTTAAAAAGGCATCTGGATGAGGCACCTGGGGATATGGTTTAGAGGTGAATATGGTGGTCCTGGGTTGATGACTGGACTCGATCTTTAAGATCTCTTTCAAACTTGATGATTCTGTGATTCTGTGAAAACTGACAGCTGAAGAGGAACCAAGAAGGAGAGAGAAGGGGATGTACTTTCTCCTTTTCATGCATGCTGAGGCAGGGACAATCTAGTCTGTATTTGGTTGAACTACGGAAGAGCTTTAAATTGTGAAACAAAAATCTCTTCAGTGAAGCGGGGTCAGGCACTGGAACAGACTGCACAGAGAAGTGGTTGAATCACCATCCCTGGAAGTGTTCAAGAAACATGTGGCTGTGGCACTGTGGGGACATGGCTTAGTGCTGAACACAGCAGTGCTGTGCTAACAAATGGATTCAATGACCTTAGAGATCTTCCCCAAACTTAACAATTCTATGACTCTGTGATTCTACAAATCAAATCTGCTAAACATACATTCCAAATATAAACTTTTACTGGATTATTTGAACAATAAATACAACAAATTAACCTCTAGCTCAGAACAAACTGTAAACAATGAAAGGCTCTTAAAGTAGAGAATTTTAAGACCAAACCCAAAATTCATATAATGAAAAAATATCACCAAGAACTACACAAAAATAAAATCAAATGATCTAGCTACTAAAATACACATATGTACTCAAAATCTTGTGGGAATCAAATATTCCAATAAAAATAAAGGGAGAGATGGAAACACAAGTTTCTTATTATCACACTTCATATGTTATAAAACCTAAGAGTTAACTTATTTTTGGCAAAGGGACAAAGGTTGCACAATACCCTGGCTTACACAAATATTTTCTATTATTGAATGCATCTTAAATGTAGCTTGTCATATATTAACTTTATGCACACAGTGCACCATGAGGTCTAAGAGTGTCCCAAAGATCCCTATGTTTCAAAACGCAGATGAATAGAAAGCTGCCAGCATCCAGTGAGCCAGGTGTAAAAATGTTACTCAACAATTTATAGTTTAACTGAAACCAGATAAAATAATCTGAGCAATAAAGACTACAGATTTTGACCCAAAAAAAGTTGGCGCTTTTAGACAAATGAATGCACATGGTATTTTCTAGAATGCTCCTTCCTGAAAATATCTAAGATTTCTCTCAAAAAATGGTTTTGTTAATAATCACTAAGTGAAATATGCCTGTAGAAATATATCAGCTTATCTTCATTTTTCATATTTTTAGTTCCTTTTTCCTTTAAAGGAAGAGTAAGTTAGATGTGCAGTGGAAATGGCTATGAAGAAGTGGATATGCATATATTAACCACACACATTACATGTATTAACCATATGCATATATTAACCCCAGACTTCATGTCACCACTAACATGGCACTTCCTTCCCCTGAAGATTTTATAAAGTAAAGAAAGAGGCAATGATTTAGTAAGAGTGAATGTTTAAGAATAAAAATTTCCTATTCTCCATTGATCAGCCACTAGTAGAGTGAGTTATTACTGAGCACAGTTTGCCATTTCCAGAGGGCAAGGCCATGATCCTGCTTCAGACTTCTCACTGCTTCACAGTGACAAAGTAAAATGTTCAGATCCACAGAACATGCAGTAACAGCTCTCACTCTCATTAAGTTACACAAACCAAGACTGAGTTGCAGAAGCAGTGATATTTGTATTAAATTTTAAAATCAATGTCTTTCATAGTAGTACTCCTCACAATTTATATTACTATTCATTCCCATACTTTTTCCCATGTCTAACCAGCAATCTGTTCATCTCAAGGTAAGAAACCACTATAAAAATCACTACCAGTCTTAATTTTTGGTGTAATACATAATGCAGTTGCCAAATATCTAGTGATCTGATTATAAATTATTTAAAGATGAGAACAAGGAAGTCATAAATATATTTCCCACCATTATTAATTATTTATATTCCAGGGTCATTAAAGATTCAAATTCAGACTCAGAATTACATCAATTTGCTTTATTTCATGTTACTAGGATCAGCCATTTTTTTTGTTTGTGTGTAGCAGAATATTTCCTGTGGAAACACATGGCATTACCCATATGCTGAGCACGTGCACTGCTTTGCTAATAAAGTCACTCCCATTCAAGAAGGTTCATGTACCTGAAGCTCTGATGCTCGTTTCATCATCTCCAGGGTGATGTAGCAACCAATAGAATGAGCAATCAGTACCAGCTTTATATCTTTTGATACATTCTTTTTGAGGAAGTTCAGTTTATGCTCTACTTGTCCATTAAGTCCAAAAACATCCTCTAGCTCCTTAATATCTGTGTCTGAAACATAAAAGAAAAGAAGTCCTTTGGTTCAGTGAAAGAAATTTCAGGCATGTCTTTTTTTCCCCCACACTTCTTTGTAAAACACTGAAATAAACACATATATTAATTTTAAAAACCCCAAACAAACCAAACACAAAAAAAAACCCCCACCAGACTTAAGAATTTAATTTTCAGTTACCACCACTGGAAAATACAGACAGATAAATCACATACACAGGATGCAAAGCCTTATGTGCAGTTTGGGAACCAGCAAAAGATATGTAAACACATGGAGATTCCAAAGCACATCATCCACTATTTTGATCTCCTTTATTCAGAACAAGACCAAACTCAGGGCATTAGATCAAGCTTAAACCAATCCAAATTTACATGGACAGATCAGGACCTACAACAGCAATACTGCCCAGGAATGGATCCCTCCTTGCAGAAGACAAGCCACCATATATGTCATCATGCACTAACAACCTTCAGGTATTCAAAATCTCCAGTCTTAAAGATGCACAAAAACATCCCATGGAATGAGGAAAAATAGGAAATGCCTATGTGTCAACACAAAACACTAGCACCTACATAAAATATCCCTGTTAATGCAGGTACTTATCACTGCCAATTCAGCTGAAAAGAGGAAAATCAAGTTAGAGCTTCCTGGTTCTAGATTACTGTACTGTCAATTCCTGTTTTGCCAGGGATCTTCTAAAGGAGCTTGGGCAATCCCTCATGATGAGGACTTGGCTCCTTGCTTCCTGGCCAGTCAACAAGACAAACTGAACTGGTGTCTGTAAGAATACACAGCAATTCAGGCATCTTTAACTCTTGCTTATTGCAAGCGTGGCATGTATCTGAAGTTCCTGAGTCTAAGGGGGTTCACAGCTCTTTCATCTGCTAGAAAAATGCTCTTTACCCACTAAGATAAACACTATGTTAAGGATACATCACTCCAGTTTATGCTGGACTGTTCTATTGACATGAAGGTAAGAAGAAATACTAAAAAAAAGAATAAAAGAAAAGAGACAGAAAGCATGAAGGAATGCATGCCTCTAGCTTATCTAGATGAGATGGAGTGGTGCTAATATCACTTAATCTCTTAACTCATGCTATTATCTCAGGTTTCAATTTCATACTCCAAATTAAACCTCTGGATCTTTTATGTTCCTTACAGGTCGACTTGCAATGCACTTTTAGTCTGAAGTAAGCTAAATCTGCTGGCAGCACCGTTCAGACACACAATGGGGACCAGCTCATTACTGAGCCACGGTCCTACAGATGGCTCCTAGGTCCCTGGCAAAAGGCACCCACCTCTAACAACTCAGGAGCAGCTAACAGAGAGAGTGCACACACAGCCCTAACTGGCCCACCACGGCGTTTAACTTCCCACTTGATGTCTTTTGATGTGCTCCGGAACAGTTCCTTGTGTGAAAAATAGATGTGGAACAAAGTATGCATCAGGCAAAGACACCGTAAAGGTAAATACATTAAAAAGACTGAAATGCATTGAAGAACTACTGTAAGAGAAAGTCAGAATCGTAGTTCTATTTCAGATTGTTCTGCACATGCTTGAGGAAAGAGGTAACTATGAGCTAACTGCCTATGCCTACGTCTGCGAACAGCATTTATCAAATTATGGCTGTCAGTGCTTTAATTAGTACACAATAAATTTGGTGGCACCTGGACCATAACCTCAAATACTAAAAATTACTAACACTGCTGTAGTGAAGTTATTGGGAGGTTGATAGTGACTGCACTATTTGGTAGCCCAAGTGGGCAGGCACTACATAATCTTTTTGATCATTCTGTATGAAACATAACATTTAGAAGCAAAATAATTGCTCGGGATGGCTCTTTTCTGAGTTTAAATTATTACCACCAAAGTCCCAACAAAGTTGTTCTTCAGTTAAACTAGTATTTCTGCTTAAGCTATTGATGATCATATCCCAGCATAATTTAGAGTAATTTACTCAAAATGAAAAAGGGTTTACCAAAACACAACCAAGAAATGCAAAATTAGATGAGAAGTGATATTTTGTTTACTAGGCTTTCTACAAGTAATGGAAAACAAAGAGCTTGTTCTATTTTACGAAACCCTAAATAAAAGCCTGAGTCCAACACATTGTTTTTAAACTTAAGTTTCTATTTTTAGCAAAAGCTGCCTTTCCTACATCTAATTACACAGCAGCTCAGCCTCCTGCAGGAACAGTTTGTCTACATCCCAAGTCTAATTACAGGTATACATAACACAAAAAATACCAGCATAATAGAAACATGATGGCCCATTGGATACAGCAACAAGTGAAGAGTAAGGTATATTGAATCTATGTGTATTACTACGTGTTGGGTTGAGCAGGTCAATTGTCCCTTGTAAACATTTTCTATCATTTCCATATTGTTTTACTCAGGCACTGACATCTCAGTAGTTTATCAGCACATCTTTTAATGTTTTACATTTCCTTTCAGTTCTTGAAATACGTGTTTTCAGCCTATTTTCCAGTTAGAGCAAAGGAAAAGGAGGCAAAGTAGGTGTATAAATCTTCTAGAGAACTTTTCATGGTTCACAAGACCCCAGAAACCAAGCAGAAAACAAGACAGTTATTCAGTCTCATGAGGTTAATGGCTTTTCCCTACATGAATTCAGCATCTGCTAAGAGTTGCTGAAGACTGCTGTCATGAAATTAATAAATAGCACAGCAGAGACAGTCTAGGCCCATCTCAGTATTTTCCAAGTTTAGATAACTATGTTAGACAAAACCAGTTAATTATTTTATTAAAGACATTACATACCTAATTTAATGTTTATTTACCTAATAAATAGCAGTGTAGACATTCTGGCCAGCATATCCATAGCTATTACTGACTTCAGCAGAGATGTGCCTGTTCAGAACCAGCTGTGCTGCCAAAGCAAGAACCCTCAGGAAGGACATGGATGGGGATTGAGAATAAAGTGAAAACAATGGCTTTTTCCTCTTTGCATTTGGCCAGACTCGAGTTTAGGACTCAAGCACACTAACTCAAGCCCATGCACCAGTGTTTCCTTAAGGGAGACAGGGAGAGCAGAGCCTGCAGAAGTGATTTTTAATTGGATGGGTCAGTTGTGATTGATGATGATCATGGACACTTGTTCTACTGTGGGCCAAATCACCCTCAGCACAGCCCTGCTCACACACTCAGAGCAAGGATGCTCTGATTCCCTCAGCTACTGGCCTGTGTTACATACACAGAGAACCTCTCTGAGGCTGCAAGTGAGTCCTGACAGCCAAGGCTGACCACAGAGAATTGTTTTGGCTGTTTAATACAAATTTTCGTTTTCTTCTGAAATACTGGTTTATTGCCAAACCCAATCACCTCGGCACTATTCCTAGAGAAGCCACACTGGGGAATGAGCATGCAGCGTGGGGTCTGGTAATCCCCATGCAAAACTCTCATCATGGACTGACCCCACACTCCTCAGGTGAAGCTCCAGCGTCACGTAACCCCGTACTGACATACGCATCCTATTTGACATCTGCACAAATATAAAATTGCCCACGCCTTGTGTCACTTCATGTTTCCCCAACACAAATGCTACACTTCTAATAGTCCAAAATGTGCGAGAGCTGGGCTGTGTCGCAAGTTTGAAAGATTTATTTATTTATTTTACAGAATAAAATCGCCCAGGGATTATCCAAAATCAACATGAATTTCTTGGGTGGAGAAGCTTAAATGGGTTCTTTGTATAAGCAAACAGACTTGCACAAACACACTGGCAGTCAGCACTCCAATGGCTCTACATCAAAGAAGGGACCAGAGTGACTTCACCTCAGGTGTGGAATACATGCCATGGTTGAAGGAGAGCTCATTTAAGCAGTTTTCAGATAGTAGAAATTATACGACTTGTACCTTATGCTGCAAACACCCCATCTGGGCCAAGACATGATTTTAAGACTTTATTTAACTGGTGTATTAAAAGAAATACTGTATTTCTTTATTTTCTTTGGCAAAGCATTTATTTTCTGATGTGCTTTCAGAAAAACAAATGCGCCATCACTTTAATTAATCTCTTTTTCTGACCTCTGCTAAAACTACAGGCAGAAAACAATGATAGATTAAAATAAAGTGTTTGCTCTAAGAGTAGTTGACAAGTTAATCTTGCTAGGAAAGAGGACTTTGGTTTTCAGGGAAATAACAGAGAACTGTGTTTGTTTGTTTTTCTGCTGTGTATGCAAGGGAAATTCTTATGCAGAAAAAAAATCATAGCAGTTATATGAGGAGACTTCAGGCAGGCAATTCATAAAAGTTAGCCTTTCATTAAGTCTGCTAAATCATAGACTCCTTTTTACTGGATGATTCAAAAAGATACTGGAGGCCTGACTTTCTAACAGCACCCTCAAATTTCTGCATGCCTTTGTACTTCCCAAATTTCACAATTTTACATGTCCAAACTCCAAACTGCCCTGGTCACAACAGGTGACTGAGTACTTGAGCTCAATACCTGTGGACACTTGTCCACTTGTCATGGAGTGATTCTGAAGTCTGTCCCAAGACCGGCTCATAAACAAGGCCTCCAAATTACTCGTGAACAAGCAAGGAACCATGTGAAAAGGTGAGCTGCAATTACATATCATGGAGGAAAGGGACGTAAAAACCACTGGTCTACCTGCACTGTATCTTCCTCTTCCATGGACCATTGAGTCTAAGAAGTGGCAGCAGGATATCTAGAGACCAACTTCAATGAATCACTTCTATAAACTCGTGTGGTCAAGAATTTTCAGAACTGGACCTTTTGCAGGGTAAGGACAAGTAAGTGTCTGGAGACTGCACTAGGGGGTAGCTTATGGACATATTTATCCCTCTGCATCTCTGCCAAATACCCCAAGTAAAACCAACATATCGGGCCAAGTGTTTTAGACTTTACATACCACCTCCTTTTTCCATTACAAACACACACATAGACACTGGAGGAAGGAGCAGCAGTTTTGACTGAATAACTTGTGTTTAGAAAAAGCAACACCTGGCAATTTTTTATCTTTTCCTTCATGTAATGACAGGCAGAAGTTACAATTGAATTACTTAGATCAGCTGTGAAAATGGTGTGCATAATATGAAGTCTAATTCTGGAAATTAATAAATAATTTGATTGCTTTTTGTCTTATAGCAAAAGACAGTAATTCCTTAAAATTGAATGATGCCATTTTAAAGTGTTTAAATAAAACTGTAAGCTTAAAAATTCAGACTTAAGGTTTGTGGGTCTAGTATGGCCATCCCCTAAAGATGTATTGCTCAAAGCCTGACTGTTTCACCCAATCTTTCATTTGATTAGTGAACCACAGATAATTTGTATCAGCAAGCAATAAAATGCCAAAGAAATAGGATGGAACCCCTGAAAGAATGTTAAATAAATATTGAAGAACTCCTCCTGACATCAAGAACCAGGTCTTAAAGCATTGTGTTTTAGATTAACCCTTAGACCTTAGTCTGGCCCTAGCACCCTCAGGAACTGTTCATGCAACTTTTAAGATAAACATACCACTCATTAGTGTTTATTGGAGCAATTACTTTTTGTAAAGGTATCCTCCACAAATAAATTACCATTTACTCAAGACACTGAAGTGGTCATATGTATTATTTTCTTTACCAGAAAAATAACAAGACCTTATTTTACAAATTGAACTACTGATTTCCTTTGCTTTCTACACACCTATTGCTGGGACACTTGTTTAACATCTAATATGTGTTTCAAAGGAAGCTGTATTATAATTAAATTAGTACGAGTGTAGTCTGACAGAATGAACTAATAAACATGACAAATACTAAAACACAGATTTTTATTAAAAGCATACAGGAGCACCCTGAACTCTTTAAGTTATCTCTTAGAAACTTGTTTTATTTTACATTCCCAGTCTTGCTTCCCTCTGTTTAGAGTAACTATTACCAAGTAATGATGAAATAACAGTACAAACTTTGAAGCAGAATTTTGTTGGTTGTCTCCAATTTTGGCAAGGCAAACACCACTAAAGAGTGTTTTATTATGCACTTCTACACCAATCAACGTCTCCATTCCAAGCACTTTAATGGGCATAAAGCAAATGTTATACGGGTGTATTATGTAATGTAGATGGTAAAGTTTTCTGTATTTCAATGACTGCATTTTGCAGTCAGTGAGCTGAATAACTGGAGAAAGTGCAACCTGTAAGAATTCTCAGCATCATACTATAAAGAGAGAAAACAAACAGTAAAACAAAATTACAAAAAAACCCCACGTTTTGCAGGGTACAGGCTAGAGACCCATCACTGTAGAGGAGCAGATCTGAATTTCCAACATAAAATGACCTCAAGGAGCAAAAAGCAAAGAGGTCTGAGCCCATGAGAAGGTGATTGTCCATGCTATGTTTCTTGTTTCTGGACATACTGAAGCCAAGTGCAAGGCTCTGTCAATGCCCCCTACTTGCCCACACAAACAAAACTGCACACTTCAACAAAACTTGCTTTTATACAGATTAACAATGGAAGAAAACCAGAATAATGATGTTCTACACACCACCAAGAATGAGTAGATGTAGTACAGACAGTAAAGGAAAGGACAGTGGAAATTGTGTGAGTATTGAAGGGAACAAAAACGGATGAGTATCACTTCACACACATTGATTCCATTGGTTATGACAAATGAGGTGCTGCACCACAGTAGGCAAGTCCAACAGTCACACCTATTGAAAACAGCAGTTCAAAACTTTGGGAAGTTTAAACAGATACAAATAGAGAAAGAAGTACTGAGAGCAAACAAGGGAGAGCCGAAGTTTGGAGCAGAGTAAGACAGCTGGCCAAGGAAGACAACCCATGTTATTTCAGACAGGAAATAAAAAGAATTATTTTCAAAGTAAGAGAAAATGAGAAGGCACACACCATGATGTTAAGAGAAGGAAAAGGGAAAAAGCAAGGAGCTGAGAGGGGCACTTATACAACAGTCCAAGTAACAATACAGAATCTGTACTTCACAGGCATTGGACAGACTCATTTATCAGGGTGACATTTTCTGAAGTGTTTGATGCTTCTACTGAATTCAAGCCGTATATTTGCCAGGCCAGTCCCAGTTTTTCTTGAAAATCCATCCCAAAATTTTATTCAGTACTGTGATATCAACCAAGACTGACATGTTCAATTAAGTACGACTCTTCAGAATAATACCAAAATAACACTAATACCCTTTCTGTTCCACCAGCTCCTATAAAGGCATCAGGATGGCATTCAGTAAACTTAGTCCTTTTTCTTTACCCTTGTGAATATTCATCTTGGATGACACTGTTTCAATAGAAGTATAAAGGGAAGTATAGGTTTCTATGTTCATTTGTCCATAGAAATGTTAAATTTAATACCCAGATCCAAATTATGTAACAACAGCATCCTTTTTAAGAGTAAATGATCCACTTAGGCAAGCATAACATTTTTCCATCCTTCATCTGTATCCCTCAAAACTGATGTATTATAAGAAGCCTTAGAAACTATTATCTTATATTCCCTGCTGCTGTACACTGGTGTCACAGTGCTGGCTGAAAAGAGCTACATTAGTTTATGCCAGCAGAGAACATGACTCCCTGCTAGCAGCACTGACGGCTGTAGCACAGCACGTCTGCAAAATATTCTGCAATGCAGTGCTACCTCACAGGACTCAGTCAACACTCCCAATGCTACCTGCCTTGAAAAGTCTTGTAATCTCTGCCTGGGCTCCTCTTCACACACAGAGTGTGACCTGACAGCAAAGGGAACCAGCCACGGAACAGTGACTCCCAGCACTGACCCCCACTGGCAAAAGAGAAATGGACAAAACAGCATGTGCAAAAGTCTGAATTTATGAAAATCAGTGGCAAAACCGAGAAGAGCAAATAGAATTTCACCTTGTACTTTGTATAAATGTAGCAGGTTTCTTTATCAGCTGCTGATGCTTTAAATAACCACTTGCATATGCTGTGCAGTGCAAGTTTTATATCTTTGGGGAGGAAACACATTTTTGTCAAATGACTACTTTAAATTCTGATTTATATCTTTTCTTCTCTAGTGTTCTGTTACACTGTTAAAAAATTAATTTTTTGTTACCAAGATAGCAGTTTCCTTTCTAACCTTCCTGAAGAAAATGCTGAAGGTTTCTTTCTTAGCCACCCACCTGAACCGCCCAGAATACAACTGTGGCAACATGTCCAAGGTACTACTGTGATGGCTTTATTCTACTTGGAGTTTTACCTGATAGCTGAAACACAGACTGAAGTGGCACCAGTACAAAACTGAGTACTTAAAGGGGCTACAAGCAAGCTGGAGAGGGACTTTTACAAGGGCAGGGAGTGACAGGACAAAGGGGAATGGCTTTGAACTGGAAGAGTGTTGCTATCCTATAGCATAGCAACATACCCCTTGCATGTCACTCACAGAAGTTTCAAGTCCTGTAACAGGCCAGGGTGATTTGAAATACCCTCTAGCTGTCTTGTTATTTGTTAGTTTGATATTGTTCCTCCCCTGAGGGGTCTTTATTGGTTGACCACTGTGTGTCTTCCTTTTATGATTGGTCAATTCTGTTATCTCTACCTCATGATGTAATCCCTTAAAACTGACTGCCAGAGAGCAAACCGGGGTCTCTCTGTTTTAGCTTCCCTTCAAGCTAACTGGCCCCTGCCCTCTCGAGGGCAGGAGAAAATAAACTTGGAATGCAGCTGACAGAGTTTCCACTCTTTTCTCCGTACCTTCCGCTGCTGGCTACAGCATGCCTACATGCTGTGAGGAGGCGTTGGGCTGTACTGGTAAACTGAGGCACGCAAACCTCAGTTACCATCAATTCAGTCGCTGGTTCACGCGGGCATCGGACCCCGTTAACCTGCGAGCCAGGCTGGGAACAGCCTGGCCAGCAGATATTAACAGAAGAGGGCAGGTTTAGATTAGACATAAGAAATTCTTTACTGTGAGGGTGGTGAGATACTGGAACAGGTTGCCCTGAGAAGTTGTGGACGCCCCATCCCTCAAGAACAGGCTGGATAGGGCTTTGAGCAGCCTTATCTAGTGGAAGGTGTCCCAGCCCATGGCAGGGAGCTGGAACTAGATGATCTTCAATGTCCTTTCCAACACAAACCATTCTAACATCTGTCATTATGGATGAATAAGGGATTTTTTGGCCTTCATTTTGCAAAGGTGAGAGGTCCTGCATGGAAAGTAAATCAATTCACCACAAGCAGTTCTAGAGTCACGGTTGAACAAAGTTTGGTTTCCTCACTCATTTACTTTAGCAGACATTGAAGCAACAGCGCAATACAAACACTTTGAAACTGCCTGAGGCTTTACAGAATAGTTTATATAAAAAGACATCAACTGAGTTTGACCTGCACTCTAAACAGCTCCAAATATGATCAAGTAGAGTTTTATGCTGAAGTGCATTCAGAAACACTGAAATTGCCCTCTTTGTGATTAACTGAAAAATAGAACTTCTTCCTCCAAATCATGTAAACCATAGCACAGAAGTCAGTGGAATCCCTAACAACAAAGACTCAACAATAATATGTTTGAAACTATAGTTCTGTTCTGAAAAAAGTGACACTACAATGGCAATCCCTGAGAATTTTAATTATCTGCTGTAACATTTAACCCAATGGGAAATTATTTGGCAACTAAGTAGTCACCTGACCACACCAGTAATTCAATAACTGTAGTAAATTAGATTATTTCAATAGATGTATTAATCCACAAAACCTAAAATTCAGCCTTTACAAAGGTAAGAATATGTCTGTCTTAAAGAAAGAGAGTAGTGCCATGTGGTATCAAAACTAGAAAAAAGAAAAACTTCATCCAGCAAACAGCAATGAGACTCCCTCATTCAACCTGAGTCCACAGTACCACATAATTTTGTTCTTTTTCATTTCTCCAAGCACTCTGCCTCAGATCTTACTCACAGATTTAAGGAGATACACTACAGGTAACAGTAATTCAATACTGATTATTTAAGAATGAGGCCATTTGCAGTTACTTCTTCACACTGTGCCTTACAGTTTCCTGTATTTCCCTGAAATGCCGACATTGCTGCTTAAAGAAAGGGAAACTCCTAAAACCAAAACCAACCCAGAAAGGGTCCATGTTCCAAACCTGATTATTTTTAGACTCTGGAATTACGTTGTGCATTACTGACAGTTTCTCAGTCTCCCAGCTGTAGACCACTGTCAATTAAAAACAAAAATGTCTTTTAAACAGTGGACTGATCCCATCAAGATCTGCACCATTTGTTGCAAGTTTTGTGGGTATCAAAATTAAATCAAAGGTCTCTATCATAAATTAGAGTTGCTAAATGAAACTATTGATCAGCTTTCTTCCTGCAGCCAACCTGTGTACTGAATAAACTTTTTGACTCAACTATAAAAACAAATCCAGACCTGTTACACCTTCAGACATGAGGATTATTCCCTGCTATGGGGATACCTCATTGTCATTCTGTTAGCAGAAGACATTGTCATTCTGTTAGCAAGAATATCTTTCAAACTGAGTTGGGTTAAAAGATTCCTAAGCATTCTCCCTGGGGAAAATAATCTGAATCATCTCAATATTGTGTTTATTAAATTATGTCAGATTTTTACTTTCCCTTTACCAGTATGGTAGACATTTAAATGAGCTACACTGAAACATCACAGCACAGCTCATCCCAGAGAACTGTGACATACCTTCAAAAGTCGGGACACCAGAATATGTAACTTTTACCTCTTCACCGGGTCCACATTCTTGAACACCTTTTTCCCCCCCACTAAAAGCCACCTGCATCTAAACAGAAATGGTGGTATCAACTGGAGAACATACCTCTGCAGAAAATAACCCATAAAAAATTTCAAACATCCAAAGTTTCCTGGAGTGCAGTAAAGACATTGTGCTCTCCAATGGATGAATTCCATTTTTCTTTAACATATTGCTTTCTGGATAAAGATCCAGAAGACTGTATCATGTTTTGAAAGTCACTACTTTTAAACCTTTCTTTGAAAACAGAATTATATTACCCTTATTTGTAGGTATGGATGGAAAATTCTGGTTCTTTTAACCAAGGAATTAGTTGAATAAAGTACTAGAATGGATTAGAAAGTTCTCCATGGACATTTTTTAATAGTATTCCAATAGAAAATATGTCAACAGACTCAGTGGGAAACCTTGAAAGAAATAGAGAATGCAGAGAACCTATTTTTCATCTAGCCATAAGAAATGTAAAGAAAAAGTCCTATTCCTTGTAATGTCAACAAAAATTAGTCACTACTCTGTCAAACTCAATGGAATATAGAGATGCATTAAGTGCTACCAAAATGAGCTTAATAGTGTTTAAATGAACTTTACAAATAAATACATGGCTGCTAAGGTATGATAATATGAACACTTTAAATTGTTATCATTTTGGATGGCCAGAAAAGAAAACAACAGAGTAACTTAGAAATACTTCATATGTAGCAAAATTTTATTTTTCTTCATTTTGATTTTGAATGGAACAAGACTTTCAAACACATGCTTAAAATTAAGCAGGACTGATAAAGTCAATGCCAAATGCCAAGATTTCACTCTAAGGATGTATTTGCATAATTATGGGCATGATTATGGGACCTCCATGAATAATTAACTGAATGTGGTTTAAAGGAAAGAAGTAAACGGAGTAGTGCAGCATCCCTAGGGCTGCTTACTTTTCACACATTTAGATTTCAAGCATTCCAGTGGGTTCATAACATGAAATGACCATTTGTTTCCTTAAAATAGACACTTAGCATTAAAGCCATACACTAAAATTCAGATCTTACCAGGCAAAGACAAAAACTTCAACATTTAAACGCCTCATAATAACTTTTACATATGCACACACACTTCCTTCCTTAGGTTGCCTTTTCCAAGAGAAGTAAGGAATAAGGTTTCTGGGCAACAGCAGTTGCTGGATCAGGAGGGGCAGCAGGACTGCACTGCAGTGAGCTGACAGTTCCTGTCCCATCCTGTGCAAACAACCAGTCCCTCTGTGCACATCCTGACCTGGGATCCCTCGCTGCTGACAAACACCATGTGAGGAGCTCCATGGGATTAATCAGCGCCAAGGCCAGCTCCCTGAACAGGAACCTTCCCCTCTTATACATTAAAAATATTGCACTTTGGTATGAAATAGTTGTAAGACCAGCATAATTCTACCTGGATGGCATGCCTGAAACTTGGGGTTTTTCATGTTATCTACAGAATGATACCACTAGACTGGAAGACATATAAATCTGCATTAAAGTTAAGTAGAATTTTAATGTGCTCTGGGACATAAACACGACTACAGAGTTCTCTGGGTGTGTAATATAGAAATATAACTGACTAAACCTCAAAGGAACTTATATTAAAGATAATTCATCTCTCAATGATTCTCAGATATTTTAATTTATACACCTAGGAAGCAAAAATGTTGTTGAAATAGAAATTAATGTGAATTAAATGTGTGTAATGTGACTTAAATGTGTATATGCATAAGCTTAAAGTATGCATGTGAGGTGCCAGCCCAGCTGCCTTCCTACTGCTTTTCTCCCTATGTATATATGTATAGATAAATATGCAAGACATAAATGTTTTTTAAACACAGCTATCACTGCATACCTCAATGTGGCCACATATATGCTTTTATAACCAACCAAACAGGGCTGAAGCACAGATAAGGATTTGCTGGTCAAAAAACTTCTGAGCACGACAGAGATTAATTCTGAAGTGGTTTTGTACAGACCAGAGACTGCCAGTATCTCTGATCCACCTGATTCAGCAGTGTAGGTATTCCCCATCATCAGCAATCGCTAAAAACATCTATGCTACTTAAAATAAATGAATCACATGCCAGGAAAAACTACCAAATGCATATGGAATCCCTGTGCCTGTGTAACTTCTGTCCCTGGAAATGTTTAAGGCCAGGTTGAATGGAGCTCTGAGCAACCTGGTCTAGTGGAAGTTGTCTGTGTGGCAGGGGCATTGGAACTAAATGACCTTTAAGGTCTCTTCCAACCCAGACCATTCTATAATTCTGTGATACACAACAACAAGGACGAGTCCCTATTTTTAGGAACCCAGTTCTTGGTTCCATGACCTCCTCCCCTCCTGTTTGCAGCAGTGCAGACCACAAACCCACTCCCTGCCAGGACCACACGTTCATGGTGGCACAACATCTCCAAGGGCACTGAAGCAAATGCTTACACAGAAGAAGTGTTATTGGAAAAGTATTCTTAGTTACTATTCATTCTGCTTTGCAAGTGGAAAGCAGCGAGAGTGCCAACTCCATCTGATCAGCCAGCTCTTCCTGGACCACAGGCAAGTGTCCTGGGAACCACCATTGCCCCACAGGCCACAGTTTGGGAATCACTGTCCAAAATAACTCATAACCCTCTTTTTATAGAACACCACACTCTTTGTCTTGCTCAGGCTACTATTTTAGGCTCTTTCCTGCCAACACAGCGTATCGTGATGGTAAAAACTTACGGCTCATATCTGCTAATCATGCCCACACTTCCATCTGTCATTTGGTGGACAACTACCTAGCAATTAACAAGATTATTAACTTGCTGGAGTATAAATTCAGTTTTACCCAAACAATTTCAGTCATTTTTTGTAGATTTATATTACTTGAGCTAGAGGCAGACTCTCACTCATAGTCAATTCTGCAGTTTCATTAGAAGCCAGAGGGCTGCAAAAGCAAACTCCATTCAGATGAATTGTAACAACAGCCAAGAAGCAATATATCAAATAAATTTAAGCTACACACCACTTCCAAATTTTCCTGTAATGCTAGAATTTATTTTTTTTTATGCACAACTTAATTTCAGTTCAAAACTTCACACCGATGGTACATTAACATTTTTGGTTCACATAATCAATGTCTTCACAGATAATTTATTATTCCTTCACCACTTCTCTGCTTTTCCCATACTGTTTCTTAGGATGTAATTCAGTTTTAAAATGGTCTGAAGGCCCTACTCCCCCTGCGTAAAGAGAAAGCAATGGAAACACTGTCTTGGACTAGAAACCAATCATTACCTATCTCTTTTCACCAAGAACCATAAACCAAGGCTAGTTTAGCAGATTTTAAGGACACACTATTATCTTCTACAGTCCATATAACATAAAAGATCAAACTAGAAATTTATTTTGTAAATTGACTATTAAGAATGCCACTCAAAACTCCCTGTCATTCAGAACGAAAAACATGCCTTGCTGAAATAATAAAAAGTATTTTTAATTTGACTGTGTATAGCTCAATACTCATCCGTACAGTTTATAAAGTTCTAAAGATTTATCTTGAATAAAATGTATCATTTGACCAAATATTGTATCATTAAGTTATGAATGCTGACTAGCTACTAATTAGGTATATGATATTTTAACATGTCAATTGCGTCTCTTTAGTTGATTAAGACACGAATTACAGGATTCCATATTTCTGTAGCACTTGGCAAACATAGACTATTACGATAGTAATAATAAATTAATAAATAAATAATTTAATTCTGATTTCATTTTTCTTTACTCTCAGTCTTAATTTGCTACCAAGAGGACAAACAAAACCAAGCCTTCAACCTTCTTGAAGGACATTGAGGTGTTAGAGCATGTCCAGAGAAAGGCAAGGAGCTGGGGAAGGGTCTGGAGCATAAGTCTGATGAGGAGCAGCTGAGGGAGCTGGGGGTGTTCAGCTTGGAGAAAAAGAAGTTCAGGGTTATTGCTCTCTACAACTACCTGAAAAGAGGCTAAAGCCAGGCGGGGGTTGGTCTCTACCAGGTAACAAGAGATACAACAATGGAAAATGACCTCAAATTGTGCCAAGGAAGGTTCAGGTTGGACACTAGGAAAAATTTCTACTGAAAGAGACATTAAGCATTGGAGCAAGCTGCCCAGGGAAGTGATGGAACATCTGGTGGAACATTTCCATCCCTGGAAGTGTTCAAAAAACAAGTAGATGTGGCACCTCATGATATGATTTTGTGAGTATGGTGGTATTTGGTCAACTTGGATTTGATCTTGGTGGTCTTTTCCAACCTTAATGATTCCATGATTCTACTCCTATTTCTATCTGAGATGTTCTATTTCTTATTTCTCAAGCCACATCAGATGTCTACAGAATTAAACCTGTACATACATGGCTATGTATGTACACCTGCTGCCTATGCATATGTATTATGCTAATTTTAAACAAAATAAGAGAGAACTAGAAAACTGTTCTTCTTTTTGTAATTTTGCCTACACCTAAGGATTGATCTTGGCCTGTTTTATGCTCACAGGAGTGTTCAAAACAAATGTCTTTTTAAAAACTGAGGAGGAGGAGGATAAGGGCACTGAAATTGAGGTACAACTTTTGTATTGTATTCACCAAGTAAAATTACATTTCAAATTGTTTTGCACAGTGAATTTATTGCTGGGAGCAGAATTACAGCAATGAAATGTTCAATTAATGGTGTGTGTCTCTGTGGAGCAGAGCTTGCAAGAACTCTCTGAATAAAAGGATATCACACAGAAGTAGAAATGAAGAGTGTAGCTTTGTTCAGTTTCCAAATTGCTAAGTGATATCCCTCCAGTCAATTAGGAAGCAGTCTGTGATCGATGGCTGCTGTTGGAAAACTTGCTTTAGTCTTTATGAGGCTTTCAAAATCTACTTGAACTAAATGTAATCAGGCATATTACTCCCACATAGGTTGCTTCATTTTAGACCCCTTTACAGGCAGCATCATTCATAAGTCAAGTGCACTATTTAAATGCTTGCACACTCTAAATCAGTGGTCTACAAAGTGGGGTGTTTGCACAGTGGGATATAGGAAGAAAATGTCAGAAATGCTGATTTACTGCTACATCACTGCAGCTTGACCAAGTTCAGAGGATTTCCAACATTAATCAGCTTTCAGGACAGGATTCACTGCTAGTTCCCCCCATCTAATAATGCTTGGAGCTGGCTACCATCTCTTGCTGGAGATCTGCATGTCAAAAGACTCTTAACAGATACACAAGTAACCTTTCCCTTGCAGACATCTCATACCCCAGCCTCAGAAAGACGTACTTGCTTCCAGGAAATTCACTGATTTAGTACAGCTATTTTTAAATTCACAGATAATTAAATCTCTCCTAACATACTCAATCTCTGAATTGGACATTTAATTTAAAAGCATACTTTTTAAATCGACTCTTCTCAATATAAGAGTTCTTATTCTCATTCTAGACCTTCTTCACTGTAACTCGTCTCTAACAACTGCCAACAGCAAACTCTCTTATTCTCTTAATGGCACATATTTGTCTGGGAAATCTAATTTACTTAAAATACTTCTCTAACTCACTCACTTCTCATACAACTGTTCTGTGGAAATACAATGGAGACATTTAAAACTCATGTCAAACTGTTTTCAATAGGCACAAGTTTTGCCATTGAAATCAGAGGGGTACAAACAATTGCATGCACAAGTTACAGTATTGTACCTTCTATCATTTCCATCCCACTAGGAGGTTTACAGTGTCCAGCATGGCTCACAACCCAGACAGGATACTGCTGGTTCAGTCCACAATATAAGGCCTGTATAAAGGTCCTGTAATAACCTGCCAGTCCAGGGTTACCTGCCAAAAAACAAAACATACAAGTGCAGTCAATATTAACCTTCCAACAGCAAGCAATATGCTTCAAAACAAACTAAACAGCATTATACAGCAATTTGTTAATTTATTTTCTCTAGTACATTTCCAGTTTTTATTTCCCCAATGTTACGTGCTATGCTATTCAACTTGTTTAATTCCACTGACCAATGGCACTCATGGGAAGCATTTTACAGAATTACTTTGAAATTGCAAAACCTAAAATTGAAGTCCAACACAAGTGAAAACATCTTTTTCCATCAGAGGTCAACCAGCTTGCTTATCTATCCCATCCAGCTACAGGAATGTGAAAATAAAACATCACAAAGACTACAGCATGTATCAACTGATCCCGACGTCTGCTCTCCAAATATCTCAGTGTTACCACTTCCAAATAGGTATGTGGCATTCTTACTATACAAAGGGCTGTCCGGAGCCTAAAGGAGAGGATGATTTCATTTTAAACTCATTGGACCAAACTAATCTTTTCCTGCTTGCAACTTCATTTTCTCTCTGTCCCTTTCTACACCAGTGGAGAAGCTCTTTCCTTTTCAACTCTTGTGCCCCAGAACCACGGGAGAATCTGGCCTCCCTCCTGGCATCCCAGCAGCTTTCAAGGACTTCTCAGAAAAGGCTGGTGTCTGACTGGACGTGGCTTGCCCTGGGAATTCAGACCACCTTGCTCTAAAATCCACTGTTAAGCATGGAAAATATCAACAGTCATATATCACTGCTGAGGTGGAAACAGAAATACTGTCCCAAAGATAAAAGTATATATACGGAAGGGATCTCTGGAGTGCCAAACGAAACTCTATACTCTGCTCCTCCTTTTTTCTTTCTCTTTTGGACATCAATTTACATCAGTGATGTAAATTGGAGAAGAAATCCATATGAAGACAAAGCAGAACTTTCCTAATTTCCAAATGATGCATAAAAATTCCACACAGACATAAGAACATGTAATTCCTATTTATTTATTTATTGATTTTTCAGAGTGGTTACACTGATTTCTTATTATCATTTAGACACCCGCAAAGCTCACCATCATGGTTGGGATTGCTCAGTTATGTGTCTTTCACTCCCACATCAGGCAATTCTTAGTTTGGATATCATCAACAGCAAAAGGCAGCAGGAGCAGTATTGTGTAAAAAGGCTGTCATTTTTTAAAACAAAGATATTCCAAAATAACACTACTGAATTACAAAACAAAAAAGCCTTCATTCATTCGAATTTTCTCAATTCCTCTATATCAGTCTGGTTGTAATAAGAGGCTGAGCAGTGTAAGTATTGATAGTGACAGAGAAGAATTAGACCTATAATCAAATTAGTACTTGTGAAAATGGTACGTGGAGATAAAAAAAAGGGTTATTCCACTTCTTCTCTTTCTGTAGTGGGTATTTTCATATTTTCTTCTTTTACTTCCACCCTTTTGCTCTTCAGGTAGCACACAGTAAGTTCACTGCTCTCCCAACAGGTCCCCTGAGCCCAGGGCCACCGAGGCACCCACAGCCACCCACAGCAGAGCCACGAGCATGGAACAGGATGCCACAGCTCACACTGGGATGATACATTACCTAGAGGGGAAAGCTCCCCTCCTATGCTCATGCATCTCACACACTTCACCCCTCACTTACATGTAAAAACTGTCTCTAGGGGGTTTTAAATCTTAATAAAACTACTGATCTTAGAAAAACATTGTTTTTACTTTACTACACAGATGTGGGGGGAAAAAAAATCACCAAGCCCAAAATATCACTATCAGTTATTACATCTCCTTGTAAGCTTGACATTAAAGGAGACTTTAAAAAAAACCTGTTGTTTTGTAAAAACTCCAGAATACATGGCCGAATTTTTGCAAGTTGATTTCCAGAAAAATAATTTAAAATTCACAAGGATCACACATCCATACAATTGCGCCACGCTTTCATACATCAAAAATATATAACATAAAGGGCCCCACAGACAATAAAACATAATCTAGACATCATCTGTCAAGTGCCTTGGATTGATGTTCCACAGAGGAAATCTGTCTTTCAGCAAGGCTGAAGATAAAAGTAGCAGCAATCCAAAATCAATTGTGTCTTTCGTAGTACAAATGATCATAACGTTTTGCATTATGTTTAATCCTGGAATATAATGCCATTAGGAATTTTGAGATCAAGAAATCACAAAATTAATCTCAATCACAGCATTTTTTCTTTACATTTTTCTCTTCTTTAATAATGCAGAACAAGGATGGGGAAGAAATGACAGCAGCTTAGACATTTTGGTGCTCTTTCCCATCATCAGCCAGGTGAACCTAACACGTAAAATCTGCTCAGGATTTGGTCATCAACTGAAGAACAGTCACGTAAGAACTGTTTAAGAACAGTGAGGCTTTGCATCAAATATTATACAAAGCCTAAGAAACTCTAATACTTCTTTCAGGGAAAGGGGACTTTTGTCCTGTGATAAATGTGATCTGTATTTTAGGCAGGTAAAAGAGAAAATCCATGCATGCAGAAGAAACCTCATTTCCCCAGTCCTCATAAGCATTTGCTCATGGTAAGATCTTCTGAGAGGTCTGAGCTGTTAGAACTGCTACTAGCACTTCAAAATGCCTTGAAGGGGTATAAATGAGAACTGCTGGCACACAGGGGAATGAGTATCAACAAGAATTTTAACAGCAAAAATTTCTTCAGAGAAAGCACCACATGTAAAGCAGCTATAAATTTATTCTTTATTTAACTTGCAATTCCAATGGAGTTATTCCAGATTTGTACTGACCTAAGTAAATGCAGTTTAATAGTTTAAATGCTCTTGAAAGCTGGCATCTACGATATTTATGAGTGAAGAATATTTATCTCACATCTCTACATACAAAGTAATTTTGTATGTTTTTAACTGAGCTGCTATCTGTCAAAATACTTTATGGGAAGGAAACAAAAAACCCTGAACTGATTAGGATTTTTTTCATACAACAGAATAGTAGTAACAGCTAATAGAAATAACTGGGACTTAATATGTATAGCAGTCTGTGATCAATAATGTTTTAGGCTGATCTATGCAACCAAAATGTGTTCAATTAAGTTATTTTATTTTATAGAAAAAGAACTACCAGGTTAATCACATGGGCACCCAGGCAACACAGTGCTCATTTGTGCTTTTTAAGGATTTCCCAGTACAGTAAACCAGAACTGCCTATGCTTTATCACTCAGCAACTAAGTGTCAAAAAATGGAAACCATAAGTAAATGCAGTGTTAACCTCCATGATTTGAAGGTTACTTCAGTTATGTGAATACCACATCAATCCTTAGACACCTCAGGGCAGCTGAATCATTCATGCATGCCAGCAAATCTCAAATCGCAGTCATCTGAACCAAGAAGCACATCTTAAGCAGTTACTCTCAACTGTGCCTAATTTTCAACAGCATTTATGTTGTTTCAGAAGTCTTTTAAACAATAGCTGTAAATGGTGACCATAAGAGAAAAAGACACAAGACTGCAATACACTGAGTATTTGTCTAATTTGCAAAAGATTTCTAAGCATTTCATGGAAAGAGTGTGTCAAATGGACAATTTATACAGTGAATGCGAACAGCGGGACCACTTTATCTGATGTACCCATAAACTGCAATAACCAAAGGACTCTTGCCACACTCCCTGTTTTTCTCTGTAACACATGACATTTCACCCAGCTACTCTACATTAAACTCAAAGTCTTTCCATTTTTAATTTGAAGACGGGAATCCACTGCTTCCTTTTCCGATCTGTTCCACCCACAGCTGACACAAAAAGGTACAGAACAACCAAGAGTGCAGAGGTGGAACTTGGAGCTATTTTAGGAGGTAAATATTCTCCACTGCTATATACTGCAGATATAGGCTTCCAAGAACTAGAACTACTACTCTTTAATCATCCATGTAAGTAGAAATATGAACATTACTTCTAAACATGCATTTGCCTACCTTTCACTTTCAATCATTTTCCTGTTACTGCTTTTTCCATCAAATCAAGATTTTAAATGCCATCTGCTTCCTCAATAAGACACTTAGGCAGTGGAGAGAGAAGAATTTGTACAAACAGAATACTTACCCCAGGATATCACTGCTAAAGAATAACCTTTATCCTGATTTCACATGATTTCCTATACAATGCATCATAAAGTTGAACTTGGCCTGTCTTAAAACGAAAAACTAACATTTGAGATGCTGCACTTCCACAAGAGAAATTATTCAGACTTGATAAATTTAAACTTATATACAGTGCACCATCAGTGCAACTCAATCGGCTTAATTATGAATGGAAAACAACAAACACATCATGCCCATTAGAAAAGCCACAGACCGTAGCCATTCCTCACAAGCAATGACAGCTTTTACGGCTTACAAATTGTCAAGCATTTTGAATTTGTCAGCAACAGAACATACTCATGTCAAATGGAAACTATAATTAAGAGAACGCTAGCATTAGATAACCTTGTGCAAAAAATATTCCAGGTTAAAAATTAAGATATTCGCCAAAACATGAAAGAAAAGTCTTCTGTCCAGAAAAATGTAAATCAAAAATATATACAGCTTGCTCAAAAGAAATTGAGACTAAAACATAAAACTAGGTAATTTTTAGCAGTTCTGGAAGGGATAGCTGTATTTAAGCAGTATACAGTAAAAGCCAAGAGTAGTTGGGAGTGAATAAAAAATTGACCTGTAACTAAGCCACCCCAAACAGTGACAAGGCTTCTTGCACCTTGCTTTGAAACAAGCGTTTGGGTTCCATGCACTGTCCTGTGAGACATTCCCCAGTGTTTCCAGTTGTGTCTCCAGGAGCCTGACCATCCGTGGGAGCAGTAGCTGGCACTGAGCCGTGGTACTTTATGAACTTCTCCAGCAGTTGCTTTCTGCCTGCTCTGGGATCTCAGCAGGACCATAAAGAATAAAGGCAGCTACATGAATACAAGAAGGGAAATACACAGCCAGCAGTGGGTTTATAGAGAACTTTGAGGAACTGGAAAATATGCCAGCAATTACCAAGAGTATAATTTTAGAAATAATCCACAGTTTCAGAATTAAGTGTATGCTGCAGTATTTACATTATAGTCTCCTGCTAGAAAAAACAAATGCAGCTTCTAAAAAGAAAAAAAAAAGAGCGGCCATAAATCAAATTTGAAATCCAGGGGTGCACAGCAGGACACATAAAAATCATTTTTGTGGCAATGATTCTCACTGCCTCTGCACATAGCTGCCAAAGCTCCCAGCTCCAGCTTGAAGAGCCTCAATGACAAGTTCCTTGCTCAAGGAAACTTAATCTGCCTTTGGCATCTGACCAGCCACCATGGAAGAAGATGCAACTCCCCTATGTTAATGAATGGAAAGCAGCCCACGCAGATGTCAGAAGAATTTAAATGGAGCATGCAAAAAGCACAATGATGTTCTCACACTTGGGAGAAAACTGCAGAATCTGACACCGTGGCCGGTGATCAGGCCTTAAAAGGCAACACACAGCAACATCAAGGGATTTCAAATAAAACATGCCAAATAATATTTGAGTGACCATCATAAACTCATGTCGATGAAGCTTTCACCTGTTTGCACGTCTCAGGGACTGGCATTCTTCGTCCTATATCCCTTTATAGTCCCTACTCTAGGGGAGCAGCATCAGCCAAGGAGCAAAGCATAACAAGGACTTTATACAGAAACACATGTGAAAACTCTGTTTGATCCTCTCTAACTCTGGAATCATGAATTTGGCTGGAAAGCACCTTAATATATTTGCTTGGGTCATGAAAATAAGGAATCTCAGAAGGATTCAGCCAGGTGTCTGTAACACAGCTTATTAGAGAGGTTTTTCAAGAACATTTCACATTTTTTCCCCTATATATATATACACAAATACACTGTTATTAGTTTGATACAGCTATATAACTTACATATAGGATTTTATAATACACATTCTTTGTACACATTTTTCAAAGCCAGTAAGCTTGTCTGCTGTTCTCTAATGCTGTTTCACCTTTAGGATAAATGTAGGTTCATTCACCTCTAAAGAAATCCCACAGACAGTCTGATAAACCTGAATTAACCTAACACAGCTGGTTTTGCCCAAGTGACAAGTTTGCCTGAAGCTCATGAATTGAAATTCCCAGCTAAAAAATTGTGACGGTACATGCCAGTTTTCCCATGGGAATGATTAACAGCATCTACCCAGGCAGATAAGATACGAAGTCCAAAATACTGATTTCATCTACTGCAAACCTACTGGACTTTGTGATTAAGCAATATTGCAAGGGTTATAAAGTCCACAGATGTATTTCAATAAGTACTTCTGCCATCTCAACCAAAATAGGTACAAAAGACGCCTTGATTTAAAATTTTTTTAATGTGTCTGTAAACTAATGTTTCTTGGAAGGGAGTTCAGACTGAGACATGAAACTGAAATAATTGAGTTCCGAATGGAATAGCAAATTTTTCACACTTTTCAATGGTAGAAACCAGGATTTTCTAGTGCTTACAATTAAATAATTTTTGTTCCATTTTCCCTACAGTAAACGAAAAATTAAAATATTTTGTTAGATCTTCTAGTACACACCTACACATACACAGTCTCTTAAGCAGATGAAGACCAATACAACTACTTTTAACACCCCAGAGGTGGTTGGTCTGGTCCAAACCATCCTACAACCAACGCTGGCAGAGAGGCTATTGCGAGTTCTGTGCTGGGTCTAGAATTACCAGCATTGGACCAGAAGAAAACTAACCCCCTTCTGAAAGAAAGAGGGAGAACAAAGGAAGTTCGTGAAGAGGAATAAGAGACTTGATGTCAAATGGGTTCACAAGAAAGCCTATGAAACATCTGAATAACACAACCCTGATGAGAAAACAGCAGCAGGAAAAAGACAAAGACAGGAAAATAAATAATTCAAACCCAAGATAACCACAAATTATTTGTTTTGTGCAGATACACAGCTCTGAAAATTTGATCACTGAATAATATACAAGGAGGAAGCAAATAATACACTCAAAAGGCACCAGAAAGAGTATTTTCAAATCTGTATCAGATTTTCCTATGCTGTACCACTGGTAAGAATTAAACAAACAAACAAACAAACAAACAAAAAAACCAAAAAAACAAACAAAAAAAAGGAAGAAAAGCATAGGTTTGGGTACTTTGGGGTTATTAGGTTTGGGTATTTTGTTTTGTTTTATCAAGGTAGCAAGAGACAGGAAACAAATAGCAACAGAGAACACCAAGACAGTTAATTTCAGAAAAAAAGACTGGAAACGTGTTTCTGCAACTTTTGTGTATTGAGACTTCAAGAGAATGTTGTATTTGAAAGCAATAGGCTAAGGTGATTTTGTAAACAAATTTCACATTTGCATCTGCTGTGAGTCTTCAGAAATGCAAGATAAAAAACCTGACTGTGGTGAACATGGATAAACCAAGATTTACCAATTCACATCCTTAGGGAAAGACTCTTTGCATTGACACCACTGTAGCCCTTGTAGTTGGGTTATTAGTACTGGACCTAAGTAGATGCTCCATGAAGACTTCAACCAAAACACTATTTTGAGGAAAACACAAAACATAAGTCACTTCACAAGCACATTTATTCACCCATTTAAGGTCTATTGAGAAGAGCTTCTGCATCTTAAGAGAAGGCTGTGATAATGGATATAAAATATATATAACTTAAAAGTGGAAGGCAGTATTTATGTATCACTATGTATTTACTCCTTCCTATGAGAATTTTTTTAATCCAGCAAGGATAATCAAGGTTTGTTTTCAAAAATGAAAATCAGGACAATGATCAAAATCTTTCATCATGCCCGTAACAGGAAAACAAGAGCAAGAGTTATGACTTACTGAGTTTCTGGTTCTACTGTTTTCCATAATCCAGATACTGAACATAAGGGGTCATATTTATTTCTAATATAGATTCAGTGATCCATAAGAGTTACTGTTGGATAGAAGTGAGGCCATGTGTTAACTAGAATATAAAAGAGGATTTTTATTTTTCATTATTTTCAGATATAATTAAGTCAAAATGTTTAATGTCAAGGCAAATTCATATTAGCTCAAGTATTTCTGGTATCAGCTCCCAGAAAGGAAGTACATTATACAGTGCTGCTGTAGCTTTAAACACTTTAATTGCTTTATTTGTACACGATGCACATGGAAACAATGGATTTCCTCCATAGGTAGGTCCTTCACTAAGCGATTTCTTCTTCCCTCCTCTCTCAGACATGCCATGAAGAGAAACAGATCCTTTTAAAAATTGTCAAATCAAGCAAAATACCCTAGAACACAACTTTTCCATAACTCTGGCCAACTCAAGCCACTGCATGCTGCAGGAGAGGGATCACTTCCTCTCTTGATGCTGCTCACACAGCCAGGCAGGAAGGATCCATGCTGAAAACGCCTCATTAGTAGGGAGAGGACACCAGAAGAAGACTGTGGATTCAGTAAGTCACTTCAGTAAGTCACATCTGCCACCCAGATTTAGTGGAGGGAAATACTGTCAAGCACAGTTGGATGTTCAACCATCCTGTCATTACTCTGCCTTCTCAAACTTAACAAGCTCAACTGTGCCAAGCCCCCATCAGAGGTACTTCTGGAGCACTGGGAAATTCAACAAAAATGGCATATTTCAAGCCTGGATCTGACACACAGGCTCCTCTCTGCATCAGGAAGTTTTTATTTTTAATGAAAGACTATGTTTTTTTCTGTTCTAAAGACAATGGAAGCTAGTGGGCTGACCCAGTAAACAAAGCTCAACTGTCAGCATATTTTAAAATATTAGTCATAAACAAGTAGTCCATAAGCAGCAAAAATAATGGAGAACAGTGTCCTAAGAATTGAATTTTTTAATATAAAATATGGGATAGAACACACACCTTTCCTTCACAGGGTACTCTACCAGCATGTACATCTTCTAGCCAAACTCTTATTTTGGTATCCTTTGGAGTCCACCATGTCTCACAAAAAATCTGGGGAAAATTCACCAACGTATTCAAGGTTTTATGTGGACCGAAAACAGAAATCCAATAGGTACAGACAAATTCGTATTTTCTGTTACAAATAATATTCTCAGGAAGTCAAACTATTTACCTCAGTAAGTAAAGGGGAGGGTCATTTGATATTTATTCCTATTTTATAAATAAGAAACAGGCTAAATAATCTGTGCATGAAAATGAAAGTATTACTAGTCACTAAGAGCTCCAGCTTACAGTACCTTACATGCATGACCATCTGAGAAAACAAGGCTGATCTTGTAACTAAGACATGAATATTTGTGCTAGAGATAAAGAAATGGCTAGAAAAGCTGGAAGAAGTGGCTTTGGAAACATCATGAAGATAAGGGTCTTGTTCTTTGGTTTGTTTTGTGTGTGTGTGTTTATGTGTATGCTTTTGCTCCTGTTCGAAGTGTGCATATACAAAATATGGTGACACGTATCCCAAACAAGCATAAGAATGAAAACTGTTTTGCAGTGTTTATGCCTCACTGAAATAGAAAATTGTGCTCTTACTTCCTTACCTGCTGATAAGACCCATCATAGGGAAAGGGAAAACCACTTTATCTTACATTATGTACTTCCACCTGGATTGCTATGCTGCACAAACTTTTAACTCTACAGTGTAGTCTGTTCTCAGTGATTACTTTTGCATGCTATATACCAGTTACTGGAGAGTAAGATACCCAAATTTTTTATTCAAGGAAAAAAAAAAAATCATCACAGTGTAAAGTACAAATTCTCCATGTCAGAATCTGAGAACTCAGGGTCAAATGCAAAGAGTTGGCAGTTTCAGCTGGAGCTGCAGTGGAAACAAAAGAAGCCTCAAGGGAGAGGCATTCTCAGCGAATCACTACCACCTGGAGCGGCTCGTGGGGCACCAGCTCCTGCCAAAGAAGTCTCCAGACAGAGCATGTGAACTCACATGTATGTGCTGAGTGCTGTGGACCGACACCATAATTTATCAACAGAAAGTTCTGTGGCAAATCCAGCTGAAGGAACTCCCACCTTCCCCCTTGACTATCACTCCCACCCTCCTACCATGGCTTACAGCCCGTGAATTACAGTGGCACAACTCTATGGGAGCCCTGCTGTGGACCCAAACAGGGAACTGTTCCAGCTGTAAAAAGACCCCAGAAATAAATGTACGTATTTATTTAATTCACAGCACAATCTCTCAAAGTATTGTTCTGGCGTAACTGAGGGGTGGAATGGCACAGTGTCGTGAGAAAAGGAATACCTTATGCCAGTATTGTTGACAAACATTTTGGATTGCGAAATAATGGCCTTAGGAAGTTTTTTAAGTGCTCCAGGCACTAATCTCTTGGATTTCCATTGTCTGATGAGTCTTAATAAACACTCTACAAAACAGTTTCTAAATTCCACACTACACTCAGGAACATCTGCTTTATACCTAACTTCATGGTTCTAACAGCTGTCTGAAGGCAAAAGCTCTAGGAATGGCCCAGTCCTGCTACCCAGTCTCTTCACTGGCTGCCCACATCCAGAGAAAGGTTCAATTACTTAAGAAAGGTGGAATAGGGAAAGACACTCTTGAAAATTTTAGGAACACCAGGTAGCTTTCTCTGAGCCAGTCTGATGAGCAGCCCAGCAGGCAAGTAATATATTCAAAGATCAAGAGGTTGCTTCAATCCCTATGCTGCAGGTGAGGTCATGATAAAAGAGCACAACATTTCTCTTCCTCTCTGCAGGAAAGAGCTGCAGATTCACAGCCATCCTCTCCACGCAGTCAGAACAACGTTTTATAGTAAATACTCCACTCAAATATAGTATCTGCAGAACTAAGTCTAATTTCAAGCACTGCAAATATCACAGAATGGATGAATATGGCTGCTAAGCTAAAATGTAAAAGAGAAATTGTTCCTAAATAAATAGAGTGAGTATCTGTGCACACACTGAGGGAATTCTGCTCAGCTGTTTGGATATGAAAAGCATATAATCAGGACAGAAATCAGATGCAAAATTCCAACTTTTTCGGTTCCTGCTGATTAGCCACATGTGACTCAAGTGTGCCAGCTGGACTAGATGCCATTCCGAGCTCCATAACCCTCCACATGCCTTGTCAAGAGAGCCAAGACTCCAATCAAATGAGATTTTTAAGTTGCTTCCCTGGACCAGATGTGTTAAATAACAACATCTTCACTTTTGAACACCTAAAATTTCCTTTTTCTCTCCTCCATTGCTTCAGCTGAGAATGGACAACAGCAGCACTGCTCTCCTTGGGATCGTATGGTCAAAATAACCAAAGGTAATACAACTCATGAAACCTTGTATCTTACACTACTAGAGGTACCTGAAGATACACACACGAAGCAAAATGTTAATATGATGGAAAACATCCACACAGGAAACAACCTCAGCTTTACGTCACCAGAACTATGTGATACAGGATTAAGAAAAATAAAGTGTAAGTCAGTGTATGAACAGGGATCCTCTGTAGCTTTTTTCAGCATAAGTACTAGTGTAGTTACACTTTATGACCTTCACCTAAAAATTCTCATCGCATGTAGAAGCATTACTTAATTCAACTCCCCAAAACCCAAAGTTGAAAGAACAGTTCCTTTAAAAAAGACCTGAAGTACTTTTATGTGATGAGTTATTTTCCTTAATGTCCTTTGGGTATTTACTGCTGTACATTGGAAGGTGATACCTGCCCTGGCACAAGAATTTTTCACAGTGAGTAAGAGTGAAGCTGCCCATGGAGCTGGTCAATGATTTAAAGGTTCCAGGAGAGGAAGTATTTATTGTCTCACTCTATTGCAGCTGTGCTTCTACGTTATTTTGTTTACTTGGTGCTAGCTGACTGTAGGTGAATGCTACCTTAGAAACTTAGGTTATTATATAATGACAAATATTGTAAATGTGAAATAAGATTTGTTTGGTGATTTGGGACACAATTTGTGAGGATGATTGGCCATCTAATGAGAAGCAACTCAATGGAAAGGTGGGAACAGAAACCCCACAACTCCCAAATCTTATATTCTCTGCTCTAATTTGACTTGCTTTATCTCACTCCTCCTAATGCAAATAAAAGGCATTTGTATGACCCTCAACAACTAACATAACTGGTTAATCATTGTCACATGGTCTTATAAAATTACTATTTTTTTTTTCTGACAAGAATACAGTAGAGAAATAGTCAGTGCTTACCTGTGCATTCAGAGGAGAGCCTGAAGCCTGTAGATACATGGTATAGCTGGCTATTACAGCAATAACCTTGCCAAAACACACTATTTTTTTTCCTAATCTTTAGAACAGCTCCCTCTTCTGGCATACTCTGTTTATACTGTATTTAAGTACCATGCTTCATTCCTTACCAATTTTTAGTTCTATTTGGTTCCCAACACCTAACAAGCCCAATTTCATTGTTAAGGCTCTCACTGTTCAGTGCAGCTTTGAAGGCAAACTATGGCTTCTGAAAGGGCAACTAATCCTTATCAAATATTTATTTAACATTATCCGTAGACTTATCTTTACTACTTTTTAAAAGTATCCCAATGTCAACCAAGACCAGAATCCACACATGGACAAGGAGCCTGGATAGCCAGTTATGGGGTCACATTTGCAGGATCCATGAATTTGGAAGGGATCATCAGAGATGTCCAAGCCCAGCCCCTCCCTGCTCACTCAGAGTCATAGGCTGCACACACAGCCAAGTTTTGATTACCTCCCCAGCTGAAGATTTTACATCTCAGGACAACCTAACCCCTCAGTAGACAGAAATGCTCATGGCAGTGCCATCCCTACCTACTGGTTCTACAATCTACCCAGAAATTCATGCTCCTTTCTTCAGCATCTGAATTAGGAGTTTAATATTAGGCTGGGTGAAATTGGGCCTTAGAGTCCCTTTCTGAACCACGTGTCATGTCATGGATTCAGCCTGACCACTCCCAAAAAAGTCCCTCCCCTACCCCCCCAAAAAAAGGAAAATCAAAAGACCACCAAGCAAAAAGCAAACAAAGAAACAAAATCAAACTTCATGAGAGCTCTCATAATCCTGCTGATAGCGACAAAACTGCAGAGGTAACACATGAGGACAAACATTTTTTCCTAGATGATGCTCTGGTACTATTCTTTCAAAAAAAAACTCCAAAAGACAACCAACCACAAAACTAGAAAGAAGAAAATCTGCCTAATGCATTCAGACAGAACAGGTTTGTTCACAGAATTTTTGCTGCTCAACTTTGTTCACAGAATTGTTGCTGAAGCTCATTCAGTGACTGTAGGCACAAAACATACATGACCCAGAACTTAGCAGTCCCCTTGCCCAGGAGGTAAGAAATCATCTTGCCTCTTAACCTGCCTGTCCATTGCCAGCAACATCCATTGCCAGCAACATTCCCTTTCCTCCAGTTGCATTTCAAAGGCAAATTGTGAACACTGCTATGTCCTGGGGGAGGAGACACTGGCTGCTGACTTGGAAAGTAGTGTCTGAGAAGATAAACTACCTTCCCTGAGTAACTCAATGGTCTTGACTCCAAAATCAGACTTTGCTTCACATAAACAGTTCTGATCCATCCATGTGAGGTGCCAAGACTCCATACAGGATTCCAGATTATATCTTGGCTAAGGTTGCCAGAAGCTACACACTGCAACCTCATCTGCTGATACTGAGAGTCCTTACTAGATCCAATTCAGTTGTTGCAGAACAAGTTACAACAGAAAGATTATGTACCAACAAGGGCATCTAGTCATATAAATTTTGTGTAAATCAACACCCATTCTAAAACCAAACCAAAGAGATTAAACATGCTTTACAGTTTGCAGAATGAGGAAATAGATTCTTTTACCACTTGGTCTCGGTGGTGACAGTAGGCCCTCTGAAGAACACTTCATTCCAGTAACTGCTGAGCAGAGTGAATGATTAATAACTTTCAAAAAGCTGGTTTGGTGGGAGTCAAAAAAACAAAATACAAAGGAACTAAGCTTCAGGGCTATACAATTAGTGTTATTGCAAAGTATTATTACATAGTGATTCTTATTATAACTTTTCTTATGCAGATGTTGAGGGTGATGACTGTTAAGTAAACAGCAGGTGAAGACAAAGCTAGATAATGTACTAAAAGCTTTTCAGAGTCCCTATGTTACAGTCAAAAATGGAACTTCAAAGATTTTAAAACTAACAGCAAGTCTCATCTCAAGAGAGAACATACTAAATACTTGTCATAATCCAGGCAAACTGTTTGCACTGTTTTCACTGGTGAAAAATAGTTCAGTAGTCTTCAAGTGAAACAGTGTAGTTGATATAAGTACAAGTAACTACGCCTAGAAGATTAGAATCCAAGTCCTCACTTTCTGTTGTGCATAAGCAGATCTTGACTCAGACAATTAGCTCAGAAGAAAGATCTTTATACTTGAAAAAAGTGTCTGTTTAAGTTCTCATAGCCCTTAAACATCACTAAGTGACAGCATGAGTTGGTAAAACAATAAGATGATCCAAAAACCCAGCAGTGATCCAATGGCAAACAGGCAGATCAGGAAACTTGGCAAAGCACAGGGAGTACTCTGCATGCAGGCCAGAGAACCAGATTCTGAAATTATTTCTGTGTATTAATGAATTAAACTTGTGTAACATGATTTACCACCAAAAAAAGTTATTTACATTATATACGCTTCCCAAGTACAAGATTGTAAATTGCAAAATTGCCTTGTTTACAGCAATGGCAACACAAATTAGGAAGCCTGGAATAAAGAATAAAGGTATCCCAATGCAATGAAATGCAAGAAAAGGTTTGATGAAAAGCAAAATGTCATCAGCTGAACAGCACAGTGGTTTTCAAATTTGTTGAGTATTTATTTACAAGGCTAAATGTTTCATAAATATACAGGCACAAATAGACAGACACTATTAAAACAGGAAAAAAAATTCCATTACACTTTGTGGATTCTGGTTTTCAATGAACACAAGCAATGTTAAATATTGCTGTAGTAGATTTTGTACTTCACTGCTAATTTTACACTAAACAAACACTGTAAAAGGGAAAACAGTCCTTCAGGACACAAGAGGAAAAACAGTAATTTCTGTCCTTTCCATAACAACTACATTTCCAGAAAATCATGGACCTGATCCTTCAACTGTACACATTTAATGTTATTCTCATGAGTAAATCTCATGAATTTTAATAGAAAAGAATTCATATTAAGAAAGTTAAACAAATATATGCATATATTCTGGACTGAGGAAAAATTGGACCTTCTACATAGTAATTACCTTAGTAAACACATGATTACTCCTATTCAGAGGTTTTGTGGACACAAGAAAAAAATGTTATGAAACAAAAAAAGTGTGTATTAAACATTTTAACTAATACAGTAAAGCTTTATTAAAATTAAAAGTTCACACAGACTGCCACTAAAAAAAAACATTCATTTGTTGCAGTTAGATGAGACTAAACTCTGCTGCATGTTCGGTATTCCAACTGCTTCAAGCACAGTGACCTATCAGTTCTCAGGAGGCAGAATCCTGCCGCATTTCAAGAAGTCAAAGGGAATTTTGCCATTGATTTCAGAGTAGAAGAATGTTTTAGAGTTTTTTTTAAAAAGTGGAGAGAGGGAGAAAGCTAAGTTGGACCAGAGAGCAATCCTCCCTGTTCTGAAGTAACATGATTAAAACACAAAATGAAAATAAATATACAGGATTTATTCTCAAACCTCCTGCAACAAGTCGATTCCAGCAGAAGCTGAGAATTTTGTCATCTTTCTCAACACCCACCCACAACTGTTTGGTTTGACGACATATTAACAAAATCATATGCCTGAATTTCCTTAGAACTGGAAAAGTATGCACCAGAGCAGTTTAATACACAGAACAGGGTAACACATGCAGCAGGACTAATCACTTTCAGTTCAGATCACTCAACGCTTGGCTGTGCATACTCTCTTTTTTTAAGCCAGAGCTGCCCTTGTCTGGATATTGCTTTCCTTGACTTGTGTACCAAGCTGTCCTTTCACCCCTCATTCCATAAAGAATCTCAACCAGGGATACATGCTTTTCAAGTGTGAAAATTGCTGGACTCCAGAAGGGCTCCACATTTCATACTCGGGAAGTTACAAAAGCGCAAGGGGAATGCTATCTAATCCTGACTGTTTTAGGGACACGAACACGTTGCCAGATGACCCAAATGTCTGGATCTCTCCTAAGGCTGTGCTTTTCGCACTGGCAGATAAGCCTTCCCTTGAAGGCTAAAAACGAGGCCTGTAACAGTAGCAAAAAACCCCACCATTTGTTTTATGGAAAGCAAAACTGCACTTTGTTATGCCAGGTCCCATTCAGCTCTCTGCCAGGCACAGCAAGAAGCTTGGGTAACTTAATTCACTACTGAATTTGGGCACCTAAAGTGAGGATAGCATTATAGTGGTTGCTGTGGTTTTAAATTGTTTTCTCAGTGAGAGAACTTCCAGTTTGTTACCAACACAATTCTGAAATAAGAGCAAAACCATAAATCAGCTGCTTGCAAAAGCCTGAAGACCTTGACAAGAAGCACACTGAATATTTCACTAATGTCTATTTCTGAATACCTAGCTAGTTAAGATGTTATTAAAGAGTCTTCATAGAACTGTTCTGCAGGAAATACATTCCATGTAGCCCTGACAATACATTTTCTTGCATTAAAAGTTTCCCATCATGAATATGGAGACCATGCAATGTATGTGACTTGGTACATTTTGAGCAGAATAACTTACGTGCCTTGTAGAGGTACCATGCCTTGGATGCAAATGTTTGACTTTTGTGCTCTTCCCCTACATATCTTTCTACTGATATAATTTAGCTTTACAGATTTATCCTTGTTACAGCCTCTACTATCAACCCAAACAGAAGGCATCAACCTGAAGACAGGTGAAAGCTCCAGAACTTGTGGGAAAAAGAAACTATAAACTT
The DNA here is from genome assembly GCA_013399195.1 of Dicrurus megarhynchus. Lineage (NCBI taxonomy): Eukaryota > Metazoa > Chordata > Aves > Passeriformes > Dicruridae > Dicrurus > Dicrurus megarhynchus. The sequence continues at coordinate 248,016 of VXAD01010633.1, forward strand.
AGCTGTAAAATTAAACCTTCCACAAATGCCTTAATTGAGGGAAAGCAGCAATTGAAAAGCATGAAATCAGGTTTGTACCTCCAGAGAGGTACTAAAGAGATGTTGCATAGTGTATTTTGTTTAAAAGGTTATTCCCCACAAAACAGGAACAAGATGTACTCATTGAAGGCTTATTCTTTTCAGTTAAGGAAAGAATTTAAACTTCACTGTCACTGGGTTAAAAGTTACTATTCAACTCCAGGGGGCAAGGGCATAAAATCATTGTGCCCAAGGAAACTAGCATAAAATATTCCATGGACCTTCTAAAACATTGTAAAAAAAAACCCTGAAAATTTGAACCTGTGTTCTCTTTCACCACTAAGTAAAGACCAAGCCACACATAATCCCATAAATAGCAACAAGGTACACTAACAGTGAGCCAAAGTTGTGGATAATCAGAAAAGTCATAATTTGCACCACTGATTCTGGGGGAAGTAACAATAGAATCCAGAACATTCAAATAAACTATAGAAAGCATTAGAACTTTGCAAACTGTAAGGCAGTGAAAGAGTCACAATATCTGTGCTTGAGTGTGCTCAAGTTCTACTTTTGCTAAAGACAGAACTCCTACAGTTTGTTGGCAGCCTTCAAAGAAATTAGGACTTCTCCTTTAACATATGCTAAATGCAAGTTTAGAGCTCTCATTTTAAGACAGCCCCATTTAAATATACTAAAGAACTGTACAGTACTCACTGAGTTCAAGAGGGGCAGCATAAAAATTCATGTGCAAAAATCTAAGTGAAAAAACTTTTACTATTAAAAACCAACAACTTAAAGAAACGATTGGATCTAGAATTTTTCCCCAAATGCTGTAACTCTCATCTTTCAGTTGGCACACAGCTGACATTGCAGTAACACTTCAAGGTGCAAGAGAAAAACTGAAGAACAACAATGAAAACAAACAAACAAAAACTTAAAATGCTCTCAGTAAACCACCACCACCAAGAAAATGAGTAAGACAGCCTATTTTCCCAGTACTGCCTTCTGGCACTGTTACAAATAAAGGTAGAAGTAGTAATCGAATGTAACAAAGAAATTTCACCATTGCAATACTATTGATTTTTTGGCCATGTGCATGAGCCAAAATCTACCACTTACATAGTGAGATTTTTGAACATGAAACTGGACATACCCTTTTCAATCAACAAACTTCTCGACTTAAACAAAAAAAGACCCTTACCAGGTATAATCATGAACAAGAGCCTGGGTAGATTTTTACTTTCATCTTTTGAGAGGTCTTTCCAGGGTCCACACTTTAAGACATGGGTAGCAGCTCCACAACAGTAGATAAATTCTTCATGTAAGGGGACTGGCTCTTCTGACCCCGACCTCATGTTTGCTGTTAAGCAGAACAAGATACTGTTATAACAGGTCAATACTTACAGAGTTGTCTATTATACCTTCCCACAGAATAATTGCAAAAAAAACCCAGCCAAACCACCCCACTCCCAAACAGCTGTCATATCCAGTAAACTGAGGCCCAGTTCAGTATTTGATGTCTGAAGGGGCTGTAGAAGTTGATATGTGTTACTACTGTCTGAGAGAAAGCATCTTTCAGTTTCTGTCACAGAAATACACTATGATGAACTGAACAATAACTGCTATACTACCTTAAAGGCAAATAATTTTAAATTTCTTGTTCATGCTGTCCACTGAAAAGATTAATCTGTAACATATTTGAACGCAAACAAATGAAAAAATACCAAAAAAACAGAACTAGTGCATGAGTGTCTTTGCAAGTTCTGTGTGCCTTGTAATAAAACTGGATATTGTAGCGTAACACCATGACCCTTAACCATCAAAAGCGAAGTTAAAAATAACATTAGGCCTTTCAACTATTTTTGCTTAGTGAAAAAGGCCCATTCATTTTTGAGTACAAGGATACAAATTCTATTTCCTAGTCAGTTTGTAGAATTTCAGGCACGTAAACCAAAGCCTAAAAGATATACAGGGTCTGCAGCACCGTTAGGTGGGGGGCACTACCCTCACTAATAGTCACTAGAAAGTTCTCAGTGCTACACAACCTAAAAGGAATGGATCTGACTGAAATTTTAAGAAATGACACTTGACAATATTAGAAAAGTACACCTGAAGAAACAACATTTCCTTACTTTCCCCAGTCTTAATCTGGGGTTTTGAAAGGTTTAAGGTAAAGAACAGCCAAGGCAGAAAAGACAGATAATGTTTTGTTTTGAACTAACAAGTATCACTTTGAAAAAAAATTAATATAGTACAAATGGAAAACACTTCTGGAGGGAAGGGAGAAGTGTTCTTTAATACTGTCAATTACAGCACAATTCAATTCTCTGGATGTAACCTTGTACCCCCACCTGCCTAGTCCACGGACACCCCCCACCCCAAAAGAAGTTCTTTTAATGATAATTGAGACACCTTTACTACTTAATTGTTTGCCATGTTATAATCTAACTTATAGAGACTGAAATGTAACTAAAGTAAATTTTTTTGAACTATAGAGAGGTATATTTTTAATGCATTATCCCTGCTTTTATTTCTTCATCATTTAAAGCTAAAAGAAACCAAGAGCAATTCCAACAAAGAACCAACAACCACGGTAAACATTAAGATGTCACCCCTTTCCTGAGGTGTTTACAATCCCAGAAGCAAAAGTAACCAGTTCTTACCCAAGAAAGTAGGTTTTGGACAAAGTTTCTGATCATGAACCAATAAAATCTGTTGCGCATTTTCATTTTGAATTGATTTCACAGAACAAATCTAAATGGACATCCCACTGACAACTCTTCATTCAAAAGAAGTATTTGCAATATTAAGGTCAGAAGTTAAGCAATGAGAAAACAAAACTCAGCAATACATTTTGGACTGGAGTGGTAGGATTTTTGGGTTCACACAGACCTGTTGTGGTAGCTTTGGTCCAGTTTTTAACTTCACTTCTAATTTCAAAAACACACAGTGTTGAGTACCTGAAAGGAAGACTGCACACTAGAGAAGAAATTGTCATCTCAAAAACTGCCCATCTGAGACAATCCCAAATAGCTTCTTTGTTCTAGCTCTATGTAATATCTGATGAATTTTCATTTACTTATTGTTAGGTTTTTAATTTGTGACTTTATGGCCTTTGGTAATAAAGATGGACAGAAGAGAAAAGCAGGGAAAAGACAGTGGATATACTCCCAGAATACTATTCAGACCTGTTCCAAGATGAAATCAGGAATAGCTAAAAATACCTCTGTATCTCCTTCCTTCTTCCTAAATGAAGCTTTGAAGAACAGTATTTCCATTACACGCATCTATCTTTGGCACAAATTGCCTGCATTTCCTCATGAAATATCTTAAGATGGTCTATCAATTTCCAAACAGATTTGGCAGGTAGAGGTCTCGAGAGATGAGGTCCCTACTGTCTCTGTCAGCCTGCAGTTTGTGCCACAGCAGCTCCAAGAATGTTGAGGAGACAGAAGGACAAACTTGACTGGTGGGAGTTTCATGAGTTATCACAGAGAAAAGTAACAAGACTCAAGGAGATGCAACCTAGGAAATCAGACCTTATTACATCCCAAGCAGTATTTTCTTCCTTCTCTTCAACCCCTGCACATAAATTCTCTAAACATATGCAGGAACAGTATTACAAGAAATTCAGCTTCTGTCAAGAGTGCTTAATCTAGTATCAAAACTCCTGTTAGAATATAGAAATATGGGTTTCGATTCACAGGGCTTTAGCACTAGATTAACACACCCTTAAATGTAGGTGTCTACCAGAAAACAAACTCCTATTACAGGACAAAAAGACTTAGGTGGCAATACATGGACTGATTAGGGGAATAATCATGGGATCAGCTTCTTGGTTGCCACCTCAGGATCAGAAAAATCTTCTCCTGGTTAGCAAAGCCTGTAGTAAAAACACATGAAGACATACACTTGCATCTGCAAACCAACACATATATTTACGTGTCTCACTACTGATCCAGAAGCCACCTACAGTCATTTTTTCAGACAGGAATGTCCGGAAACAGAGTTATCCACAAAGAGCAGATTCCTCTGTCATATGACCAATTTTTTTCATCTTTGGTTCAATTGACCCCAAAGTAAAATGCTGACAATAAAGCTAAGTGAACTTTGCAAACATTGTGCTAATTAATTATGCATCTTTCCTGATAGCATATTTTAACTGCTCCATCCTACACTAATACTTGGACTTGACATTTTGCTTTAAAGATAACTTGGAAATAACAAAATTTGATCTACACTAAAAGAGTGTGCAATTAAAGAATTATCACAAACTCAGACTAGCACCACATAAAGTAATCAGAGTAAGTAAATTGATATTTGGCATATAAACCATTCGATCACAAGACAGGACAAACAGGTTGGTGTACCTAATCTGAAGGATGATGCTGCAGTGAAAGATGCAATGGTAGTGACAAGGGCAAAGGTAAGTTGCATAAAACGGTGGTGAAACCAAAATAAAGGAGAAAGGACTACTGGAGCAGATTTGACACACAAGGCTCCACAAAATCGTACGAGACACTCCCCAAGCTGTCCATGGTCAAGGCTACTGAGCGGTCATTCTCTATCCCTTCTGGTACATCACAATGACATTCGATAAAGCTATCCAGGAGAGTGGTGGAATCACTATTCATGGAAGCATTCAAAAAATGTGTACATGTGGCCCTTGGGGACACAGTTTAGTGATGAACGTGGAGGTACTGGGTTAACAGTCAGACTCGATGCTGTTAGAGCTCTTTTCCAACCTTAACGATTCTATGATTGGGAAACGTGTCTGGAAACTGCAAAAAAAGGCAACCACCATGCCCATGTTAGAGTGTGCAGGGAGCTCTACGCCACTCAAAGTCATCTCAGTTCACAGAAAGTTATAAAAGAAAAAAAAATCCCACTCGAAGTTGTACCCAAGAACATGAAACAACCATTAACGTACCAGCAATGTCTTTCAAGGATCGGTATTGGGCAATAATGTTCAATGTCTCCACTGAACACCTGCACAAAGGACAGGAGCCACTCTCAGCAGGTTCATGCAAAATGTCAGGGGGAGGAAGACAAACCAACTGAAGCACTGGAGGGCAGGGCTGCTATCCAAATGGACCCTGACAGGCTGGAAAGGTGGGAACTACATGAAAGCCAAGGGCAAATGGAAAGTCCTGCACCAAGAGTTCAGTAACCCAATGCAGCAACACATGCTGGGGGCTCAAAAGCTAGGAAGCGGCTTTCCAAAAAAGACACAAATTATTAACAAGTTGAAAATGAGCCAGTAGTGAGCCCCTGCAACCATCAAGCCCAAGTGTATACAAGGCTACACAAGGAGTAGCCTGCAAGTCTTTGGACGTGTTTATCTTCGGCTGCTTGGCATTGGAAAGACTGGAGTACTGCATCCAGTTTTGGACTCCTCATACAAGCAAGACATCAGTATACTGGAGAAAGCCAACTAAAAGATATGGACGCTGAAGCATGTGATGTATGTCCAAAGGAAAAGGAAAAACAGTCAAAGCTTGCAATGAAGGAAATTCCAGTAACAAAGGTTTTCCCCACATGCACAATTAGGACTATCAAATAATGAAAGTTACCCAGAAGGGCAGGACAACCTCCAACTAGACAGAGCTTTCAGCAACCTGACCTGCTTTGACCTTTTTGAGAAAGGACCTGGACTACATCTTAGGGACAACCTACAAAGTTGGATGTATGTAAATTCATGAGACTGGACTATACACCATAAAGTTCCAATTGCAAGGATGCTGTTTATCAAAAACCACTGTAAATCAGGGGAGATCCTGATGGTTAAGAAAGAAAAGGTATTTAAAATCATAGCCATTTTCCATCAGAAAAGGCAAGAAGGCACACCCAAGGCACTATAGGCTAATCTGGCTCAGCTGAGTCCACAGGAAAAAGCACAGGAGCATGTATTGTGTAAGTTCCTCTAATCACATAAAGGAAAAGATGTTAATACACAATAAGAGACCAGTCTGCCAACAGCAAATCATGCTCAAGCAACGCAATTGCCCTCAATGATAAAATACCTGGCTACAAGAATGAAAGAAAATATTTAAATATAATGCACACTGCCTTATTAAGAATTTTGGCATTGTCTCCCACTGCATTCTCCTTTCTAGGCCAAGGAAATGCAGGCTGAATAAACTGACTTGCACAGTCTGAAAAGTAACTGAACAAGCTTAAATGATAAACAACTACTGTCTGCCAGCTATCACGTAATCTTGAGTCAATACTGGAGCCTATAAAACTCAGCATTTTCATCAGAAACATACCTGCAACACTTAGCCCAGCTGTGTTCACCCCACCAGGTCAAGAACACAAGGGAACTTAGGAGGGTCAAGCAAATAATTAGGCTAGAGCCTTAGAGGAAAAGCTTTATGAACTGTGCTTTTTCAGTCTCCCATGCTGTAATCAAATAGCAACCTAGAGCCATTTGAAAGAGACCTGCAAAAGCAGCATAACCAAACCTTTATCTGCAATGGAAGATGGTAAAACAAGAGGCAACAGCCACAAGTTGTATCTTGACACTTTAAGGCATCACAAAAAAATTAGTTGCTGAGAAGGCAATGGAAGATCGCTAGGAAGGCAGTGGAACCTCTCCTGGAGGTTTTTAAGGCTCAGCTGGACAAAACAGTAATTTTGACCTCAAGAGAAAGATGGACAAAATTTTCTCCAGAGTTTTCCATAAATCAACAGTTTACAATTCCCTTGGCCCTAAAACAGCAGAAAAAAATAAAGCAGGAGGTACAGCAAAGATCTCAAACAATTTTTCTAGTACCTTAGTAAATGCAGAATTTCATGAACACAGTACATGACAATAACTAAGTATTTAGGTCCGAGAAAATGAATCTAAACTAGACCAGTCCCCCAAAAATACAGGAAACTGAAGTAGATGTATTCTATCAATTAGCTGTACCAGCTTAAATAAAAAAGAAACCCTGCCGTAATAGATGATTTTAGGTGACTGAATTCAATACTACAATGCAAAAGAATAACTGCAAAAATAGCAAGATTCCCTCAGCTGCCTTCTACACTAAGGCTCTGACAATTTCTACAACATTATTCCCAGAGGAGAATCATCCAGGCCTGACATAAGCTTTTCGATTTGCAGACTGGAGCTTAGATGCTCATAGCTAGGAACTAGAAAGGGACAGACTGACCGACCTGGGAGAAAAAGGGCAAAGAGGAACAAGGGAAGTGGGGATTATGTGATGTGAGAGATGAGGTACGACATGACACACGATGCTCAGATCTCATCAAAGATTTATCTGGACAAACTACAAACAATGGATGCCAGATTTTCTCAGGGAAAACAATAAACGCAGGCCAAAGACTTTGCAAGCTGTTGTGACATCAGTCACAAATCTTGACCAATTCTGTGTAAGAAAAGCAGCAGCAGCAGCCAGTAGCACATAAAAATGAAACATTTCTTCATCGTACTTTCCAGTACAATTCTCCGTCAAAGTCATATACAAGTCCCTTTTACACTAGCTCTGAATTAATAAATAAAAACTGTTAGGCATTATTTGTAAAAATGAACAAAGCTAAAAATTAACACCATGGACACATCAAACGAAGCAACACAGTTACACAAAATAAGACTGCTTTCCTCTAAAACCAGTGAAGTAATTAGGAGGCCATGTTTTTAGTGATCACTTGATGACCTAGTAATAAGATGCCTTCAATTTGTTTTGTTCCTGTGTCATTCCCTCCATGCCCCTCCCCCAAGGAGTAAAACAGCTGGCAAAATTTTACTGATGACTGTACAAAAATATCAGAGAAACACACGGAAATGGGGTACATGAGTTTACTCATGTTTAGGGTTGTAACGATAAAAAGCTGAAGTGCAGAGTGAAAACTGGAATCGCTCCTCAATTCTGAACCTTGTTCAGAGACAATACATAGGGGACTGTGCAAAGACCTCAGGAGGGAGAAACCTAGTTCTAAGAACTGGACCTACCTGCAAGACCTTTGTAAGACCAAAAAATTTGGATTTTATTACCATTAATAACCTTGTAGCAACGACCAAGAAAGTGAGCACAGTCCCAGTACTAGGGATGCAGGGAAAATGACTTCTGGGTATCCGTTTTGTACCGGACAAGTTGTCCCTTGTCACTGCCAAACATTTTAAAACCAATTTTTGAGACAGCTTTTCATCAAAACAGGACAGGACTCACAAATCAAAAAATTGTTAGTTTGGAAAGGTCCATTTGAAGACTCAAATCAGTAACAGACGGGATCCCCCACCAACCTTGTTCCAAAAAGGTGCTTTCCTCTGAAATGAATAATTTGAAAGAGTTCTGGAGTTAGGAAATCAAGAAATCACAAAACATTTTCAGATCCCACAATGATACATTGGTCTGGCACAAAATTATTCAACAGATAGGATGATCAAAACCCTGGAGAAATGGATTAGAAGGCCCACCGTAACTTTTAACCGATCTTTATATGTCACTGTGAGTTTTAGCTTTGAGAATTTCGGCATGTACTAATGAGTAAAAAAAAAAAAAATTGAGCTCCTGTTAATTATCATAATGGAACTACTACAGTACCCTTGACCTTGACTTCCCCACTACTCTCAAGAGCGTGAAATAGCAAATGAAAGACTTCCACAGGAATCAGGCACAGTGGCAACCTTTATGAAAGCAGTCACACCTCTGAAAACATCAACTGCTGGCCTACAGCATTCAACAGTCAGCAGGCAGATCTGACATTTCACTGCAGTTCTAGCAACAACGCTCTAAGTTTGATGTCTGGTCTCTTTCTCCTTTGGCAATCACAGACGTCAGTCTAACAAACATCACAAAACCCCAGTTATGCTTGCCCAGTGCTCCAAGAGCAAAGTCCATGTCCTTCGTTACCAGCTAGATCAAAGCTCCTCCATTTGCTGTCGCAGTTTAACACTTGGTTAGAAACACTGAGCACTGGAGTCAGAGCAAATGTAAAGGAAACCCTGAGAAGTTACACTGGTGTGGCCGAGGGTCTCTGAGGCTTTACACAATACTAGCCACTACAAATGTACCCAAAAGTATAAAGACATGACATCCCAAAAGTGGAATATATTTTATCAAACACATTTCAGGATACAGTGGAAGAGGTCCCACATATGTCCAGCCATTCTATTTAATCACACCTAGATGGTAACTTTCACTTTTTCAAAAGAGCTAAAGGATCACAAACTCTTTGTGAACCGTTAAGAGCTACCAACACGAAAATGTCCCCAAAAGAGTTCAGGTTTTTTGTCTTGGTTTGTTTTTTCTTAAAGTAACTTCACAAGCATAATTAAGGTAGGGAATCCCACAGATTACAAGAAAGTGGTAGCTATGCTCCCAGCAAATTCCCGATTTCCCAGTCAATATGCAGGCCTGATGATAAAGCTAAGAATGTCCACCACCTAAAATAAAATGAACAAGAAAGTTGTTGCTTAAAGAAACAAATCCACTCAAGGAAGTAATGACGGTTTCATCAGCATGAAAGCAAATAGGATAGTTTAATTTGGTGTAAAATGAAGCATTTTCCAGAACAGAAAGTGGGATTTTGGGAAATCTTTTAGTCTCAAAGGAATAAAAAGTTGCTCATTTGCACACAGTACTGAAATTTACTGGTGAAATTAAGTAACTTTCAAAGACAGCTTTCCCTCCAAATACTGCAATAAAGTACTGGAACCAGAGAAAAAACTTGTGTTATTAAAATTGAAATCTCACAGAGGAATAAACAGAAGGTGGTAGGAACGAATAACACGTAGGTATAATAAATATATTTTACATTCTGAGACTAAACTGCAACGTTAGCAAAACCTCAGTCAAATGAAGATAGAGCATCTATGTGAAAGAACATAAAAAGCTGCTGCTGAAGTACAACGTCTACAGGGTAAGAAAGGTTTCCAGGGAAAAAAAAACTACGCCAGGTCTCTTCTGACCAACAAATTTCAAAGATACACAAGACTCATGTCAAGACAATCTTGCAAATAAACTTTCCCAGCTGCCCATTGCATTAGAAAGTCAAAGGGAGATAAATCGGTTTGGAATGGATAGCATGAGAAAATTGTCACAAATACAGTAAAGTTTGCAAAGTATGCAATTTGTTTATTTGAATTATGTTGAACATCAGTATTTTGGGAGGCACTGGGCAAAACTGAAATGGAACACCAAGATTACAGACTGGGTTAAAATTTGGCTGAAGTTAGAGGTGAGAATGTTACAGTTCATGAACAAGAATCCATCATGCTTATGTTTGGATACAGAGAGAAGAAACATCCGTGGTCTCTCAACTTCAGCACAAATCACCACACAAACCAGAGCATGTTCGAAAGTGAACAGTTATGTGAGTTATGGGGGCAAAGACATGGCCTTTCACAGGGTATTGCTTCAAAGGAGAGAGAGAAATATCAAAATATACTGCAAAAAAAAAAAAGAGTGAAGGGACAGGTTATCAAGGACACATGCACAAGAAGAAACTGAAAACAGTACTGAGAGAGGGGAAACATATGTATGCAAATAACTTTGCTTGTGGTCTAAGGGTTTGAAAAAAAACCACTTGCTCACTAAGCAAAGATGATGCTTCTTTACCATTTGGTTCCTACTACCCATAGGGAAAATGAGAACTTTTCAAAAGAAAGAAAAAAAAGCCAAAAAAACTATTTGGCTCTTCAGCCATATGTTCTATACTTTTTTTTTCTCCTACATCAAAGGAACTACAGGTCCCACATTTCTGTTAGACAGCTGTTTAAGTCATACAGGTAATCTGCCCAACATTCAACAAAACATAAAGATGCAACAATTTAAAGTAATGGCAACCTACCTATTCACTGAAACCACAGCTCCCAGAAGTTAAGCATTTGAAGAAATTCATCTTTCAGCAGCAATAATAACAGGCAAAAGCAGATAAAAGCAATTCTATTTCATCTTATGTACAATAACTCCTTTTCCACCTCCTGTCAGAATAAGATTCACTAGTTCATGGAGAGCACTATTCTTTCATTTGTCTTGTCAAGTAGTGCAAGGTTCAAAGAACATAATGAATACTAGCAAGAAGCAGATATCAAATTAAAAAAAAAAAAAAAAGTCCACAAGTACAATTAGCACCACACTGCCCTTGATTTGGTTTCCCTCATCCCTTCCTGTGCTGTTTAGCATACATCTCCCTATGGAACTATCACTTATTTCTTTGTTTCTTCCATGCTTCCATGTCAGTTATTCTCCTTTAACCTAAAATATGCTCCAAATTCAAACCAATTTCTTCTTATTATTTTATTATTTAAACTTGCATATGTTCTTACATCAACTGTTTATCCCACCTTCAGCTTAGCTCTCCAGCTGCTGCTGGTTTTCTTGCTTTCTATCAAGGACATAAAAGAACTAGTCAAAATTCTATCTACTCACAGTAGACCAACTTACTAGTCTCAGTTGCATTCTCCAGTAACCCCTCAACCTGTGCTTGCTGTTACCACCTCGTCCTTATGTTTCCTGCAGCAGTAGTACATTCTTGTACTCATCCACTCACCTAAACACTTTAGGAAGGCACTCCAGGCAGAGACATGAAAACGAACAGAAGCAGACTGTATGGAGCTCTGTGCAAAGGACAAAGGCAGTCAAACAGAAGAATCAATGAACAGGATTACAGGAAGAATCAATGAACAGAATAACACCAGGTAGCATTAGATCCCTTTCTGAGTTACTACAGCAATGTAATTGTCCGTACTGCTGATAGGAGGCCTGGAGTCCAAGTCCTTCCCAGTAGGAAGCCCTGGTTCTGCTCATCAGGAGGACAGGACAGGGAATTGAACAGCCAGGCTGGACACAGTGGTGCCGGACCCAGAAGGTTTCTCCAAGAATCAGTGCTGCAGGAAGGCCTGCATATGCTAGTGCTCTGACATACAGACCTACAGTTCTAGCCACAAGAGGATCCAAAGATAATTCACCATGCTGGGAAAACTGCAGCTTGTTCCTCACCACACCAGTAACCCCTGAAGTTACTCTATTACAGCATTTTGCACCAGGGCCCAGCTCCTCCCATCAAGATAACTCTGCTAAATCCTGATAATCCATGACTATGAACGAATATATACAGGAACAAAGCCTGTGATCGTCACAGGTTCAAATAAGAATCCAGTTATCATCTGATACTCACTCCCAACTGGTGCTACAATTTCTTTCAGGAGGTAAAATTTGAGGAGTCAGACTTCTGCAAAAAGTTTGTATCACGAGTGTTTTGGGTTTTTTTAAAACAAAAGATTAAAGTAAAGAATTGGTCTAAACAGAGGACAACGGGAACAGAATCTAAATGGAAGCTGGAGATGAGATGGAAAAAGGAAAGAACCAAGCGAAACAGCATGGTAGCACCAGGAGGAAGCAAAGATACTGAGGAAAGAAACAAGGATAATGGTGAAAAAAACCCTGCCAAACTTGAAGTTGTAGCATTGCTGGTTAGACATTGTTCTGGCACATCAGGATTACCTAACATATGGTAACAAGGCACTGTCACACTACATGAGGTGGTTGTGCAACCCCAGCGAGGTAAACAAGCAGTTCTCATTCATTTCACCAGTGACTATGTAGTCAGGCTTGCACTCAGTGTGAAAACTTTGATTTGTTTCATGCTTAATTGCTCTTTAAGGACGTTTGTTTTTTTTCCTTTTATGAATACTCTTTTACCAGAATAATTTACTTCCCCCAGTATAACCTGTTTACAAGCCTCACAAGACAACTAAATGTCGTCATTCAACATGTAAGCTGGAATCTGATGTTGTCAAACATTTCACTGGGAATTCAGTGGTACACAGTGGTTTGTCAGAAGCAGAAAAAACACAGTTCTATTGCTATTAAGAGTATGCCTGATTTAAGTAAGTGAAAATTACCTGTCCTTCATATCCCGCAAACGTGTTTTCTGTACAAATGCATGCATAGCATGCTCTACAGCTGAAATCTTGAAATTCTGATTCTAAGACTCAGTAAAAATAACCTAGACATCATCCAAAATGGGGACCACCCCTTTTTCCAGACAAGGTGCCCTCATTATAATAAACAACAAGAATGGAAAAAGAAAGTTTCATTGAAAAGAAATCAGAGCTATCAATTAAAAAATAAAAAAATCCAGCATTGACAACAGTGCAATTAGGAAGCTTTAAAGTAAACCTTGTCAAATTTACTGGTAAGTTCTTTGGCTTGGCAGTCATATTGGAAATTTTGTTTTACCATGACCCATACACAATTTATTGCAATTGTCCTTGTGAATCAAATGAAGCAGATAAATAGGTAATAATCCACCACTGTCTATTCTAATTTAAAAAGTAGGAAATAATACATAGAAGTAGCAGAAAGTGTGTCGAAAACCAACAGAAGTTAGTGAGTGAGTGGATTTTTGACCCACAGAACTACTTGAGACTGGATGGTTGGAAAACTAGAGCTACACGTGGGTCAAAGACAAGGATGAGTCAATGGAGAAATCCACAGTGGATCTTTAAGACCTCAGCACATCTGTTCCAGAAAGTTCCTGGACTGCACTTTTTTGCAAGCTGAGTGGAATCTCACAGAGTGCGACTAGGTAAAGTAGAATCATACATGCTTGCCTTTTTCAAAGGCATCTGCTTAGGATACTGTCCAATATTCATAAAAAATCACTGACTTTGACTGCTTTGATACAATCCTTGTAGTGATTCCAAGATGGAAAGTATTAAGTCTTAGTGTCGTCGCTTACCCAGGTATGTAAACGTGTGACCACTTCCCTTACTGACATCATAAGTGTCACAAGAAAATAGGAAGCTGCAATAATCCCAATTAATAATTGAAGGCTTCTAGTCTCTGAGACACACAGAATAGCAATTCATATCCAGATTCTGACACAGGCCCAAGTGGATGGACTCTCAGACCTTAACTGGTCATCCTAAGGTCCCAGAGGGCCAGGAGTATACAGCACCTATAAAAATAAGAGTCTGCATTATCCAAGCCATTCAAGGCTTTTATACTATAGTTAAGTTGCAAGAAAAGAAGCTGTTTCTTCATTTTTGCAACACAACAAAAACTTACCAGTAAGAAAGCTCTCAACAACTGTCATGCCCCAAATAGCCCTTCATCATTATCTTAATTTCTTTCACCGTACATTTCCATGCCAGCATTTACTTGCTTCCTGAACCTGCTGCTCACCCCATCTGGCCCAGGCATCTCTTCTCTTGTGTAGTAAATACAGGCTTGAAGGGGGGTGCTGACAGTGGTGATGCCCTGGGACCAGCAGTGGGAGCAAACCTGACAGACAGAGGGTTCCTGAAGGAGGGTGTGGTGTGAGCCTGCGGGTCTCTCTGCTTCTCCAAACCAGTAGCTCCTCTACTAAAAGGCGCTTCTTTCCACTTAAAAAAAAATCTCATCTCACATCTAACTTCTAAGAATGTATAACCTTATTTTTGTCTTTTCCTATTCACAGGCCCTTCAGGTCACAGACTTTTCTTTCCTTTCTTGTTTTATAACATGACACCAAGATAACAAGCATCACTCAGCTCCGAGAGATGCCTCACAGGAACAAGCGCTAACACACAGAAAAAACACTACAAATAGCATCACCTCAGTCACTTTCTGGAAAAGGAGACACCACTTAGGACTCGTTTCATGAAGTCTCCTCCATGACAAAACAAGTCAAGGGAACACGTACGAAGAGCTTCTTTCTGCATGGGATGTGTTAGCCCATCCTCAACCGTGCGCCTAGAGATCAGCAGCATTATTCGGCGGAACAGGTCTCTATACAGACCTGACACCCGACACAGCCGGGCTGGCGGCACCTCCCTGCTGGGCGAGGCTCCGGGTCAGCCCCGCACGGCGGCGGGGGGTGAGCGCCGGCGGGCTCGGGGAGGCTTTCGGACCCGGCACAGGGACAGGGGAGGCAGGGGAGGGCAGGGCAGGGCCGCTGCAGCACGTACCTTCCCCGTTCGCAGGCTCCCCGACACCCGGCACGGCGGCGGCCGGCGCTGTCTCTGCTGACACCGGGCGGAAGCAGCNGGGCGGTGGCTGCGACCCCGCCGAGGGAGGGGACAGCCCTCCCTACCCAGCCTTTCCTTCCCAGCCCTCCCCACCCCGTATCAGGCGCCCGCCACTCGCTTGGGAATGACAAGAGCGAGAGCGGAGATCACGCCGGGACGCGGGTCTTGGGGGTTTCCTTCTGCCTGTCATTCACGTTTTCTCAAAGCTGACAGTTTCTTTGGGAATTCTGGCAAAGGAGAAAAAAAATAGGTAGTTTTGAAAGAGGAAAATGAGCTGGGGTTCCTAAAAAATGGCAGAGTAAGGGGTGGCGAAGTGCAGGCTTATCCTTCAACGTGTTTGAAGGCTAGAGCCGTAGAATCACCGAGGTTGGATCATCTGGTCCGACCATCCGCCCAGCGCTGGTGCTGCAACCCCAAAACCACTAAACTACATCAGCCCGGCAAGAGATCCACATGCTTCTTCAACACCTCCAACGGTGGTGACTCCACCACCTCCCTGGACAGTCTAATCCAATGCCTGACCACTCTAATAGTGAATTTTTTTTTCAAGTATCTAACCTGAATCTCCCCAGTCTGTTTAAGGCCTTTTCCTCTGGTCCTCTCTTTGTAGGCATGGTAGAAAAGATCGCTCACCTCCTCACTGTCACCACCTGTCAGGTGGTTTTAGAGAGCAATGAGGTCTCCCCTGAGCGTTCTGGAGACCAAACAAGCCCAGCTCCCTTAGCTGTTCCTCGTAGGACATGTTTTGTGGACCTCTCATGAGCCTTGTTGCTCTTCACTGAACATGCTCCAGCATGTCAATATCCTTTTCACAATGAGGGGCCCAAAACTGAGCACAATACTTAAGGTGCAGGCTCACCAGGGCCAAGTACAGGGGGATGATCACTTCCCTAGTCCTGCTGGCAGCACTGTTCTTGATATGGGCCAACATGCCATTGGCCTTCTTGGCCACCTGGGCATGCTCCTGGCCCATATTGAGCCAGCTGTCAAGCAGCACCTGCAAGGATGTTTCTCTTAGCTGCATCTGAATGAGGAAACTGGACCAGAGCGCCTGTACTGTAGCAACACCCTAAGGCACACACATCCCTCCCTCCTCCAAAAAATAATAAAAAAAAGGTTTTGAGGATCAGCTTGCAAAAGAATGCCGTGCAACTAGCAATAGGACAGAAGGACACAGTCTTAAGCTGTACCAGGGGAAGTTTAGGTTGGACATTAGGAAGAAATTCTTCACAGAAGGGGTGATTAGACCTTGGAATGGACTGCCCAGGTTGGTGCTGGAGTCAGCATCCCTGGAGGCATTTAAGGAAAGACTGGACATGGCACTCAGTGCCATGGCCTAGTTGACTTGCTGCTGTTAGGTCGTAGGTTGGACTCCGTGATCTCAGAGGTCTTGTCCAACCTAATTGATTCCGTTATCTTGTGAAGATAAAAAAAGTAGCAGTAAATCCTTTCCCTATGCACCAGGATCCTGACACACAGTCTGCCTGTCTGCTAGGTAAGGTGTGAAAGGGACTCACAGAATATGTAATGAAAAAACCAAACCCCATGCTTATCAAAGAGGAGCTGAGGGAGGTTTTCATGCTAAAATGCTGCTTTTTGGGTAAAAGTGTTGGAAGAGCTGTTTCCAGCTGAAGCCACGGTAGCAGGCTAGAAATAAACTGAACAGTAGGAAATAGGTGAGATTGCATGGTGTTTATTCAGGAGTTACACAGGGATTCGGGCATGAAGCAGCTGGACTGTGTAACCACATGCTACAGGAGTCATTGGTGGACTGGTGAGTGCCGCCTGTAGCCAAAACCTGAGCAGCTTCAAATGGAGTCCCTGAGGCTGGAGTGCATGTTGATCAAATCAGTGGGAAGAATAACAAACACAAGAGGAAGTGGAATAGGAATAGATATGATGCACTTGAGAACCATCAGCATAATCTTCTGTGGAAGGACGTGGTGCCTCAGAAATCTGTGGGAGTCTTTGGAGGAGCCAAGTGACGTCATCTGCCAAGGCAAACCAGGTCAATGAACACAGAATCATGGAATCATAGAATATCCTGAGTTGGAAGGGACACATTAGGATCATCAAGTCCAATTCCTAGCCCCGCACAGGACATCCCAAGAATCCCACCATGTGCCTGAGAGCATTGTCCAAACGCTTCTTTAACTGTGTCAGGCTTGGTGCTGTGACCACTGCCCTGGGGAGCCTGTTCCAGTGCCCTACCATCCTTTGGGTGAAGAATCTTTTCCTAACATCTAACCTAAACCTCTCTTGATGCAGCTTCCTGCCATTCCCTCAGGTTCTGTCAGTGGCCACAAGAGAAAGAAAGATTGGTGCCTGCCCCTTGGCTTCCCCTCGTGATGATGCTGAAGACTGCAATGAGGTCTCCCCTCAGTCTCTTCTTCAGGCTGAACAAGCCAAGTGACCTCAGCCACTCTCGTATGGCTTTCCCTGCAGACCCTTCACCAGATTTGTAGCTCTCCTTTGGACACTTTCTAGTACCTTTATATCTTTTTTTATATTGTGGTATCCAAAACAGCCCCCAGCACTCGAGGTGGGGCTACAGCAGTGCAGAGCAGAGCGGGACAAGCCCCTGCCTTGCCTGGCTGGCGATGCTGTGCCCAGTGCACCACAGGGCATGGTTGGCCCTCCTGGTTTGGGCAAGAATTCTCATTAAAGGTTTTTAGAAGATTCAGCAGTCATGATTTATTGACACGCTCAAGATTTGAGCCCCTCAAGATTTGACTCAAACTGCAATTTTTTTAGTTGTCAATCAGTAGCTATAACTAGGCAGTTATGATTAAGCAATTGCATTGTGAACATTGCATGCTTGGCTAATCTGTTGGTTTAAGGAAAGGGGAAGACAATCCCAAGATGAATGAGCTGTCTGGATGACAGCCACCAGGAGTGAAGTCAGCAGAACTGAGCAGTAACTGAGGGAAGGGTAATTCCAGCAGTGGGAGATCATGACCACTGACTCATTGACCACCTACTCAAAAGGGACCCCCAGCTCCAGAGGAGGAAAAACTGTGCATTTGGACTAATTACTGTGAGAAGCAAGAATTATAACTAGCAAATAGGGGGGTTGAGTGCTAATTAATGAAAAAGTTGTGTAATGCTGATGGCATTGTTGGCTAAAACATATAAATGGTGTAAAGTTTTGATGACTGGGGAAGCAGCCTTTTGTGGCTTAGCACCAAGCTCCCTACCTTGCACAAACTCGGAACAAAAATTGAAATACTTTGCCTCAGTGTCTCAATTGGTGGTGTGCACTGGTTAACAAGCTTGTGAGATAAATGAGATAAAGATTACAACCTTCAGATGGGTGGATACTTGGTGGGAAAGATAGGGTAAAAAAAGAGAGGTTAGGAATTGATTACCATTTTTTTCAATGGATTGTGTAGCAGGTAGGACTGAACAGAAGTTTGCATGAAGGTCAGTACTGTTCAACATGGGCATAAATAGTCTGGAAAAAGGGGTGGACAGTGGAGTAGTAAAATCTGTTATTCACATTGAGTTATTTAGATTGAGAAAAATAATTGTCAGGTTGCAGAAGGACCTCTTGATTCCTACTGAGCAATAAAATGATGGACATGTTGATGTGTGAGATAAAGCTGAGTATAGATAGAATATCAAGCCTTGATACTTGAAAAAGTAATATTTACTAGCCATTGAGAAGTGAATGGCTTGATTCTTACTCTGTGTGATGGTGATATGCTCTCTGCTTGGATGGGGTCTGCAGGTCTAGCAGTTCCTACCTCTCAGAAAGGGTACAGTAAATCTACAAAAGATATAGAAAATGTGACAAAATTTTTCACAGATCTGAAATTCCTCCACATAGCTAGTAGAAAATAAAATGGAAGTTGGAAGACAAGCTAATGAGAAAAGTAGCTTGGGAAAATGATGACAGTGGTTTGTGAAATCAAGTTGAATGGACAGTGATTTCTCATTGTAATTTCTAATGCAAAACCTTTGGAAAACAAATTAAGCTAATAGGCAGCAGTTTCAAAACAAAAACTATTTTAAGCAGTCTTAAAATTCATTGGAAATGTCAGATTCCTAAAATTTCACAGGAATTTGCAAAAAGATAAGGCAGATTTATGGAATGAAAATCTTTCAGGGACTGTTAAACATGAGAACACTGCTTAAAGGCTCAGGAAGCCCTGAGAGCTGTCACTCTGCTGGAGCGTGTACCAGGGATGTAGCTCAATGTGCTTGCCCTTTCCTTGGCACAACTGTTGGATGCTGTCAAAGGCAGAATGGACTTTTGGCCTGATCTGATACAGTTTTCATGTTCCTATTTGCAACTAATATTGCTTTTTTCTGAGATTCACATCAAATCCTGCAGGTCATTTCTTATTCCAGAGCTCCGTTTGTCTAATGTGCGGTGAATATATAAGAGAATCACCTAGGTGCTTGATGTACTGTTGATCAGAGTACATTTTATTAAACTGTTTATAAAATTGGATTGTCAGCAGCAGGTTAGCTCATGTGTGATATTAAAATAATGAACTCATGTATTTATTTTGATATGACCTGGAGTTGGTAAAGTTACTGTAGTGAAGTCACAAAAAACTCTTTCACTTTGTAGAAGAGGTGCTTTGCCCTGGTCTGTGGGCAAAGGGAAACTTTAAGTAGGAAAATGTCATCATTCCACATCTCCTTGGAAAAAACTGAAGTTGACATGGTGTTGATTGTGTCATTGTGCCCTACTGTGTGAGTACATGCAGACCTTGTGCCTTTGAGTTATGCTCCTATCATAAATGGCAACAATAACATTTTAGTAGTTATTCCTGTATTATAAGACTAAAAAAGCCAACTGCAAGGTTTTGGAATCGGAAGTTGGTTGGAGGTTGTATATTTTATGTGTCATATGTATAGTATTGCTCTCATGTGCTTCTTTTTTAAAATATATAAAGCCACAGTACAGCAAACACAAAACTTTGAGCATGTGAATGATCTAACGTAGAGCAATGGTCCCAGAGTTTCTGGATATGCATAGGCTTGCTTAAACAAATAACATCCTGGAAAACAGTGATATTAAAGTGGCTCACGTGCATAAAAATTTTGCTGGATCAGGATGGAATACAATAAATACATTTAAGGGCTCGTTTAATTCAGGGATAGGAAAAAAATAAAATTTATGTTATGAAAGCTTGGAGTAGTGCTTTATAAGGTCAGATTTTCATGAGTATTTGGCATTACTTCCCTGGTTATGTTTTTAATGCTACATAAAACAGGACCAGTGCGTGTCCTTCAGTGCTGAACCACTGGTTGTTCAGATTAGTCAAGCATTGCCCTGTTCTGGGCCTGTGAATGCTCTGATGAACAGTCCTGGGTGCAGTCCAGGGCACGGACTTGCACCAGAACCACGCTCACTAGTCAGGATAAAAAAGCTTGCACCAAACATGATGTTTTCTACCTTGCATGGTCTCTTCCAGAGCCATTCTAGCAGCTTTTGTACTCTCGCCCAGCACATACTGTCACACTGCATCCAGCCCACATTTTGGAAATGGAGAAGTCACCCTGGAGAGCTGCAGTAGAGTCTTTGTATTTTTCAGGCACTTATAAATAAAAAAAAAAAACCCTACATAATTTAACAATATTGTCTAACGGCCACAGTGGTACCACCCAGCTCCAAAAGGAGACCTGGGCCAAGTACTAATAAGAGTAGATGTGGCCAGGCCGTGCCCCTTGGCTGGCTAAGGGTTCCTGGTGGTACTTCATTTGACTGCTGGGGCAGGGCTTCTTACAAGGCCCAAGTAGGAACGTTGTACATAGCCAGGTACCAGGCAGACCTTGACGAATATTGGTGCTGAAACAAATAAGCTTGGAATATTTTTGCTGGCCTCAAATGAGAGGAACAATGGCATTCAAACATGTTTGAGAAGTTAGTTGGTAGTATCTCCAAGCACCAAATAAATCTGCAGGGGATAGGTTCTTCTGGCCAGAGCCCTGGAGGCCATCTGCTGCAGACTTGTTTAGTAATGTAAATAACACAATAATTACTATGACCTATATATTTAAGGCTATTTTCATGGTTTGGTTTAAAATTCTTAATCCAAAGAAAGCACAATTAATGTCCAATCCAAATAGAAAATGCCCTTTACATGTCAAGAGTTACAGGATAGCAAATCCTGTCGAGGAACAGATGGAAGTGTCTTTGTTAGTGTTGCCCCACAAATGAGTGGAAATTAGTTTTAAGGCAGCAGAGAAAGAAAAAAAGTGCATGTATGTGGAAAGTAACATACAGAATTTGCTGAAACTGCATAAGTACACGAAAAAAGCTGCTGGTAAAACTTCCTGAAGAGACATTTGGTTCTTGAAAGTACCCGCTAGTGTAAAATGTGTTTGTAGCTAGCTGTTAATGCAGCTGTGTGTACTGGAACAACTCACACAGCAACTGCCTCATATTTAATAGCTGCAAACTGTAATACAAAATAAAACATTGAATTTCAAGAAAATAAATTCCACTTATAAGTACATTTGAGAACTTGTCAAATAATTTGTTGTTTCTTTTTTCTCTTACCTTCTCCTGTTGCTATCTAAAGCTGACCATGAAAACTGTTAGTCATGAATCACAGCAGTGTTTGGCTAAGAATCTTCATCAGAGTTTTCTTGGTGTTTCAGAGGGTGCAGGCTTCAGCTCAGGTACAGAACTTAGTCTCTTGTAAAAAGTCAGCTCCAGCCCTAAGTTTTGCCTAAGCAATGTGGATCACATTTTTTCCTAGCCTTTGCAGAATATTAAATTTTATTCTGAACTGGTATTTTTGATTACTTGTATGTGGTCTCCCTTGAAGCATACACAGACCTGTATGTGGAGTTAAAGGGAAACCATGAAATACAAACCACTAGAAAGTAGTGAACTTTCCAAACACCTTTCTACACTTTTTCCTTCTTGTCAGTGATGAGACCAACTACTTTCCCCTTGAGGTCAATATGCAGCGAAAACCTGCTGTGGTAATGTTTTTGTTTTAGTCCCAATGCAGATAGTAAATTAAAATTATTTCTGCTTCAGCCATTTTAAATGCATCAAATTGTTCTCTTTTACAACAGCTTTTGCATAAGTTTAGCTACATTAAATCCCCCAAAATCTCATGTGTGTTTTGTATCTTTGATACTAATGCAATATTCTTTACACTCCAAAACTGTGTTGTTGGTGAAGTAAAATCTGTGACTGTATTTTAATTTAGTGATGTATTATAATTTTAGTTTAATTTATGTCAGTGTTACATGAAAGAAAGTTTTAATGTTTTTGAACCTTTGTTCTCCTTTCCCTGCCACCATTATATTGGTGTCATACTTTATAGGGTGGAGTAGGTGACTTTGATTTTCTATTCCCTTGTTTAATTTTGGAAAGAGATGTAGTTCCAAAACAAACATGAGGTTTAGACATCAAATGAAAGAGAGGTCAACTCACCTGCTTCTGAGTCTAGTACAAACGGTGAATGGAGTACATGGACAAGTGTAGCTACGTAGTTTTAATTTCACTCTAGAAGTTAAGCATAGGACAGACAAACCAAGATGTTATTTTTCTGCTTTTTTATCTGCCCTTTTAAACTATGCTTACAGATTCACAGACTCACAGGAAGGATAACATAGGAAGGGACTCTGGAGATTTTCTAGATCAGTTCTCCTGCTCAAAGCACAGTCAGCTGCAGCAAGTTGCTCCGAGTTCTGTAACCATTTGAGTTTGAATCTTCCCCGGGGATGGAGACTCCACATGTTTTCTGGGCAACCTCTTCCAGTGTTTGACCAGTCTCACTGTAAGAAAGTTGGTTTGGGGTATTTTAATTTTTAATTTTATTTCCTGTATTTCTGTTTGTGCCCACTTCCTCTTGTCATCTGACTGGCTTCAGATTCTTCACTCCCCTACATCAGGCATCTTTAGTCCCCTAAACATTGATAGGAGCTCCCTGAGATTTCTCCAGGTTGAACAGTCCCAGGTCTCTAAGCCTTCACTTGCTTCTATCCCTCAGTCGCCTTTGTGGCCCTTTGCTAGACTTGCCCATGTAAGTCCATGTCTCTCTTGCATTGGGATCCCCTGACTGGATACAGCACTCCAGATGAGGCCTCACCACTGTGGAGTGGAAGAAAAGGATCACTGCTGTCAGCCTCCTAGCAATGCTCCTCCTGCTACAGCCCCAGGATACTGTTGGCCTTCCTTGTTGCAAGGACTCATTGCTGGCTTACAGTAAAACTGTTGTTCACCAGGACCCCCAGGTCCTTGTCTCCAGAGCTGTTTTCCAGCTAATTGGTCCCCAGCCTGCTTGGGTGTGTGGGATTATTACTTTTCCTGGTAAAGTGCTTCATACTTTCCTTTGTGGAACTGTGATGTTCCTCTATGCCCCATCTCTGCAAACCACTGAGGTTCCTCTGCATGGCAGCACCTCCACCCCACTCCTCCCAGTTTTGCTGAGGGTCTGGCCTGTTGTCCAGGTCATGAATGCAGAGGTTAGATTGTACTGGTCCCACTATCGACCCCTGGGTGTGCTGTTAGTGAGTGGCCTTCAACTGAACTTAGGGCCACTGATTACAGCCCTTTGAACCCAGCAGTTGTTGATATTTTGCCATGGTTTCTGGCAGTTTCCCAATTTGCAGCACATCAGATTTTCTTACATTTTCCGTGAAAGCACCTATAATAGCTCATCCATTATTCTCTGATAAATTCTTCTGCCTTTTCATTGTACTTGTGTTTCTGAATTCACAGGACATCATTTTCCCCTGCACAGAAGGGAACCTCATTCTGGCTTATTATATTTTCAATCAGTTCACAGTAGCGGAGAAGCTTTTCCTGTATGCCTCTCTCCAGAATGCTGCGTGGGCACAGACTGTGCAGAGAGTCTCCGTATTTCTTTCTTTAACATTGCTCCACTTTTTTCTCTGCAGGCTTCTAAAAGATGGCAGACTATTCTTCTGGATTATAGACAGACACATCCCTCCAGTTTCTACTGGTTTTATCATTCGGGTCCAAGGCAGGTGCAATTACTAGACAGACACATCCCTCCAGTTTCTACTGGTTTTATCATTCGGGTCCAAGGCAGGTACAATTACTACTTAATTTGGGGAAAGGGTGAGGAGGAGGCCAGTGATTGGGGTCTTTGTTTGTTGCTGTGGAATACTAACCTGTTTAAAAATAGAAAAATATATCCATGATACAAATATTAGACTGTGGCTTGCTGGCACATGACAAAAAAAAAGAGGGTAGATTACATTTAAGGACAAAATTATTGATGAGCTCAGTGAAACACTGAAACAGGTTGCTGAAAGAGGTGCTGGATGCCTCATCCCTGGTTGGACGGGGCTCTGAGCAACCTGATCTAGTTGAAAGTGTCCCTGCACATTGCAGGGGGGCTGGACTAGGTGACCTTTAAGGGTCCTTTCAACCCACACTACTCTAGAATTCAATGATTCTATGACTGACAACAAACTCCTGTTAACTTACAAGATTTATTATTTTTAAATAATAAACCCAAACAATTCCATTTCAGAAATACTCTGTAATGTTGTATGGCCATTATAGTCTAGGGGAACCTATTGTGTTGGTTGTCTGGGTTTCTTGGGCTTTCTTTTGCAGGGGTTACATTTCAAGTAGTTGTTATTTTCAGTACAATTATTTTTGAGTAGCATGAAGGTGGGATTAGGCTGTTATTGCAGCTACTGAGCTTGGCCGTTTCACTTTTGTGGCCAGTTTTGCTGTTCACTCTATTTAGAAAGCCACTAGAACCTGGATTCAGCTGCCTACACATAGCAATCCAGTGCTATTTGACATGTTCTTCTGCACCTAAGGCATTTGTAGGGGTCTGGCACAGGAGAGACAGGACCTATGAGGCACTTTCTGGTCTGGCAGCTGGAGTCTGAACATCTCAGGACACAGTGACATCCCCTAAGACATCTTGGCTGGGACTTCAAGGTGTTTGTGCAACCAAATCCTATCCTGGCAGTCAGCCATCATTGAGTGAATTCCAGTGAGCAGCACCACCTTACCAACTGTATTTAAAATCTAAAAATAGCAACATTTCCAAATTTACCAATAAAGTCATTGTTACTGTGCCTGAAAGAGGGCAGAAGAAACGTGTGCATACTGGTACCTCTACATGTGGCATGTGATTGCATATGCAGTGGGTTGGCGGAATTTAATAAAATTATGTATTACCCAGATACAAAATAAAAAAGAGTACTTAATTAAGAATACAATTCCATTTGCAAGCAAGGAAGCCCGCACACTTAGAGAAGAATACATTTGATGTATTTTTAGAAGTTCTGAACAGCCTGTGTTGCAAAAGTGACATTTTTGCCCTGAGTTTTAAAGTGTTAACTGGCCTCAGCATAAATGTGCATTAAAGCTGCTCTTGTTACACATGAACTGGAGCTGGGGGCATTGTACTCATGTAAGTGCCGAACTTTCTCCACTAATTCCTGGGCAGGAGCCCTGTAATCCTCTGGGAAGGTGTTTTGACAGTCCTTTTCATTGCTGAAAGCAGTGCTGAAAGGAATTTCCTGCCTTAGATTTCAGAGGTCTATTGGAATTGCTTTACTGGGGAGACTGACTCTTCAGCAGGCAGGAGGGAGGTGGCTACGGTAGGGCAAGGCTTGCTCCATAAAACTTGGCCTCACTACGCCTTCCGAGAAAAAGAATGGAAATTGGTCACTTTTTCTTCAGACTCAGAAGTCAGCAGCTTGAGATCCCATAGCGTTTTTGAGCCTTCTCCCATTCCTTTCTTTCTCTTGTGCTGTCTGTATAATTTAAGTAGAGCAAGTGTGTTCAAGAATTTGCTATCAGCTTTTTCTAGGTCGTATTTCTGAAGACCTCACAAGCATCACACTGCCATTTGCCAAAAAATTAACATAAGGTGAAGTGAAATTCCAGGATATGGCTGGAAGAAATCCAAGCGAGTGCAATATGTAAATAATCAGACTTTCAGCTTCTGCCCTTTACTAAACGTGTTTCCTTTGTTACAATCAGTTCTTTATTATTTGAATATCTCATGCCATTCTTTTAATCACCAAATTCTCCTCTATCCCTAATTTCTTCCTTTCTCAAATAAAATATGTTTTGCTAGAACATACTGGGTTTAATATTAGAATTTTTTTCATAGTGCTTCAAATTAAATAAACTTGGAGTATCTCTTTATTTTAAATCTTACATTGCTAAAAATGGCAAAGGAAGTTAGGATAAAAAGTAACACTTTTTTTGACTGCTGAAATTCAAATTCAACTAAATATAAACATTTTTTTTCTCCTTGAGACTGAGATCATAAGCAGACAGCCAAATCTTTCCCAACTTCAACTGACTTAATCTAGTTGCAGATTTATTTAAGCACATAATGCCATTGCTGATGAATCTTTTATATGTTTATCTTCACAATATCCTTGTGAATGTGGGAATTACTCTTGTCTGTCCTTAGAAAACAAACACATCAGTTGCATTAGGTATTAAAACAATTAAAAATCTAGCCTAACTAGAGCAAGATTTTCATGTATAGCTGGCTTCTTGCATGAATTTTCAGAGATGTATTTGAATTATTTGGGAAAATCAAAATTCTGCAATATTCATAGATTAAAAAGCAAAATCTCTGAATTCACATTGTTATACAGTAGTTATTTTTTCCATCCAAAGCTGTATAATGGTGTGAAGCAATTCTTTTCTGCTAGCACTGAAGGAAAGTTCTCAGAATAAAGTTTTCCCTGGTTTGGGGGACATATTCCTGTGAACCTGAGAAGGGAAGCCTCTCTTCCCAAGCGACCATGTTCTCCTCTGTGTATTAAAGATGAGTCTTGCTTGGCTACAACTGCCTCTGATTTCTTTTCCTATCTGTACTTGTCTGGCAGATGATGAGCCCCTGCAAATCAGCAGTCCCTCCTTTGATCAGTTAACCCCTGTGCTGCCAAGTATCAGTCGCAGGAGCAAATGGGTGTGATTTACATGGGTTTTGTTGTAGCTCACAGATAGTGAGCAAGTTTTGCATCAGCACCACAAGCCTCCCATTGCTTATGCTAAAATTGCTCACTTTGGATGCTGGGAACATAAATTAGCAAAATAAAGTTTCAGATGGTTTGGGGGAGTCTTCTGTTTCAGAGTTTGCCTTTTCTTTCTCTGCCTTTTAGAAAAAAATTAATTAAACTTCTGTATTCTGGGTACATTTTTTTAAAGTATAGTCTATGTTTATATTATTTGTCTAATACTATTTGTATGAAGTGGCCACCACCTGCATTTAATTTATCTTGTGACAGGTCTTTCCTGCCTTGATCTAAAATTCTTCAGAACACAGGAGAAATGACTATTTTCTGCTTGGACTTTACTAGCTAGCTCCAGTTTGATTGTTGTGGGCCTCTTCGAGCCTGAACAGATAGCATACATCCAGCACACGGGTTTTTAACTAATTGCTAATGTTCTTAAAGCACTTTGAAGAGTAAAAGCACAATACATGTGTTAATTATTATTAAGAACTTAGCTTTGAACATGTTCTGATATGAAAAATGTTTAGTGAGTCCTCACCAAATTGTAGCATTATAAATGTATTTGATTAAGAGGTCATTAAGACATTAAAAGGCATCATTACTAATCTATACATGATCTAAGCTTGGCAAACCTCTGTAATCCAGACTCATTATATTAGTATGAGTGCCTTTCCGGCCAAAAAAGTGCTGAGATTTTGCATGGTAGCGTTTCCATTTATCAGTGATATTACAGATGAAATAAAAACTCTGATTTTTGGAAAATCTCCCTTTCTAGTCCCATTACTTTTTCCTGGGCTTGATATGGTGCAGTTGTTGTTTCTGGCATTAATGCCTCTTAGGTTCAGCGTTGGACACATTATTTGAATTGAGTAGTCTTATACATTAAGTGCAAGAGATCTTCAGCAGGCTCTGTCCTGGGGTTTCTTGGATGTGCATCAGTGGATTTTGTGGGAGAAAAAAATCTTTCTGGTAAATAAGATTTATACATGTTCTTTGATAATGTGTTTTAGAGAAACTGTTAATTTTTCTAAATTACCAATTGTGATGTGTAGTACAATAAATAGACTGTTGAAAATCATGGTGATTTTCTTTAAAGTATGTATGATGAAAAAACAGATTAAGTGATGAACTTCCAGAATGAAAAATCCTCAAAGAAATCTGTTAAGAAAAATCCAAGAAACCCAGTGTGCTGCCTTTTCAATTTTCCTGCAAGATTTTATCTGTCATTTATAAGTGCACAGTTGTTTCTTAATTAGAGCTTTTCTGCTTTGAAAACTAAAATTGTGGCCAGCCATTGACATGTGAAGGAGAATCCCAATGTTCTTATTGCAGAGTATTTCTCTAAAATGTGATAAAAAAGAAGAAATCTTTTCTTAAAATGTGAAAGCAATTTTTCAAAATAAATTTGAGGGTTCAAAATGTGAACATTTGTCTTTTCTGGGATAATTTGATGTACTATAAGAAAGTGTTAATAAATTTTTAAAAACATGTTAAATCAATCTGAGGATAAATGTGACAATTTAATATAATGACTGAGATCCACAAACCCTGTTTTGCATATAATTGTAATATTGTAATGGTACAGTGTAATCATCATGTCAGTATTCTTGCTTATAAACTCTGAAGTATTTCACCAAAACCATCGACTGTGGCCAATGTATTTACTTTACTGTAAAATTCATTTTATTCAGAAGAATGCAGAAGATTTTTTGAAGTCCTGTGCTTGCAAATGCTCACATATCAGGTCATTTAATGCTTACTTAATATAGTGAAGTGCATAGATAAGCAGCACTGGAATTTGCAAAGCTTCTAAATGTCTAGTTCTATGTATATAGTTAAAAATTAGGGATTTTACCCCGACTTCCTGTAAGCTTTCTGTAATAGAATTCTGGTCAATATGATGGCTTGGAAACGATTTTCTTTCCAGTTATGGAAATTTATATTTAATATTAGATGCCAAGTCAAAGCTCCGTTTGGGATTTAGATTCAGATTCGGATGCAGGCATCTAAATTGAATTGTCTACAGTACAGCCACCTATGAATTACCTAGATAAGTGAACAAACTATATGGTACCTTGATCCAGTTGTCCACACTTAAGTGTCTGCTGCCACCTGAGATACCCTTGGGCTTTTGAGACAACTGCTTTTGATGCAGATGTGATGGAGGAGCTGTGGGAGCTCCTTGCCCTGCTGGGTAGGTGGCAGTGGTGAAGAGTCCTGCATGTAGGGAAATATATTTGAGATCCTCAGGAGAGCATGTCATGATGATACCATTTAGACTGTGACATTAGAGTGTTACATTGGAAGCTATGAAATTCCACTGTTTCTCCCGGAGAATAACAGGGCTATCAGCCACAGAATTCTCTTTTTGCACTACAGTTTTGCAATGTAAAAAAAAATCCACTAGAGGCTCTAGTGGCACCAGCCAAGTGAATTTAGTCCTGTTTGCAAAGGTGACAGAACACTTTTAGGTTGAGGGTTTTGTCATTGTTTTACAGTGCCCTACTAGAGATTGTTGTGTGGTTTCCAAACAAGCTGGCAGGCCTGTACAGCGCAGCCCTTTTGAAAACTAATACCCAGGGTCTTGTGACTTTAGCTGGACACGTTTTGACAAATATTCTTGAATAAGGAAGAGTTAACAACCAAAAAAGGTAAATATTATCTGAAAAATGTTATGCTACAGGAATACTGGTGATGCCTGCAAGATAGAAACTGGGAAATGGAACATTCTTTTTTATTTTACTTTCCTCTTTGTAAATAATATTAAGAGCTCTGTGCAAATATGACCAAAATAATATCCTTTAATATTACTAGAACTGGTTTATGATGCAATGTTAACATTTTGTACCAGAACTTAAAAGCTGTGTACAGAAGACCTGCCTAGTATCGATAAGTGGAATGTATAAGACCTGCACTTTTTCACCACAAACTGACTGACTCCTTTATTCCAGTCAAATCAGTTGAGTAATAGTTCAGCGTTGCAGAGCACGCTCTTAGGTTGAGTATCAGATAGCAGACTAATATACTGCAGATTACATTAATCTTACTTGTTATCTTTTCCTCTCTACCCTTTCTTTCCTATTTTTTGTGGTTTTGGTTCTATGTTTGTTTTCACTGTTCCATAAGAAAGATTATCTTTACAGGACACAAACTATAATTATATATAGACGTGCCTCCTATAACTCATTTACTTATGACTGGTGTTTGAACTCTTAATTTCTTTGCTGGATTATATACACTTTGTAAAGAATAGTTTAAAAAAAACCCTAACCTTAACTGATTTATAAGCTTTTGTGCTTAACAAAGCTTGAGAGCACTTGGCTATGATATTAAACATGTAGTCATGGTAGAATAAAGACTTCCTTAGTCTGCATACACTTAGATTTTAATATCTTAAGCCCCTATGCATCAAACCGTGGAGCAGCAGCAGTGTCTTTTGTATAGAAGTTTCACAGTTTCACAGTTAAGGTATGTGCCTAAAAAATAGGGTTAGGACTGAAAAGCTATCTCACAGTCTAAGGAATTTTGCTAGCCATGAAACTGTCTGTCAGCTGAAGAGAGAAGAAAAGCAGTAAGATGGTTGATACCTTACCTCTGTTGTTAAGATATTGTGTATCTAAGAATGAGAATGTAATGATGTCTGGAAGGAGAGGAAGCACCAGGAACCCTGATTTTGAAGTTTACTCAGTTTTCACTGCTAACAATATGGGAACTGGTTTTACCTTGTCCAGTGACTAAGTTAACCCCAGTGTCAGCATCTATTATCCCAGCAGAGTGCTCTTTTCTCTTTGCTTTTGGGTTTCCCTATCAATCTTTCTTGTTGGAGTGGCTTCAGTTTTTAAGATGACCGAATGTTCTACTGCTGTTGTTTTTGAAAGACAGCCTTCCACATCCTAGATGGGTATTTCAGCATCAGCAGTGAAGAGTCAGGTTTCATAGTCATCAACTCAGTGCAGCTGAGGTTGTCAGAAATGTCTGGAGGTTCCTTAGTCCAATCCACCTGCTCAAAGTAGGGTCAGTTAGAGCCACTTGCACAGAGTTTTGTGTCCAGCGGGATTTTGAACATCTCCCAGGATGGAGTCTCCACAAGCTTTCGTGACCACTTCGATTATGTTCACAGTAAAAAAAACCAAGTTTTTTGTACTTCTGAAATGGAATTTCTTGTGTTTCAATGCATCCCATCCTGTCACTGGGTGACACTGTGAGGACTCTGGCTCCATCTTTTTTATTCCTTCCCATTTGAATTCTTTGAACCAGCAAATGTAGGAAGTTTTTAGTACTGTAGACTATACAACACACTTAGATATTAAGTTTGTTAAAAATTACTGTAGTTCTGCTCAAATACAGTCATCTTTTCAAAAAGGCACGGCCAAAAGCTTTAGAAAAAACTTAAGCAGTCTTACAAAATGTCATACCTTGTCTCAAAAGTGAGTAAAATAAGGATGAAGGATCCTAGAACAAAAAGTATCACTGAGAATACCACACCATTAATAGACCTTAGGGTTTTAATCTGTATGCTCTAATGACAGGCCATGGAAGTAAGCTGCATTTTTAATGCACTATAAAGAAAGGTGATATCTATCAGTTTATATGACCAAAGTCACTGTGTCTTTTATATCTAGAAGCCAATACCCTCAGTTCTTTCCAGAGACAAAAATAAACCGGAAGATCCAGGAAAAAAAAATGAACAAATTTTCCCTTGAGTAAACGGACTCTCCAAAGCAAATCATATTCATGAGTGCAGAAGAAATATATGGACATTTCCACTAAAATCCACTGACACGAAGATGGTAAGTATCCCCAGGGCAGGGAGAATCAAAATGTCAGAAAGAAAATGCTTGACTTGCTTGAAACACTATGCAGTTACGTGTGTTTAAGAAAAATAAGCACAATATGGAACACAGTCATGGTAATAAGATGAGAAGGTGATCAATTACAGGCGTATATAAATATGTTGCTTGGAAAAGGGAATTTTTGTTTTTTCTAGCTGTATTAAGAGTGATTACCAAAAAAAGGAATAGAGTTAGTTAAACTAAAGAAAAATCCCTTTGAAAACTGAAGTAAATCTATTATTATGTAGCAAATATAAAGCCTAACTATTTTTGCAACAGGACATTGTTATTTCTCCTCTCACAGTGTCATCTGAAAGCTTAATAGTCGTGTTCTGTCTCCTATTATTTAGGTCATTAATGAAAGTATACAGTGTGGTGTGCTACTCGTGCTTAAAATTAATTGGGCACATAAATGTTTGCAAGACAGATTCCTTTGTGGTGCATCAGTCACAGAGGTTTTGGCAATTTTATACTTTTTAAATCAGTTGAAGCTTTGGGGAAGTTTTGGGGGGTTTTATTTGTTTTGGTTTTTTGGTTTAGTTTTTTTTCAATAAAGCCATAAATTGCAAAACAGGCTTTTTAAACTTTTCTGATATTCTCTTTTTCTGACCTATTTGAAAGTGTATGTAACTCTTATCTGCAAAGTTTGGAATTTCCCATTAATAATAATGAAGGAAAAGAAAAGAACAATAAATTGGTCGAGAAGAGCCTGGAATTTTTCATTGAGAGTTATTCAATACAGTAGAAAACTGAACAAAGATGTAAACATCAAACAAATGAAATTTTGATTGTCATTTATGAGGAGAAAACATCTGTAATGGATAGAACAAGCAATCTTGAATCTTAATATTCAGACTTTAATGAGTAAACAGATATTTCACCATCTTGTAAAACAATAGTATTATGAGCTCAGTCTGGTTAGAACTACTCGGGTGCTTAAAGACAGCCTTAAGTGTTTTTCTGGATCAGGCCAGAGTGGTCAGCACCCTGCCAGATTAATTCTTGGAAGAGTTTATGAAAGATAGTGAGAAAACTTCTTGTGCATAGCAAGAAATCCAAAACAGTGACCAAACAATATGTATTGACAGCAGGGTAAGCCAAGTTCTTGAAGAGAATGATCTGAGGTACAGAGTGTCAAAGAAAAAATGGTTTTTTGTCTTTTTTTTACTGGAAAAATTTTTGTCCTCAGTGACAGTTGAATGGATTCCAGACCAAAGCAGAGTTCCAAAACTTTTTTTTGTATAAAACACAAGGTTTGAAAACCCACTTCCATTTGCACAAGTGGGCAAGTGAGCTCACTTGAGGTTGGGTTTGTGGGAAATGCTAACGTAAAGAAAATCACCACTTTCTTCCATAAAACACTGCAAAAAGCAGAGAGTGTGCCTAGATGTATGGAAACTGCTCAAAGCTGGAAGAACTTTGAAATAACTTTCCTGTCTTGCTGGCTTGATAACCCCTTTTCATCATAAGAAAGAATGTGCATGTACTGTTCACATTGCAATATTTTCAGTAAAATGTTTTAGACTTCTACTTATGCTTCTTGAATTACATGCCCTTCTTTTCTCCCCACAGGAGGATGCAATTGCAGGTTCTGTAATACTGCATAAGGATGGGATCCTCCACCTTCATGAAACACTTTGCTTTCTTCTCTCCGCCCTTCTTGTGGGATCACTGAAACTCTTGCATCCCATTCAAGGCCAGGTTGGATGGGACTCTGAGCAACCTGGTCTAGTGGAAGGTGTCCCAGCCCATGGCAGGGAGGCTGGAACTGGGTGATCTTTAGGGAACACAAGCCTTTCTATGGTTCTATGTGGTTTTTTGTGACTCTTTAACATGCTTCTTCCACCCACAATTCCTCAACTCAGTTACACTTTAATTAGTCTTTATTATGTATTTACTATCCAGACACTCAGACAAATTCTAATTTCATTGGGATGGAGTTAATTTTCATCACAGCAGCCAGTGTGGTGCTGTGCTTTGGATTTGTGGCTGAAACAGTGTTGGTAGCACATCAGTGTTTTGGCTTTTGTTGAACAGTGCTTGCACAGCATCAAGGCTTTCTCCTGCCTTGCTTACCGCCAGTGACAAGGCTGGGGTAGGGCAAAACGTTACAGGGAGGCACATCTGGGACAGCTGATCCCCACTGACCAGAGGGATATCCCATACCATATGTCATTGTGCCTAGAAATAAAAACTGGTGGAAAGAAGAGGAAGGGGGAGTTACAACATTTGTCTTGCCAAGTAATTACTGTGTGTGCAGAGAGCCTGCTGACCCAGGAAGAGGCTGGATATCTGCTGGCCCATGGGAATTAATGAACTCATTCCTTACTTTGTTTTTCTTGCACATGCAACCTTTGTTTTCTCTGTTAAACTGTTATCAACTCAGTCTGTGAGTCTTCTCACCTTCCTTCTGCTTTCTCCCTGTCCCAGGGGAGAGAGGAGTTGAGTGAGTGAGTGGGTGGGTGAGTGTTTGGCAGCTGGCCAGGGCCAACCCACCATCTTGGCTAATTAGGTACTTGAATTGAGTAGGAACCCTTTCATTGTATAATAACAATCTATGAAATTTATCATTTGGCTTGATCCTAAAAATATAATTCACCATAAAGTGTGTAAAATCCTGATTTTTTTTTTATTCATTTTATCCATCTTTGTTCTATAATGTTTAAATTTCTTATGTGTTTCCAAGTCTGTAGGAGAATGTTATGTTGGCAAAACGGCAGCAATTTTACAGGCTCCAACCTCAGTCACGTATTTCATGTTTTCAGTTCTTTCACTACCTACAGTACATCTGAAGGCCTTGTCAGTTTGTATCCAATTTTACACATGTTTTTGCACTCTCTGGGTAGACTTTGGCCTATTTTACAAGGAGAGTTAGCTGATCTTGCCTTTGAAGTCTGGAAGCACTGCTGCAGAGATTGGCTATTAAAGGAAAGGAGGCACAGTGCCTGCCATAAGGGGATTTCAGTCCTCATCTCTTTAACATTTCCAGAAAGCAAATAATCCTGATAACATGGCTCATCAGTTCAGAGTAGTCTTTAAAGCAGATCCATACTGATAAAAGCAGAGAGGTAAACTCAGTGAATTGTGTATGTATCCTGTATTTACTCTGAATATTGCTGTGGTTATTTGTGAGGTTAATGAATGCTGAGACACTTGATAGATAAGCCTCCAACACTTAATTAGTGTTCCTTGTAGGAACTTGAAGTACATGTCCATTGAGAAGCCAAAAATAACAGGAATATCTGTAATTTTCTGACTTCCCTGAATTCAGTTGTTACCTGAAAAGCCAAATATTAGAGCACAGTTTCACAGTATTTTATAAGGCACTGGAATTGTCAACTTCTTTAAATGCAGAAATAACTACTCTACCTGTGACGTTTCAGTTGTTGCAGGCACCCATCAGTAATCAAGGAAACACTGATAGCAAATATTCATGAACAGAGTCATAATTCTGATCCCAGCAGGGTCAGTGATTTATTAATTTAAATAATTGAATAATTTAAATAATTTAGTTTAAATGATTTAAACAATTTAAATAATTTCAACAACTTAAATATCATGAGAGTGGCTTAAGAGCATAACATAAGCAAGTCTTCCTTTTGGCTACCAGTTCTGGATCAAACACAGCACTCTTAATTCTTTGGTCAAGCATTGTGTGATGCAGTGAAACATAAATTTGCTCCCAGTCCAAAAACCAGTGCAAATAAGAAAAGGCAACAGATCACAGTAATAGGTAACTCCCTACTGGGGGCTGGTATTGGGGATGTCACCAAGAGACCACCAAGCCTTGTACAGTCCACAAAGCATTATCTGCTGCTGTTGTGTTGTATGGGCACCAGTGATACAGCCAGGAGCAGGCTGAGGTGGGTAAGGAAGGATTACAGAGCCCGAGGAGTGACAGTAAGGGACTTTGTAGAGCCAGTATTTTTTTCATCAATCCTCCTAGTCACGAGGAAGAGGTGTCAGTCAAATCTGGTTGATCAACAAATGGTTACAGGGCTGGTGCCACAGCCAGGGGTTCAGCTTCCCCACTACAGGAGTTTGAGATCTATAGGCTGGCAAGGAGGGCACACAGCAAACTCACTACCCCGGACTTCAGAGGAGCAGACTTTGGCCTCATCAGGGATCTGCTTGGTAATGTACCATGGGATAGAGCCCTGAAGGGAAGAAGGTCACAAGAAAGCTGGTCAGTATTTAAGGATCACCTCCTCCAAACTTAGGAGGGATGCGTTTCAACCCAGTGGAAGTCAGGCAAAAGCCTTAGAAGGTCTGCGTGAATAAACAAGGAGCTCCTGACAAACTCCAACACAAAAAGAAAGCCTACAAGAGGGAGGAAGCAAGGACAGGTAGGCTGTGAGGAGTGCAGAGAAATTGTCTGAGGACCAGGGATCAGATTAGGAAAGCTGATAGAATTAAACCTGCTCAGGGATATTGAGAGCAACAAGCAAACCTTCTGTAGGTACCTCAGTGATGAAAGGAAGACTAGGAAAAATGTGAACCCTCTCTGGAAGGAAATAAGAGACATGGTCACCCAGGATGTGGAGAAGGTTGAGATATTCAACAACTTTTTTGCCTTGGTCTTCACCAACAGGTGTTCCAACCACACTGCCTGAGTTGCAGAAGGGAAAGGCAGGGACTGGGAGAATGAAGAAGCTCCTGCTGTAAGAGACGAGCAGGTTTGAGACCATCTAAGAAACCTGAAGTTGCGCAAGTCCACGGAACCGTTGAAATGCATCCACAGGTCCTGAGGGTGGATGAAATGACTAAGCCACTACCCATCATATTTGAGAAGTTGTGGCATTATGGTGAAGTTCCCACTGACGGGAGAAGGGGAAACATATCCCCCATTCTTAAAAAGGGAAAAAAGGAAAACCTGGGAATTACAGGCCAGTCAGTCTCACTACTGTGCCTGACGAGGTTGTGGAGCTATACTGAGGCAATGGAAATCAAGGAGTTTGTTTGTGACAGCCAGCTGTGGGGTGTAAACACTGGAGGATAACATGAAGAGTAGGATTAATCTTCTGTACTTTGAGGGGTAGAATTCAGCTTTAAATTCAGAATGTATTTCAAATTCAGAGCCTAAACCTAAATAACTGTCAGTATTTGTGCATCTGCATGTGAGCTGGGTATCTAAGATTCCCTTACTGAAGATGTAGGCAACTGTTCAGTTGCCTAAGTATAAATTCCTGACGCCTGCGACATAGTACCTGAGATGTCCCCCTGGAGCGAACAATGTACTATAGACCCATTGGGAGGCCAGAGAAGATTCTATGAGACATATGAAATGGCATGGGATTCCTTTGTATTGACACCTGCCATGGAGCTAGATGAGACAAATAATTTGCTGTGGAAAGAGTATTTAGCACAAAAAGAATTGTTGTGGCCTGCAGTTCTCAGGAGGTGGTGAAGACTACCTTTCCATTTTACACAGGCTGTAGAGAAACTGTCAAATGGCAATAACCAGTAGCCACAGATTGCTTAGTTTACATTCCCAGGTATCCTTAGCTCTGGTGAAATGATCCCATGTGGCAATTTTTCTTTTTCAAGAGAATGCTACATTTAATTATATATTTCCTTTTTATAATAACTCCTCCCATTACCGTTATGATCATACAGTTCCCTCAGGATTTGATTTCTTCAACAAAAGTTTCTCTCTGTCACAGTAGCACGTGGCTGGGTTGCATTATTTTACCTTTTGACTGCTGACCCAGTCTATTTGCTCGTTGTGTGCTTGATAATCACCATAAGCCATAAATGTAGTAGGTCCATATTCTTAGGAACTTCTGATATGCAAGACTGAGGTCATAGAAAGAAGAATTTGTGGCTGCTCAATTTAGCAAGTACAGCTGTAGGTAGTTCATCTACAGAAATTCAACAAGTTCAACTGGAAAACATGACATACAGCTTATGATGCCAAGCTTTACTTGGCAAACTTTTTTTTTTTAGAAAAGAAAAGACAATAATGTAACTTCAAAAAAATCACTGTAAGGTTATAATACAGCTTCATTCTCTGACTCCATGATTCTTGGTAGTGTTGCTCATTACATAGTACAGAAGTACCCATAAGCGTCTTAAAACAGAAGATCCATCTAAGTGTGCATCACTGAGGAAGAATATAATCTTATTATGTTTAAATCTGTAATATCCTAAGACTTTTTTTCCTTTTTCACAAATATGGGAAGAGATTATAAAGTCAGATATGGAAACAAAGTGGCTCTGCACTGTTTCTAGCATCTCTAAAGGCAGCCAAGTGCAGAAACAAACTTTCCTGAGTAGGAAGAAGTAGCAATGACTCTTCACTACACATTCTGCTTTTCACTTTGTAGGTACCTATAACATATTACTTCTTGCCTTCTTAAAATATATTTTGTAAAGATTCTGCTCTGAATAATTAATTTATCCCAATATATTTAATATCCTTCTAATAGACTGTACCTTCCTTGAAGGAGATAGAATGCTTACCTGCTTTAGAAAAAAAGGTTTTAAAGAAGATCCTTATGGGTACTATGGGTTTTTTAAAAATATTGATGCTTGACATAAATGTTACAGGGTTTTGTGAAATACAAAAAATATTTAAAGAAGACATAGATGCTTCCAGCTGAGTGCTAGGGCATCCTGACCGCAGATCTGGAACTACAGAAAACAAGTCATAAACCTCTGGACCTTGGAATTAGGAAATCTGGCTCAAAAAGGCAAAACCTATCTGTTCATCCATAGTTACAGTTATGCCTTTTTCACAATTGTATATGCAGAAGAAAAACACATTTTGTTGAATAAACAGTTCTTACCTCAAACAAAAACAACTGATGCTATTGGAAAAATGTGAAGGATGTTGAGGAAGAAAATGATCGTCAAGCTCAAGGCAAATGCAGAAAAGGCAGAAAAGAAATGCACAAAAGAAATGCGTAAGAGACAACCAGACCTCTGGTGCTTTCCCCAGCTTTGTTTCATTTGTGCCTTTTTTCATCTGCTCTAATGCCAGTGTGTGTGTAAAACAGAAAGTGAGGTAAAATGGAGAACCTGGGGAAAAAAAGGACAGAAAAGGAAATGGAAAATAAGAGAAACTACACAAAACTGGACATGAAATAAAAGAAAATGGTATAGATAGCACTAATAGGAAAGGAAGACAAGTAGGAATCAGGAGGAAGAAAAGATGGTTGACCCAGAATTATGCATAAGGGTAAGGAAGATGGTGGAAAGTAGAGAGAATCTGCAAAAGGAGAAGTTGAAACTAGTTTTTGAAACTAGTTTGCCCATAAAATGGGCAAATTTTAATTTTCTATGGAGAAAAAGGGAGATAAAAGCAACCCAAAACATACAGGAAAAAGTACATACGGTACCATTAAAAAGGACATGGAGTAGCAAGCAAAACAGAAAAGAGTAAAGAATAATGGAGCAGAAGCACTAGAACCTGCTTGAAGACCTGCAAGTAGCTGGAAATTGAATAGACAAGTGTATCAAATTGCCAAAATATCTTCAGGGGACCACACTTGCTAAGTATCAGTTCCTTCTGATGATGTAAGTCTTCCTTGCCCCTGCACAAGAAGTGTATTTTGTGAAACGAGGTTTCCGATGTATCACCCTGCAACTCTTCCTCCTCATCACCAGAAGCTTTATTCAAGTCATTTGCCTTTGTATTGTCATGCCAATAAGACAGTCAGGTTTCTGTAAACCTGCCAAGTGGTCTTCTTTCTCAAATTCTCTGTGTCTAAGGCAGAGAGTTGCTGAATTGGGGAAGACTAATAAAAAAGGGAAAAAATATGGCAGCTCTAATTTCATTGCATATACTTCCCACCTCACCTCCTAGGAGTCTGGCTTAGATCTAAAATGTGATGTTGAGGCCTCGTTGGTGTTTTATGCTAAGAAAAAAAAGAGCAGTAATTAATATCAGGCTACACTAGGCAAGTGGTAAAACAGATCAGTAGGTAGAAAGGGCAAAAATCAGTTATAGTGTGGAAAGCAATTCCTCTAAACAGGAAATCCTGTGGAGAGAAGTACCATTGTTCATAAATTGTGTCTCTTTCTTAGCTAATTAAAAAACAGTTTTTGTAGTGTGGTTAGGCCTCAGCTGGCTGGGATACAAAATCCAGTCATGTGAGGCTTGATGAATTAAAATCACAGTTTTCTTGTCTATTTGGCTTGCAAAATTTTCCCCATGTTTCTCTTATTAAAAAGAAAAAAGAAAAGTACCCCTTGTTTTTTGTAATATTTTGTTTTACATTGATAGCAATGAAATGTTTTGGTGAGTCTCTATGCTGTCTTTTATCACTGGTTCCAGCCAATAAACTGTGTATGACTTCAACAGATGTTTCTTCTGCTGCGGACAACAAGATGTTTTGAAGTCCTCAGAAGCAAATTAAAGTAAGAAGGAGAAGTTGCATGGAAATGAGAGACATTTTTCCATGAAGATTAAAAAAAAAAAAATAACCTTTGATGTCCTATTTAGGCCTAATAATAAAAAGCAGAAAGATGTTCAGGTAAAGACATAACTCTGCGTAGGAAGGAACGTCTACGATATTCACAATTAGTCACAGTTAATGTTAAATCTGGACTTTAGATGCATCATGCCAGATTTTCCTTTGGTGTGACTGTAACTTCTTTGACTTTGATAAAGCTGGATGGACTGTTTTATATCAGGTAGGATCTGCCCCTCTGAGTCATATTGTGAAGAAGAAAAGAAGGAACAAAACTTGAAGAAGGATTAGAAGATGCCTGGTTTGTATCTCATTCAAATTCCTGTTGGTTTTCCAAAGCATCATGAAGGCTTTTGTGTTTTGTGATGCTGTATGCAGCATTATTAAAAGTATCTGTAGTGTAATTCCTCTTTAAGTAGAAATTACTTTGATTCAGATTTTAGATACATATTCAGATGTAGAAGAAATACTCATAGTATTTCCTTCTCTTTTCCTCTCGGGTCTAAGCCCAAAGGTTTGCTATCTTTACGCATTTCTGTAACATTTTTAGGCTTTTAGTGGTGCTTAATTGTCTTATATAAAAGTGTTGAACCACAAAATCAAATCCTGGACTCATTGTTTATGGGACTTAGAGGTGAAACTACACAAAATTAATGCATTTCTGGCAGCATTACTTATAAGATCTTGTCCATGAGAGGACAATACTGCAGAACATCATCTAATGAGACTGATGTTCAGGAAAGCAGCAGTACATGCGAAGTGACCAGTCATACTCCATAAAGTTGGGGGAAAATTGTGCTAGAAACAGGAATGATCCCAGAGAGAGGACAGAGGAGACAAAGGAGGAGGTGAAAAGGATTCACTAGTCAATTCAGTAAATTCCCATAAAGCTGAACTCCAACCAACAGACCAAGAGTTTTTACTTTGGTAGAAACTTTGATCTATGGATCAAGTTCCAGACTAGGGGTGGAACAGTGGTGATAGACTGTATAAATGGGATTCATGAGACACTATATGTAAGATCTCACCTGACTTTCAGTTGGTGAAAGGTGTGGCTTTTCTGTAGGTTCTGTTTAACACCTGTCAGAACCTTCAGATATTTAAAATGACATCTAAGATGGCTTCTGATGCCTGGATCTCACCAGAGGATCTTGGTTCATTTTCCTCGGACCTGCTGCAGAACATCCATCACTGTGTGGTCATTCTCAGACACAACAAACCTAACATGACTCCAGACACCTACATGTGGGCAAATGAAGGAAATCCCGAAAGTGACCATGTAATTCAGCTTTATGAGAGTCTTTATTTTCAATGAAGAGGAAAGATTACCTCCTCTCTCATATTGTACATATCTCTGTTGGGATGGGATGAATGGATTTTACTCCCAGAGGGCTCTCATGCTTCCCAAAGGTAGCAGATGCCTATGTTTAAGTAACCAAATCCTACCCTAAGTACACCATGTGAGTTGAATTGCTGTTTCAGTGCCACTGACTGTACTGCTTGGACTAGAAATTCAGATTATATTGGAAATATTATTGTTTCCTGACTGACCTCCAGCTGCTGCTCCAGAAAATTGTTGGTGGTACATCAGAGCTGCCGGTTCTGTGGGTGCCTTACTGTCCCTTATGTGTTCAGCCCCTTCACCTGGGTATATGACATCTAAACGTAGATGACTGAAACAACTTCCTAACATTCATTAGTATTAGAATTAGGTGAGAGGTATCACAGCCTAAATAAGTGTCTATACATAATTATTTAAACACAGAACTTTTAGTATTTAGATATGCCCTTCTGATTCTAACATAATAACACCATGAATAATAGTTGTATGAGATATTACTTATGGTATTCAATAACTGAAGTCACTATTGTTTCTTGGTTACTATGTTAATAACTATATTAGTATGTAAAACTATCATAACTAAACAAAAATTGTTCATTGAGTTTATTTATTGATTTCCATATCTAATCATACTACAGGTATAAGTAGGGAGGTATACAATAATCTTTAAACACTTAGCAAAACAAATAAATAACTGCCTTGATCAAAGACACTTCCTAGAGGAAAAGAATTCAGAACATATGGTCAGAATTGAACTATAATTCTTTGAAATTAAAATACATAAGGATTTTTTTATCAGATTATTTTTATTAATTATTTTGGTTGCTGTTATCATCATCATTATTAGATTTCCTTAGTATTTTTGTGTAGTATTAAAATCTGCTCTCAAAATTCTTTAGGCTGACTCAATTTTTTTTCAAGCAGGAGAAAATTTCAAATTTTTGAATACGCAGGAATATTCTGAAGAAATATGTAGAGAGCTAATCTGAATTTTTTGGTTTATCCATTAAACTAAACTAGTAATGTACCCTCAAGAGCACCAGCACAGATCCCTGTTCCTAAATGACACTTCATGAGAATCAGTTAAATATTTGTTTAATAAAGGTCTTCTATCTGTATCTGTATCTCACTTAGTATGAAAGCATATAGCTTATAAGTTTGCAGAATTGTATAAAATCCAAATCAAAACCAGAATTAGTTAATTTTCTATCACAGTAAAATGTTGCTAAACTAATTTGCAGGTGTACTGTCTGGAAAGAGGCCAGGAGAAGCACTTAAAAAGTTACACAGTGAAATAAGAGTTTGCAAACGATGATGGGTCATGCTTTTAATTCTATAAAGAGGTATTCATCTAAGCAGGCAAAAGGGGTTTTAATCATGGCTGACTGAGTTTGAGGAAATGCCGTCTTGTTTTAAATGTTTTGTATATTGCAAATCTTCTCAATCTTTTTGCCTTTTTTTTTTTATAATTCAGATTCTTACTGACAGCCTTTTAACAAGTAACAGTTGCTGTCCTTAAGGTAAAGCTTTTCCTTAAGCAGGAAAAGTACCATCTGAGGACCGAACAGGTAAAGAACTCTGAAGAAGTCTGAATGTTTACTGAATGTATTTGAAAAACTTGGTCCTGTAAATTTGGCTCATAAAAAGAGACATATGGGTTTAATCCTCCACTTCAGTCCAACAGTTTTGCACTGGTGTAACTTCGTTAGAGTTGCAAGGGTGTAGAGTTGGAATAACAAAGTGGAGAATCAGACCCACATGTGTTTCATATCCCCTGGGAATCGTGTATCACGTGCTTCTCAGATCTGGTGCACGCGGAGTGGCATGGAATATCCGTGGGGCAGATCCTATGTCGTGTTAGCTCATGTGAACCAATATATTATCATGTGTATGGTAGTGGATAAAATATGTACTCGGCAGGTTCAACCTCTGAAAGGGGAAGAAAAGTGTTATAAATTTATGCAAAACCCACTGCTGGAATAAGCAGTAAGTAATTTCAGGGCTGCCTGTGTTCTGGTATTTGAGATAAAGAATCAAGGCACTGGTCCAGTAGTTAGGAATGGTTCACCTCTAAAAGAGGTGAGTAAACCCAGTATTGATTTACAGTGGGTACGGAGAAGTGAATAATTTCACTTATGGAAGGCCATCACCGCTTCTAAAAATCATCTGAATGGGAGTTTGAGGTTTGGTTTTGTTTTGCTAAAATTGCAACCAAGCTATGACCCAGCCCAAGCCTGTTTATGTTATGAGAACTGGTGGATCTGTAGTACAAGGCAAAAAGACTTGACTAACAGCTGTAGGAAAACAGTGCAGAGTCCTGATCTGTGTACAAGATTCACAGCATATGTTAAATAGTTATTGTGTACGATGGAATGAATTTAATTGTATTTAGCCATTCTGTAATTTGCAAACCAATTGTTAAAACATGCTGCAGGATGTCAAACTCATATTTTTAATAAGCTGGGCAAACTATCAAGTGGTCAATGTTCTTGTGATTCAGCCTTTTTTTGATTAGTTGCCTTGCAGGCGGGTTTGGACAGTTATATGGAAACAATACAGGGATGAACAAAGAAGAAACTGGAGTGATAATTTGAGAGAGTAACTGGGAA
Organism: Dicrurus megarhynchus; assembly: GCA_013399195.1. Lineage (NCBI taxonomy): Eukaryota > Metazoa > Chordata > Aves > Passeriformes > Dicruridae > Dicrurus > Dicrurus megarhynchus. The sequence goes on from VXAD01010633.1 coordinate 292,142, forward strand.
ATTGGTCAAAGGAGAAAAAAACATAATGTAGATGGTTCACGGCATGTTGCTTTTTATCCTGGTCACTTAAAAACAATGTGCTGTAATTTATGAGTAGACAGACCTGGTTAATGCTTGCTTGGTTTATGTAGATGCTTGGGTGTCCAAAAGCCCTAAATCAGTTTTATAGTATGCATTGCATGTACTGTTGACTGGCTGACCTGAATAAAATGAAGTTTACAAACTGGTTTTGATTAACCATGTCTGAATGTAGACATTTAGCCTATTATTAAATTTAGAAGCCACTCATTTATGTGTTGCTTTATTGCTAATCATCTTTTACATTACTGTCAGAGTTTCCATAATGTCCAATTAAAAAACAAACATTGTGCAGAGATAAATAAAAGCTCTCCAGGCTTGTGAGAATAGTGTGGACTGTGTTTGGAAAGCACCCATTCAACTGCATTGTATTTCTATGGAAGAATTACTGCCAGGGACAAAAGACATCTCAGTCTCTTTTCTCTACAGCAGACTGGATGGATGGTCTGTTAGTTTGACCAACACAGCTCCAGTGGGTTTACTTACAACAACAAAAACTACTGGAAGCACAGCTTCCCTGGCCATTCATCCTGACCAACGAGTGCCGTCCTAGACATGGTGTATTTCTGTTTGGAGGCATAGAGTATAGGGCACCCAAAAACAGTCCTGAGGGTGTCCCATGCTGGGCTCTCATGGCTACTTAACACTTTGACATTAAATAACTAGAGCTACACACACTGACTCCATCTCTTCCAGTAAAATAATCACCGCTGGTGCGGGTCCAGGCACTGCCACATGTTGTCCACACTGTTTGCTAGCGCTCAGTCTCGGGCGTGCATTTCACTTGTGCCAGGAAGCTCTGTCCCAGGCGATGCCTGAGCAGAGACCAACGGGTGGCACACACCAGAGTGCGTTCCCAGAAAAAGTTCGGCGGTACCACCGGGTTTGAGGAGCAAGACAGTTCAGTTGTATGGATGAAACCTCTGCTATGTCAGCTGGGCAGAGAATCGGTCGTGGCTCATTTTCATTGCTGCTGTAAATGAGGCCATTAAGTTGCAGAGAGGCACGGCTGAAGTTCCTGAGGTATGTACTGCCTCAGAGGAGGCCCTGAACAATCAGTTTGCAAGTGTGCCTCTCTGAAAGGGAAAACACACAGTTTGAAAAGCTATTCTGCTTTGGGATGCTTACAGGGGGCTTAGCTTCCATCTGAAATCTATTTTTCTTGATTCAGTGCTTTGAATATGGCAACTCATTAAGATATCAAGTATCTTAATGTGTGTTACCAGCAAAAATACAAACTGTAGATTAAAATCTGTTTTGCATTGAACTGGTGGACTGAAGTATTCCACTCCAGCATTTACTTTGAGTATGTGAAAGGGCTGGGAGCAATCAACTGCTAAAAGAGACTCACCTCACCATATCTCAAGTTGATTTCCAGCTTCCATTTCATGGGAAATAGCCGCATATTTTCCCAATAAAAATAGTGAAAAGAGAAACAAAACTAGAAGTGATGTGCTAACAATTAAGGAAACATCCAGCTAGAATTGAAAGGGGGAGGAAATGGCACATCACAAACACCTTTTACATAGCAGGAGCTGACCATGTCTTGTTGCATGTACCTCCACAGCCACTGGTTTGGCTTGATTTCAAGGTGATGATTGTGGAACAGGACATACTTACATTTGGAGGAAGGTGGCAAAAAATCATTCATTGTCTGTGCCGTTGAGTTTTATCAGAGCTTTGTGAGTATTGTTTGCCGTTCCCTTGAGATGTACATACGAATGCAGCCCTTATTGCCTCCAGCCTTCACTCCTCCTCAGCTGAGACTCAACTGTGTGTCTTACAGTGTCTGGTAACAAACCATCCCCTCCAGCTTCCTGACATCCACTAAGTAAATATTGCATCTCGTAAAAGAAACCAAAGCTCTTAGGAGGAGAAATTGCAATGAGTCTCTTAACCACACTGCACAGTCTGCAGAGCTTAAAATGTGATGTGAGTTGGGAACAGGCTTCTTTCCTCATAAGTCAGGAGGGGATTGCTATTTCCAAATTACCACACCTGTTGAGTGCAAACACGACCTATTCCTGAAAACTGGAAAAATGTGGATGCTGTGAGAGTAAAAGAAGCCCTGTTTTCCATCTGACCATCCAGTAAAACAGACCTACCTTTGCCATCCTTCTGCATCCCATGGATCGACCCTCTGCCTCACTGGAGGCCATGTGGAAGGCTGAGGTCTCCCATTGCTGCTTCCCTGAGGAACATTTGAGCAGTCAAGGAATGTGAGCAGAGACAAATGCTGCATGGGAAATAGGTGTATAAATAAATCTGATTGGTAAAAAACCAAAGCAAACCAAACCTATATTGAATGTGCTTTCAAAAGTTAAAAAAAAAAAAAGAGAAAGTTTTAGTTTTAAAGAAGGTTCAAAACATGGAACTGATTAATTCTTTTACTGTCATAAAAGCAAGTTTTCTCCTGTGACTGTTTCATGCACCACTGCCCAGCTGGTTATTTTTTTTTACCTTAATATCTTGGCAGAACATTGTTGGACTGTGTCAAGAAGTTCAACTTTTTTGTGTAGGATTATTTTTCCCCAAACATTTGAAGATCAAGATTTCCTGGGCTTGACTTTCTAAAACATTTTACTGCATCAGAATGACATGTGGATTTCAAAATAAAGAATTGTTATCATCATAGACTGCAATAAGTACATCCTATAAAGTTCATGGAGTTCATGACCAGAATAATGCTATATTAATCAATATGATTTTATTAAGCAGAGTATATATGGTAAAAATCAAATAATTACTGCTTCCGATATCTTGTGGTTGGTTAACCTGTAGTTGCAGGAGAGTCTTGATCGGAAGGTACTAAGAGGAAAACCAGATATCATATCACTGTGTAATTTGTTCCAGTGAATACTTCTGGAAACGAGTAGTTTTTCCTACTTTAAATTTTCTACCTTAAGCTTATACTTATGTGTAAGTTGTCAAACAAGAGCTTGCCTGTTAAAAGTTTCAAGTGTTCCTTTTAGACTTTGGGACTTGGCAACTTTTGAAATGTTAAATTTTGAGACATTAACAATGATATCTAATAGCATAAAAGTTGTAAAAGTTATAAAGCTCATAAAAATATAGTGGGATCGTTCCCTTAAGTTCAGCTGTAACTCAGTTATAGAAAACTATTATCTGCACAAGTTAAAATTCACTTAGTAAATCTCAAACAGAGCAAATCCCTTTTCCATTTATGAGAGTGTAGGCAACAGTAGGAAAAACAGCATCATCTGACCGATTTGATTATCCTGCAGTAGGCCTGAAAGTCATAACTATATTCCAGAGAGGTGCATGTGTCGGGGTGATGTCAAAACACCTGGGTGGAACTCTGTCAGCTCCTTGTCTCCTGTTTGTGTGATTCCTGTGTGGCTGTCAAAGAGGCTGTACAGTGTGTCGGGTTTAATAAAAGCAGTGAGTGAAGGGAATGAAGCAATTGCAGAGCCATTCAGTTGAAAGCAGGTCCTTCACAAATGATTGGGTAATTAAAAATATGAATGTAGCTAATCCATGTTGACATTTTTATAGCCTTTACATGAAACAACCTTTAAGGGTATGTTGGAGTAGAGAGATAAAATTCTATGGGAGGACCACTGGCAGTCGATCACAGAAAAAGAAGGTATTGTATGAGGAAAATGCTGGTTTTAACAGAGCATAAGAAAATAAACTGGATGCCTAAAAATAAACATCAATGGGAATCTCCTACATAAAAACCACTGCTAAAGTAGTTGTATACATAATGATAAATCTGTAACAACAAGCACTAAGCTATCCCAGGGGTGACTGAAGTGCAGTGTTGCACACTCTTAAGTGACATGGAGACTGTCATAGTGAGCAGAAGTGAGGACATTATTCTGCCTTTTATATCACTCATATAACTTATTCATTTAATACTGCAACTTCTGGCATACTGTTCATTTCCTGTGTCTGTATGTTATAAAACAAAAAAGCTTAACAAGCAAAAGAAGGGTTCACAATTTGAAAAATAAAGCATAAAGGACGTCAGTGATATACAAATCAAATTAACAGATTAATTAAAATACATCCATGTGTACAGAGAACAAAGCAATTAATATTCCAGCATTCTTCATTGCAATAAAGAAAAGGCATGAAAGAATACAATAGCACAGAATTTGAAGACTGGGAAAAAATGGAAGTATGCAGCTTCATTTTCACAGTGATGTAGTTCCTAGTGAGTGTTGTGCAGTCAGGACTGCAATGGGTTTGACATCAAGTAAAATAAATACATAATGGAAATCTTTCTAACTGATAGATTTTAGCTGTCAGTTGATAAACCATGGCACTTGGTAAACAACTTCCAGTGCTGTATAATGCTTGGTATAAGGAATTTGGCCAGTGCTATTAAACAGACAAAATCTTAATACCATGCATTGGAGGATGATGGATTCTTTTGGTATTCTTCATGTTTGCATGACATTAAGACTTTTAAAATCAATCAGACATAAAGTCCAAAAGAGTTTGTACACAGAGGTGGGTTCTAACCAATGTTATAACATATGGACTGGTAAAAGTTGGGGACCACTGGGTTAGAACAGTATAAAATATTTAGTGATAACATCAAGAGGTCTTTGAAAGTATAAGTGGCAGGGGTAGGACTCTCAAATTCAGGAGTGGGTTTTTTTGCCTATTCCTGACCCCAACCACACATTAAACTAGCTCTTGAGAATATTTTTATATATCAATAGATCTCCTCAGCTACCCATGACCTGCTCTCTTAGTTCATGGTGCCTAAACGTGTGCTGCTGTGCTTACATACTCTCCCTCTTACCTCTTCCTGCAAATTGGGCCGCACTCTCCTTCCAGCCAGGGAATATGTTGCCACTACAAAATTAGGAGCAAAACAGTCCTTAAAATCTCTTGGATGAATTGGGGGAGATAATTCATAACAGTAGTCAGTGAGATTTTGGCATGAGTCACCTGTACAGAATCTGAAATGTTATGGGCATATAATAATGAAAAAAAGGGGAAAACAGACCAGGAAAAAAATTGCTCTTTATAAAAGAGTAATGAAAATCTGCTCTGTGGTGCCCTGGGATATTGTGGAGCCAGTGTCAGCACATTCAAAACAGGATTAGCTGAATTAATGGACAGCAGTCCATTAACAGATACATGAAGGACCAGACAGGTATGTGTTCTCTGGCATCCCTCACATGTTGGCTTGGGGGTTTGGGAGTTTTTGAAGGGCATGTGCTACAAAAAGTAACCATGATCAAAGGCTGCCACACCCATCTCCTTTTGCCACTGCTGGAGACAACAGGGTTAAATTGTGTGAAGACAAGTTCTTTGCTCCAGGATTGCCACAAAAACACTCATATTAAACAAAGTTCTGCTGTCAGTATTAACCCAGGGGAAGACTGTGAACTAATTTTACATTTGCAAGTAATTGTGGAATATGAAGCAGCACATTTAAATTTCAAAGAATGTATTAATAAATGTGGTACAAAATATCCCAAAGTAGAAAGGCCTTTGAAGAAACCTTGATTGAATTCCTTTAGAAAAGAGACTTCTATATGCATAATATGCTCCTTATTTTGTATCATGAGAAAAAGAAAAAATAGGTAATTTCTCATCTGTGTAAATTAGCAGCGTTCACTTGAATATGGTGTAAATATTCTGCAATGCACAAGCTGAGTGTCTGACTTAAAATTTTAAGTCAATGCTCTCAAAGGTATTAACCAACTACTGAGCTAACCCTGAAATCGTGGAAACTTTGACAGGGGGTGGATCCCAAGAAATTTAAGTGAATTAGTCTCATTTCATGTGGAAAATTGGAGAGAAATATGCATACATTAAGGAAATATGCAAGCTGATGTTCTAGATGTTTTTATTGTTTCCATGTGTTTGTTTCTAAACAGAGTAATTTAAGAAGCTCACTTTGGGCATATGGAAAAATATAAGAAAAAAGTATGATCTAAAACATAAAGAAGCAAACCTAAAATGAGAAGCTTTTTGAGCTTTTTCTTCAGTTCTTTCCATCTGAAATGGAATGATTTTTAATAGCGAGTTTCTTAGGCTGGTTTTACTGATTGGTGCACTGCTTGCTCATCTCTCCCTCTGCTTTCTCTATTTTCCTTCTCTTCTCTTCTCTTCTCTCCTCTCCTCTCCTCTCCTCTCTCTTCTCCTTGCCCTTGCCCTTGCCCTTGCCCTTGCCCTTGCCCTTGCCCTTGCCCTTGCCCTTGCCCTTGCCCTTGCCCTTGCCCTTGCCCTTGCCCTTGCCCTTGCCCTTGCCCTTGCCCTTGCCCTTGCCCTTGCCCTTGCCCTTGCCCTTGCCCTTCCCTCACTTCTTTCCCTTGTTCTGCCTCCTGGCTCTCCATGTAGCACTGCAGAGCCTTCTTCCTTGGCCCTCTCCCTCTCTTTGACCCACTTTGGTTTTGGCCACATTCAGTGAAACATTTCATCATCATAGCAGGATCAACTAAAACTTGAGTATTCACTTTCCTTCCCACCTGTCAGCACCTGCAATAGCACCTGCTCATCAGTGTCCCTATTCACATGATGGATGTTATTTTTCTTATTTTTAAAATTCTCTTCTGACTATTGTCTTTACTTTCTTCATTGCGACTTCAAAACCCCTTCCTGTCTCTTCATCCAATAGCCAAAATATTACATAATCCCTGCTTTCTTCTCCTTTTCCTTCGCAGCAGCCACTCCAAATACATTTCCCAGTAATATTTCTGTCTAATATGAGCAGCGGGAGAGTGGGAGGGGCATGGTTATATTCCATAAATGCTGTACCTGCCTTTTCTTCCTTCTCAGATGTAACCTACATACTAGAACTTTTCTAGATTCTCTCCTCCTAGGCATTGGCCACTTGAAGTCTTGGAAGCGATACATCTCCATTCTAGTAAAAGAGAGGGAGTCATTTAACTTGTTCTCTGGTATTCCATGAGGAAATCTGCTCCTAGTTAGGGGATGCTTTCTTTTCAGTCAGCGGGTGTAATCTCACACTTTTGGTATTGAAGAGGATCTTTGGGAGTAGCTTGGAGTTGATATATTATGAGTGGGTAGTCTTGACTAAGTAAATAAATAAAAAAATGTACAAACAAAACTAGAGAACCAAATCCCATATCATTCCTGATAACAATGCCCGTTGAGCTCAGCTTTGTACAGCAGGCAAAGAACTTTGCTGGAGTAATTGTACTGCTGTACTGACCACACAGTGAACCCAACACCAGTAATAGGAACTGGGTGAACAATAATGAGAGGAAGTGGAAAAGATGAACCCCAAAAAGAATTCTTTTGTTTCCCTATCCTAACAGATTTGCAACTAAACCACGCTGGACTAAATCCCAATGATTTCATGATTGGTTGCAGTATTACTGAAATGTTTCAGATCCTTGAGATCCTGTTGTACTAAGTGTAAAAAAACAAAGGAAAAGAAACCTGGAGGAATTTACAGTCTGGTTATAAGCCAAGAGACAGCAAATAGTTATGGGGGAATGGGAAGCACAGGGAAGCTATAAAGTAATTTTGGTCATCATGGCAAACAGTCATCTCAGCACTTGAGCTTTCTCACTAGCGGTAAGTGTTTTGTAGACGTCATGGAAAATACTGGGGGGAAACAAAACTCCTGTTAGTTGCTATAAACAGAGGGTTCAGAAATCTTTCTGTGGTCTGTTACAATTGTAGAGCAATCCATTTAAAATTGACTGATACAAATTTTCCTAATTGTGTAGCAACAAGACAAGTAACTTAATACAGAGAAGTAAAGAACTGGGGTCATGAGCTTGGTCTTGCAAACAAAAAATTCCAAGGGAGATGTACCCGAATAAGGCTTACTGAGCAAAACATAGCTTTGCTGGTATGTCAGCCTTGGGCCAGGACAAGAACTGTAGTTAGGATCATGGCATGTCGTAGGTATAGTGTTATAAAAATATATATATGTTTTATGAAATGAAATTATAAAAGCTAAACTGCACATATTCTTTGAAATTCCTGGGACCATGGACTTTGGTTCCAGGCTCCAGGTCCACACAGGGGAGAAAGAGACATGGCTGAGTCAGAAACCTTGGAGAAACCTTGTTTCTTCTGCAACTATCACAACAGGGTATAAAGGGATCAAGGTGGCAACTCAGTGAATCAACAGAGATCTTATTATGAGTTTCTGCTCATCATACTCTATTTCTCCTGCTTACATGGGTCCTGTGCTTCCTGTGAGATAAGTCTTTAAGTGATAAAACTCCATGACGAAGATCCTAATGCAACTGAATGGCAATTTTTTGATAACACACCCTTTCACCATTTATTTGAAATGGAAAGTGTTTGCAGGTTCTCTGTTTCACTTCTGCATTGAAAATGTGTCCTGGTTTTGGCTGGGATAGAGTTAATTTTCTTCTGTTAAGCTCGTTCAGAGCCGTGTTGTTGGATTTAGTACGAGAATAATGTTGACAACACACTGATGTTGTAATTGTTGCTAAGTAGTGCTTACCCAAAGTCAAGAACTTTTCAGTGTTTCATGCTCTGCCAGTGAGGAGGTACACAAGAAGTCAGAGGGAGCATGGCCAGGACAGCTGTCCCAAACTGGCCAAAGGGATATTCCATACCAAGGAACATCATGCCTGGTGCATAAATTGGGGGGAGTTGGTTGGGAGCTGCTGATCACTGCTCAGGGATGGGCTGGGAATTGGTCAGTGTGTGGGGAGAAATTGTATTGAGCATCGCTTGGGTTTTATTTCTGTCCCTCTTTTTGTTGTCTCTCTTTTAATTACAATTATTATTTGTTGTTTTTATTATTGCTAAATTGTATTTTATTTCAGTTATTATACTTTTCTCAACCCACAGGTTTTACCTTTTTCTTATTCACCTCTATGCAGCAGGGGCAGTGAGAGAGCAGCTGCATGGTATTTAGTTCCAGGCTGGGATTAGAAACAACAAAAAGCAGCAATTTTTAGCCTAAAAGTGCTCTTCAAACAACATATAGCACTTGGAAAAATATTCTAGATGATCAAAAGAACAGCAAAATATTTCAACATACCCAATTTTTCTATCAATGTTTAAATTTCTGAACAGCAGCACATACATCCTAAGTGACACAGTAATGAAACTGCTGGACTCAGTTCAGACATGTCTCTGCTCAACTCAATAGAAAATTGTCTTGGGGAGACTTTATGATGCTATATCCCCTATCACCTGCTTATTGCCCAGACGTGAATCCTGTGCCTTTCTGTGTCTTTAAGCTGGGTCTGAGAGAAAGGCGGGGGAAGCCGAGTGAATTCTTCAGCACGGTTTGTGTTCAAGAACTCACGAAACAGAAGGTGCCAAGGAAGCACCTTCCTGCTTTTTAGTCAGCTTTTGGCTCTGTTTCTCAGGAGAGAGATGGAGAGTTAAAATTCTTTGCTTTTTAGCTAGTCTGCTAGCTGAGGCAAGAAAGTTTTCCTGGAACTGTTCAGCTTTGCTCTGGTCCGGAACACCATCATTCCACACCGCGGCCTGGAGGGGCCCACACCGCACCCCAGCTCTGGAGAGAGCAGAGCCACACCTGCAGAAATTCTGAATCTACCAGGTCTTCTCCACAGCGAGAGGTTTTATTATTTACCATTATTCATTCTCTCGTGCCTGCGTGCACCCTGCTTGTTAAATACACAGCTCTTTTTTCACTTTCCTCCAGGAAATTTCTTTCCGAACCTGTGGGGGAGGGGCTACCAAAACCTTCCTTCCATTAGAGGGACATTCATCTTAGGACGTTTCCTCCCAATTTGTCTCAAAACGAGACAAAAACCTAAAGCACTGGGGTGCTGCAGGAGTTAACAGCAGGAGCTAAAGGTCTGTTATGTTGTGGATATCTAAGAGGAGATCCAGAATAATAAAAAGTTGCCCAGAACACAACTGATGTGAAACACCTAAATCCAAGAATAATAACCGGGATTGTTATAAGGTCTGAAATATTCTGGTAAAAGCTTAAAGTGTCTACAGTTTGGCTGCAGCATGTGCTTTAAGGCAGCTTTTGCTGCAGCTGAATGTTTTGAAAGCATGTCCTCAGAAGGCTGTATAGCTTTTACACAAGAAAATAGCACACTGCGCCTGAGCTGCCTGGTGCATAGGTGATGTTAAATCCAACATGGAGCATAACAGTCACAGCTACACCTAAAATACAAAGTCGAGGGAGAAAATGGGGAATTCAAAGCAGCAGCTACTGCTTCCACTTCCCATGACTGTGGGTCGCTGAGCAGATTACACAATCAGACTTGGTTAAGTGTTTGTCTGGCCCCATGAATCTTGGATCCTTGGCTGTGTCACAGGACAGATTTCGACACCTTCTCCCCTTCCTCTCTCTGTGTACATGCTCACATGTTTGCACAAACAAAGAGTAGTGCAGTTCAGTGTGCTGGGAAATGGGAGCTGAGGATTCAGGCTCCTTGTAGCTGAATGGGGAGCTGAACTCAGGTCTGTTCCTTCTGCTCCTGTGCTTTACTTACAAGAGTGCGGTGGTGTAGCAATGAACTCTTCTCCAAGTTTCACTCTGAGTGAAGCAGGCATAGAACCACAGAATGGTTTGAGTTGAAATGGACCTTAAAGGTAATTTCGTTTCAGCCTCTGGCGTTGGGCTGGGACACCTTCCACTAGATTGGGTTGCTCAAAGCCTCATCCAACCTGGCCTTGAACACTTCCAGGGATAGGGCATCCACATCTTCTCTGGGCAACCTATTCCAGTGTCCACCACCGTATTAATGAGGAATTTCTTTCTACTATCTAATCTAAACATACCCTATTTTCAATTTGAACACATTCCCCCTTGTCCTATCACTTCATACCATTGTGAAAAGTCCCTCTCCATCTGTCATAGCCCCTTTCGGTACTGGAAGGCCACAATAAGGTGGCCTTCTCTTCCCCAAAGCCTTTTCTTCCCCAGACTGAACAGCCCTGACTGTCTCATCCTGTCTTTAGAGCAGAGATGCTCCACGCCTCTGAGCACCTCCTCTGGACTCAGTACCTCAGGTCCATGACCTTCCTTTGTTGGAGGCCCCAGAACTGGGTTCATTATTCCAGGTAGGGTCTTGGGAATGAAGAGTAGAAGGGCAGAATCACTTCACAGAATTCTTCTTTTGATCAGCAGGACACGTTTGGCTTTCTGGGCTGCAAGCTCACTTTGCTGGGTCATTTGTGCCTGTTGTCCACCAGCTCCCCAAAGAGCTTCTCCTCAGGGCTGCTTTCAATCCATTCTCAGCCCAGTATTTGTACTTGGGATTGCCCCCACCCATGTGCTGGACCTTGCTCTTGGCCTTGATGAGTGTGAGGTTTGCACTGGGCCACCTCCCAAGCCTGTCAGGTCTCTCTGGATGGCATCCAGATGGCATCTGGATCACGCTTCTATGTATATTATCAGGAACTGGTGAAGGTGTATTTAAAGGAAAAATTAGTGACACCATAGCTGAATGAATAGTTTCAAGATAAATTGTCTTGAAAAGAAAGCTGGTGCTGAGTAGCCTGTGTGACGGGTGGAGCTTGCCACGCACATCTGAGCTGTGCAGTGCAACATATGAATACAGTTATCCACTGAGAGAGTTCTGATTAGTGCAGCTGACATCAACCTATGGCTGAACTGGTTCTTCAAACATTGTCAAAGTAGCCCTGGTCTGCGTTGTCAAGTGCCTCTCCAAGATCCAACAAAAGCAGGAACAAAGCACCAATAATTGTTACCATGTTTATTTCATGTTTCTTAGTTTCAGAAAATAATTACGGTCCAATAAAAAAATACATATATAAAATATGTGAATTCAGGATTAATATAGGAGTGTCACCTGTGTGGGTCTCACAAGTTAAAACAGATATTCAATCCAAATGCAAATCCTAGGCAGATGAAAACTGGTTTTTTCTGTCTGCTTCCTGCTGATCCTTCTGCCTTCAACTCCCCATCCTCCTCTTTCCCTTCTCATTCCTCTGGTTAGAATCCTGGATCATCTTGCATACTGTTTTTAAAAAGTCTGGAAAGGGGCAAATGCTGGACCAAGTGAAATGGCTAGTTTATTCTAATCAAATTCAAAGCACTTAATTAATGCAAAATTCAGCCAAGTCTCTGTTTCTGTTGGAACCTTAGCATGTAGATTTCTTTACTGTTTATGATTTTTAACTGTACAAGCCCATCAGAAAAAAATCTTATTCCTTTCTATTTCTTTGGTTTTTTCCCCCCAAATAAAAAGATTAGGGCTCTGGGGGCAGGAGAGGACTTTGGGGCTTGCCAAAATGACGGAAAAGGTTTAGCTAGGAATGTCCATTGCCATTTTGCTAAAAAACTAGAAGTTGAATAGCTGTTGCTTGCTGTTACCTCCCATGGGGGAGCCTGTGGTGCCTATACTGAGGAAAAGTTCTTACAGTAGGCAGAGGTACTTTAAAGTCAAGCTACCTATGTCTACCTTTTATTTATTTCTACTAATAGCAGTTCACCAGTATCTGATACCACTGCTGTCTGGTTCCAGATCCATTCATGCAAAACTCTTCCTAAGGAAATACGGTCCAATGGGTGTGATGTGTCACAGAGTCACAGAATCACTTCGGTTGGAAAAGACCTCTGAGATCATCAAGTCTAACCTATGACCCAACACAACTGAACCACGGCACGAAGAGCCATGTCCAGTCTTTCATTAAGCACCTCCAGGGATGGTGACTCCACCACTTCCCTGGTGGCCTGTTCCAATGTCTAACCACAGTGAAGAAATTCCTCCCAATGTCCCACCTAAACCTCCCCTGGCACAGCTTGAGGCCAGGTCCTCTCATCCTGTTGCTGGTTACCTGGGAGAAGAGTCCGACCCCCACCAGACTACTACCTTCTTTCAGGAAGTTGCAGAGAGCAATAAAGTTCCCTCTGAGCGTTCTTTTCTCCAGCCTAAACACCTCCAGCTCCCTCAGCCACTCCTCATCAGATTCATGCTCCAGACCCTTCACCAGCTCCATTGCCCTTCTCTGGACTTGCTCCAGCACCTCAATGTCCTTCCTGAAGTAAGGGGCCCAGAACTGGACACAGCTCTTGAAATGCCCGTCACCGGTGCCAATGACTCCCCTGGTTCTACTGGCCACACTATTCCTGATACAGGCCAGGATGCCATTGGCCTTCTTGGCCACTTGGGCACACACTGTACAGCTGTTTTCAGTCAGCACTCTCAGGTCCTTTTCCACCTGGCAGCTTTCCAGCCACTCCATCCCCAGCCTGTAGCGCTGCAGGGGTTGTTGCAGGTTGTTGTGGCCGAAGTGCAGGACTGGCACTTGGTCTTGTTTAACCTCATACCATTGGTCTTGGCCCATAGATCCAGCCTTTTCAGATCCCTCTTCAGAGTCTTCCTACACTCCAGCAGATCAACACTCCTGCTCAACTTGGTGTCAGTGAATTTAGTCAGAGCAGTGCAGCTTGGTGGGGCTGAGCTGTTTAGCAAATTTTCCCTGGGGTGGTAGGGAATGTGCAGGTGAGGAAAACCCATAAACCTGCTTGAATGTGTCTGCAGGCAGGATCTCAGCCTGTGACCTCCTGATTTATCAGTGAACATTTCCTATCTACCGTGGGCAAAAACTGGGATGTGACTGTTCCGGCCTGGATGTGGTGTTGGGAATACACTCCCTCTCACTTTTGCAATGGCACAGGAGAAACTGAGCGAGAAGGAAGAGAGTGAAGAACATTACCTGATACAGCACAGCCTGATCCTTCCCTTTTGTTTGTTCTCTGCAGTACATGGGAGAAGCAGCAGTGCAGGGAAATGAGAATGTGGTTGGTAGGACCTCTTGAGCAGGTCTCTCTGCAAACTTGGATTGTTTCATCTGCACCACTGTGGAAATTACTAAAAAGGTGCCAACATAAAATATCCCAGCTCTAATTGAGTTCTGTCTGCCCAAAGTCCTAGACTTTCTGAAAATCACAGCCTTATTTTCAGCACAGTGCTCCAACTTAACAGTCAGAGCTCAACCAAGAACTAGCATGGGTGAGCCTGATTTACTTAAAGGAATAATAATCTACCTTGTTTAAAGGAAAGAAAAAAGAAAAATAGCAAGAGCAATAACAGAGCACCTCCCTGCTCTACAGCTGCAGGCTCATTCTCTGACTGATCTCTCCTTTGAGAAATGCTTGCAGGCTGTTCCTGTCCATCACTCCTGGCTAACTGCTGGAGCTGACTCTCTTCAAATGCTTTTCAAGGATCACCAGACAATTGGCCTTTATCTCTTGAGCTAATATCAACACAAACCACCAGGATCTTTTTGACAGACCTACACGCTGTTGGGGCAGCAGAGTACTGCAACTGCACTGGCAAATGCCCACAAGAGCTCCTCAAAGGAGAGACAAGTCAGAGGAGAAAGAAATCAAAGTCAAAGTGGTCCTCCATGGTTTTGTGTGGCACCCTTGCTCATCCTTCCATGCCATTTCACTAACAGAAGGTTGCACTGGAGGGGTCAGCAGGGCTCAGCAGACTCCTGCCTGAGCATAATGAAATACAAGAAGTACAAACTGTTAATCTTTTTTTTTTTCATGAAAAAGAAGAGAGTAACTCATGTGATGCATGAATGATCAAGTTGTTTTTTTTCCATGCAGGCCATGAAATATTTAAAATCCTAAATCAGCTTCGATGTACTGGTGAGAAAACATCAGTGAGGTTTCCAGAAGTCTGCAGCAATTCAGTTAGGTAGCATCAGTTTTACTTTAGGCTTTTTCAGAAGCCCAGAACACAAAAGAATGTCTGGAAGAGCTTAATAAGCAGAGGGACAGAACTGTATTCTGTGATAAATTACATACATAATGAGTAATGACAGAGCTTTTTGCTTTTCTTTTCAATTTTGGTCACAAATAAGCAAAATAATTAACCAAGTCCTCTCAAAAGGGAATTTTCTTTTGTCAGTGAGCATCAGTGAGGACTGTATTTTTTCAGCTGCGCTGATTCAGAGTATTTTGTATCACCTTTTACGAAGCCAAACAAAGCTTAATGGTATTTCCATTAAATTTCAATTGAAATACTTCCAAAACAGTTCTTCCATAAAGATAGGCTATTTGTCCTGATTCAGCTCTCTGATAAGACTTTATCTGGAATAGCATGTACTGTTCTGGTAAGCATTTTCCAGAAAGCAGAATAAGTCCAGCACAATGAGTGGAATTAAGCTCTTATGTGATATACTGGAAGTACCAAGATTTCTCAGGGCAGAAACAGGCAGGGGGTACCAATTGCTGTCAAGTGACACCCATCAGAGAGGGGTGAGTACACAGAAGGAACAAATACTGGACAGTGCTGGCCCAAGAAAAAATGGAGGTGAAAGGGTCATGAAGTCTGACATGCAGAGCTGAAGGGTTTTAAGCATCATGTTCTTGGATGTCATTCCAGTGGATGTAAAGGGCTTTTTTTAGCTTTAGGGCAAAACTTGCTCACTTCACAAAAGAAATTGAATAAATTCCCTCTGACAAAAATGAATATTCCTTTCAGTCACATTTCCCACATGACAGCAAGTCCTAATGGATGTGTTCTATACCATCTCCAATTTTTTTAAAGCAGAAATAAGAATTTTTAAAGTGAAGCCAGTCAAACTGGGCAGGGCAAATATTGACTCTCTCTGAAGAGAACACATTATTAAAAACACAAGCAAATCTGTCTCTCTCACCATGTAACCATTCCATGGTAAACCAAAAAGCATCAGGTTGCATCAAGGAAAAAAGAGGAAACTGATTTAATGGCTCTGTTTCTCTTCCCATTGGTGTTAATAAGTAACGACTGTGAAGTAAACAGAATTATATCAATGAGACTAGAATAAAATCCAGCCTTTGTATGAGAACAAAATAGAAAAAAAAAGGATTTCTTTTATGTGAGATACATGTAACTAACTAGTTACTGAAATTGGTGAAATACTATTGTCAATTGGGTGTAAAATTATAGCATAAAGTTATATTTGCACTATAAAATATTGGAAAAACCTGGCAGTTAGTTTTTTTGATGTGACTTAAAAGGTTACCATGTTTGATCATGTCTTGCTATAACTTTGTCTTTTCAAGATAAGCATTTTGATGATAAGAGTTCCATCAATTTTCAGCTGGTGCAGTTAACACACAGGACTTCAAAGTTATGTGCATGATTGCTGGAGCAGTTATACAAAAACTTGCAAAATCGTCAGTTCTTGCAGGTGGTCTTTTCTATAGACTAGCAGCAGCTTTGAAAAAAAGCTTCTGAAACCAGTGGTCCCCATAGGTACTTTCCAGAGCTTTTCCTGTTTCACATAGAGTTCATTCCAATGTAATATATAGGAAAACACTGGTTTCTACCTTAAATAATGAGTGAGATTATTTCTCAGAAGTTGTTGGCTGTTAATATAATAACTGGACGAGGTTCCTTATATGGAAAAAACAGAGCTTAGGGGCCATTTGTTACAATGAAAGTTGTCATCAAGAGGACAAATTTAGCAAGACAGTACTTGCTATTTTAGAAAGACAGGGCACGTTACTCAGTCATGCACTGACAGCCCTCACGATCAACAGGGGGTTTTTATGCCAGCTTTGCAAAATGACTGGCTTTCATGAGCTGTGAACTGATACTCTCCTCAAAGGATTTTAATGTAGTATTTAAACAACAAATATGAAATCTGCAGAGTGTGTTCAAGTAGCACTGTGAGCTAACACTGTAACCTGTGATTACATAATAGTAATGTATGGTTCATATAAACCACAGATAGATCATGTCCTTCTCCATCCTTTCTGACAACTACAAGTAAGCATCCCAAGTAATGAATCTACACTTTCCTTTTATTCCTCCAAATTCCTCTCATATCTTTTTCTTTCCTTTACTTTCAGCCTCTGATGACTCTCCAGCCTGCCCAAGGCATGGAGAAGGGTGTCACTTTTCACAATGAATTGAGTTGGTTTCATGATCTTGCTCCCTAGCTGTGGGTCAGAAGAGGGCTGCACAGGTGGATGGGTGGATGTTTTCCACAGGTAAAGCTGTGGACAACTTTATTTGTTATCTCCCATCATGTCATCTAGCTGGCCTAGACCTTTTGAAGACTAATGATAGAGACTGCCTGGACCAGGTGTCCAAAATCTGCTCTACAGAAGACACCTGAAGAGCACTGTAGAAAACAGTAGGGTCAGATTTAATGCAGTACTGCTTTCATATGAAGTGACACAGGTCTCCAACATGCTTTCACTGTGGAAAATGTCCCTTTAGCTGATAAATCCAGAAACTGTTTTTAAAATTGTCGTTAATTTCTTGGACAGATAATAAAGCTTCTAAGCTATGCTTTTCCTTTAAATATTGTACCACAGGAGTGATAGATCTTCAGAGCTCTTATAAAAGCAAAACTGATTTTTATTTAAGGAATCCTCCTTAGGTCTCCTCATTCTACCCCCATTCTCATAAGTCTTCTCCTTCCCCCTTCCCATGGCAGAGAAATAGAAAGGTCAGTGCAGAGTCCATTTTAGTATCTTTTATAATATTATACATTGACCAAAAGTTTGAATATGGAAAGTATTACAGCACTATGCTATGTTACATGATTAGAAACACATTTTGCTGGAGATACAATCTGTGTTACCCACAAAATAAGTATGTATAAGATCTGGTTTAACTTAGTTTTCCTTTTGTCCTTTTTTCTGCTTATTGTTATGTAACAGTTGTGATGGTGAAATGCATAATGACTATTCCGGACAGTATGATAGAGCATCATATGGCATTTATATTGGAGGGTAAAGCATATAAACATATGAAAGTCATTTAAAGATACAATTAAACTTCTAAACAAAGAACTTCATAAATATTTCATTTGAAAACTCAGCATCGACCAACTACCTGAGGGCTAAGGGGAATTTTTTTAATACAACATAATAAAGATTTAATAAAAATGCTGTTGTTAGAAGTGCAAGTGTGTTAACTCTCTCTGACAGAAGGCTATTAAAATGTATCCTTCAGTCAGTTCATTCTTGCATTTTATTTAAACCAGCAAGGCCCTGTGAGTTTACTGCCTAGGATTATGGTAAACAATAGAAGCAATATTTACTAGTGATACTGTATCATATATATCTATATAACCCTTTAATTTAGATAACTTTTTTTATCCTGGGGATTTTCTGCTGGTTGATATGAATTCTGAACTATCCAAATAGCCTGTGATCACTTTTATTCAAGTCAGTCCTTTGCTGCCCTCAGTACAACAGAACAGACTGTGGGTTTTCTTTCAATGTAAGGCTAGTGCTGGATTGTCTGTTTTTCATGACTAAATCCATGGCTCCAAAGAAGAGGTATATTTGCCATTACATGATGATTTTACATCCAGAGTGAATATGATTCTGAATCATGTTCTCTAGCAAATAAATA
Organism: Dicrurus megarhynchus; assembly: GCA_013399195.1. NCBI lineage: Eukaryota > Metazoa > Chordata > Aves > Passeriformes > Dicruridae > Dicrurus > Dicrurus megarhynchus. The sequence goes on from VXAD01010633.1 coordinate 310,492, forward strand.
AAATTATGTGAATAACCTGGTAATTATTGTGGAAGATTTATAGAATATTATGCAAGACTAATCAGGCAGTCATGAAAACCTCTTTGACTTTAAAAAGTAGGAACTATTGAATAAATGTGATTTTCAACTGTCTTAAGCACTCCGAACTGATATTCCTTGAATATCACTGGGGTATTTAATTACAGGACAGTGTTTTGTGATAAAATTATTCAAAAGTCACTGAAAGACATTTTAAAGTTTTGAAGTAAGTCCTGGCCCATGAGACTGGAATTAAAGGCAATAGATTTTTTTCAATATTTTGGGTACTGACAGAATGGAAAAATGAGAGAGGGATGAAAAAAGAGGCTTCCCCAGATTGCAACACACAAAGAAAATGAAAATACATTATCTGGAGATTCATTAAGCTAAATTAAAGGAGCCAGAAAAATGTCAGAAGTTAGGCCCTAGACTAGCCATGCTTTAATACAGGGAAGCAAGGAAGCTCAAGGACTCTAACTTAATATTTACTTTTTTTTTATTTTCTGGCAGATTAAAGCGATGTTTTTTGTTCTTCTGTTTTTGGACTGAGGTGAAGAAAGCTCAAGACACATGCTGTGTTAAGGTGGAGAAGTATATGTGTCTTCATTTTTCAGAGTCAGGATGTGATATTTCACATTTTTGTATGTTTGTTTTTACTCCTTTTCATTTCACTAGGACACTTTTTAAAAGGACTTTTCTTGACATTTGTTTACACAAATAATATTTTTTTATGTTTAAAGGTTTTATAGGTGATAGAACTGCCTATTATTAAAATTACCTAATACTTCCTATTATGAAACTTTGATTTTGTCTACTCATAATAGTGCCAAACTGTAACTGCTCTGACTGAAGTTTTCCATGCCAAGTAGCTGTCCCAGGCTTTACTTTTCTGGAAAGCTCCTGCCAAAACAGTTCTGCCATTTCTAGGAATGATGCAAGGAAAAAAAATGTATTTTTTGCCCATGTCCCTGAAGTTCTTGAAATCCGGGCTTTGAAATGAGCCAGCGCCCCTATACTTAGGGCAAGAAAAATTAAAATTTTCGGGGGGCTAGTTTGTAAAAAAAAGGTTTGCCTTCAGTGGTTATTTTCCTACTTCAGTGAACATGCAGGTAAGACACCTCAAGTTTTATGGATTAAAAGCTCCAAAGCATCCCCAGGTGTCTGATGGTCCATAGACCTTTCTCTACTCAGTAGGCACCATCCCTCACCAAGGAACTGAGCGTGCCCCAGCTCACAGTGGTAGAAACAAAGGTGGACTTCCTGACTTATATGGTCACTAAAATGAGAGCAGGGAACTGATCTCACATTATATTCTTTATGCCAACTATCTGTTTTCAGCTGTAAACCTTGGTCTGTCACAAAAAGGTGAAGAAGGAATTGTGTTCAGATGCAATAGAAACAAAATCTAAACTGAGAAAGAAAAGGCCTGGGCTGAAACAATATATCTAAAGAAACAAGAACTCAGGGATGTAAGGGAGAACTAAAGGAAAACAGAAAACTAGAGAGGAAATTCAGAGAATCATAGAATCGTGGAATGGTTTGGCTTGGAATGGGGCCTTGAAGACCATCTAGTTCCAAGCCACTGCCAGGGGCAGGGACACTTTCCACTAGACCAGGTTGCTCAGAGCCCCATCCAACCTGGTCTGGAACACTCCCAGGGATGGGGCAGCCACAGCTTCTCTGGGCAACCTATTCCAGTGCTTCACCACCCCCACAGTAAAGAATTTGTTCCTAATATCTGATCTAAAGCTAGTCTCTTTTAATTTTAACTCATTCCCCCTTGTCCTGTCACTACATGACCTTGACTCTTCTTTCCTGTAGGTTCCTTTCAGGTACTGTAAGGTCACAATTAGGTCACCCTGAAGCCTTCTTTTTTCCAGGCTGAGCAATCCCAACTCTCTCAGCTTTTCCTCATGGGAGAGATGCTCCATCCCTCTGATCCCCTTGGTGGCTTCCTCTGCACTTGCTCCAACAGGTCCATGTCCTGCCTGTGTTGGGACCCCAGGGCTAGATGCAGCACTGCAGGTGAGAGATTAGAGGGGCAGAATCCCCCCTCACCTGCTGCCCATGCTGCTTGGAATGCAGCCCAGGACACATTTCGCTTTCTGGGCTGCCAACACACATTGCTGGGCCATGTCCAGTCTCTCATCCACCAGCACTCCCAAGTCCTTCTCCACTGGGGAATTACCTGGGCATGTAATCAATAATAGGGAAAAGGAGAGTGTGAAATGAGACATTATGAGCACTGAAAATTCTAGGCATCAAAGAGTAGGGAATTCTGCTTTAAAGGTTTGCACATGTATCATGGCAAATTTTAGTTAGAGGTCCATATGTTTTTATCTCTAGAATCTCTGCCCCCATGAGAGGATGGAGATTATCTTTCTGGAGTTTGTACCACAGATAAGGTTGTCTTCATCACCCATTTGTTGCAGAACTGGGAAGGAATGTAAAGCTGGAGCAAAAGATTTCAGTTAGAGAAAGGGAGAGCCTCATTATGAAGACTGAATGCAATTCTAGACACTGAATTCCCATCTGAGCTCTAGATATGTTATTGAGAAAGGTTACTTCCTCACAAACTTTGCATAGATTGCTGCTGACAGAATGTATTTCATTCTTTTGGTACCCAGATTCAGACTGGGGAAACGTATTGGAAGACATCCTGAAGACTCCCAACTGCAACTTAGGGCAATGGGAGCTGTAAATCAAACCCCTGGTGTGTCAGATGGGATACTCAAAATTCATGGATATTAATTAACTGCAAGCTCCCTGCTTCAGTCTCCTATTTGTAGGATGTGCATAAAACTCACATGGATACTGTGGATATAATTGATATTTGTAAAGCTTTCAAAATTATACTGATTAGCATAATAAAAGAAAACTCATGGGGATGTTAATTAATGTCCCTTAGAGAAGGGATTGAATAGTGTGCAACAAAGATGGCATGAGGCCATCCATTGAACAATGGGGCCATGTACTGAACAATGAAGTAAATATTGAACAGCTGTTCATTAAGTAAACACCATCCACTCTGAGAACTGAAATGGCTGATGTGCTATGGAAAAAAACGTTAATGATCATGTAATGAAAGCATGTATCAAAATGCATATACTCAAGATAAATCAGTTGAGGTTGCATGGGCAAGCTTATTTCTGCCACACTCTCACTTCTGCATATAACTTTAAAATATTTTTGATATTATTGCTGTACATGAATGTTCTATAAAAATATATGCTCACCTGCTAATTAATACAGTAAGCAATAGGGATAAAAATAGAAAAAAAATTGAGATTATGGCTAAAAAAAGTATCTATGAATGGAACAGAAGAATGGGTTCAGAGAAGGGGAAAACAGAGAAAGATATTCTTATCTCTGCCTCAAAGGTCTGCAGGAAAACATGGAAAGACTAATTCTCCATCATGTAAATGCTTCATATTTCCAGCTGAAAAGTGCATTTAAAGTAATGATCTTCAAATCCTGTTCTGAAAATGAGACGTGAATTTCCCATTGATTCCCATTACCTACTGAACCTTTTAGTCAATGTTCAAAAATTCCCACCCTTTGGGTTTTCCACATCCATTATAGATCAGTGTGTGCATCATTGGCATCCGACTTTTTAAACAATGTTGTTTTTCCAGGAGCTTAACAAAAATGTGAGTACAAATTCACAGTTCTTCGCTTATCCTCTTGCTTCCATCTCATTCAGCATCTTCCATCATTTTTGAACAACACTTTCCTGTAACAAGTGTCTTATTTTTTTATAGCTTATATTATAAATATTTTCACTTTGTCTTCTACTGTGGAATGAGCAAAGTTAAAATAAAAGCTAACAAAAATGTCTGAAAATACTTTGCACAGGAGTTGACGTTGAAAGGCAGTAAAATCATGTAGAATATATCACAGTGTGCTGCCAATGTGTTGTCCTTTGTACTCAGAGAACTGTTTCATTTCTGTTCTTTTCAAATACACATTTGTATCCCTTTTTATTTTTTGTCACATGCTGTTTTGCAGATCAGTCATGAATGGTCACTGAGCAATTGCTGTCCATACTTTTCTCACTATTATTTCATGTCTTTTGTACTCATTAACTTATCACCTGCTGTCTAAGACTCTTTGGTACAGTTATTGTGATTTTTACAAGGTTTTGTAATATTCTGTTTGACAAAGTTGGAACGGCTATCTGCTCTAGCAGTATATAAAATGTTATTCCAGAGTCAATTTTTTTCATTAATTTTTAGACTAAGACTAAACTAAGTATTGCCCCAAATTGTTCTTAAAAGTAAAGAACCAGAAACACAAGGAAGAGTGAAGTTAAGTAAAAGATAGACTGGGTGCAGTTGCTATTCATAAATACTGACATTCTATACAAACATCCCCATGATACTGCTATAATCTGATCTTTCAACAGCGCATTCTCAGTAGAAGTTATACTGAAGATATTAAAATATGTTTCTTGACCTAACCATTAAATTTTAACAGAGGTAGAGATGATCATAATGATTTTGAGGGTCTCTAGGTCAGAACTAGAGGTTCTTTAATAAAAGCTTTATACTTCTCACAGCTTGATTGTTATACTGGAATTTTATTATTTCTATAATGTATCCTTTCCTTGTGCTTCTGTAAAGTCCTCGGCTCGACTGCTTGGGATGGTGAATTGTAACTGATTTTTTTATGGTACTGTTAGAAAAATAGGTAAGAAAGGTTTTTAAAAAGTCTAGTATTGCACTCTGCAACACAGGGCACTGTGTTAAATACATCGAATTTCCCTCAAATACACGATACAACTTCATCGTTAAACTCAGTTTGATTTTTTCTTTACTTAACTTACATCATCTCAGTGGGTATTTTGAAACAAATGGTAATCTCAATTCTAACCACCACACATTCTTTCATACAACACTCTTTGCCAATCACCATGCCATGTGCAGGCCTGTAATTTTAAAATCCTTATCACTGTAAAGAAGAGAAATACACAAATAATGGGAATATAGGATATTCTGATTGTGTAAATGAGCCTAACAATGTTATTTCCTTAATATATAGCCCTCAAAAAGAGAGGAACTACAGAATCAAGTAAATTATTATTGTACATGTGCAGTGGGCAAATATTATGGTAAGTACGTAAAAAACACCCATACTGCTTCAGGAATTTTAATTAGGTAATTATCCATAGCATGCTTCTTATGAATTTATTGAATTTTTACTTGTTCTGCAACTAAAGAAACTTGAAACTCTGTGAATTCAAAGCAGAATTTAAAGTTACATAGAAGCAATATGAAGCAAAAATTATTTTTTTTTAGTTTATATCATATCATTTAGTAAATCAAATTACATAAAATAATAGGGCTCAACAGTGTATTTATACTGTTTCTATAGAATTCCGAAGTAAAAAGAAACTTGAAATCTGGCCTTTTCCATCCAGATTTTTGTTCAGTTTGTGGGCAGGTCTTTACTGTGCTTAGAATTTATCGGACTATTAATAATCCCATAAATAGTTCAATCAAAGGAGCATTAGAAATGTAAACTACTTAAATCAGTTTCAATTAATATTCTTGCACACTAAGAATGCTTTTTTTCCCAGTAGACACAAAATCCCACAGTTGTTCTAGGGTCTAGTTATTGGTATATACAGTGTGGTTATTTAGTATTCAGTATTTTGTAGCTGCTCACTAAAAGTTTAGTTAAAGCCCTCTGGTCAATTTGATTCTAGAATAAATGAATGTTATTGGAAATTACTAAATAATAAAACCACTGTGTTTCTAAAAACTGCACAGATATCATTATTGTTGAGTGATTATAGTACAATATGACTCAATTTCCCCTACTAAGCAAATCCATATTTTGACTTTGTGATGAAAAAATATTCTAAATTTGGCTTTTTAAATTTCGTTTTCCTTCAGTTTAACTCATTGGAAGGCAAAACTGCCAGCAATTTACCCAAATTCAGTTTGGTATAATTCTTATTTTATTTGACAAAATTTTAAAACAGCTGAGAATGCATTAGTTTATAATACATATCCTTCTTACACAACCTTCAATATTCTATTTCCTTTGAGGAGCAGTTAGTTTCAGGTGACTCTACAGGTGTGTGGAGGCCCATTATCTTATATTTGCGTGATATAATTTTTGTCACGTATCTTTGAATGCAAACACAGTTTAAAGTGTTATTTAGAATGTGGAAGACATTTCCTGCACTCTTTTTTCCAGCTGTTCAGTTTATTACATTAACATGTTACCTATAAATTAATTATAGTTCATGTCTGAAATTTCTAAACAGCATCTGTCTTAAAACAAGCATGTGGACCCTTCCCAGAACAGAGGTACTCAAAATCCACCTGAGTCACTGGAGTCTGCTTAAGAGTTTTATGCTTCTTAGGCAACTCACCTCTTAGGGTTGAAGTGACTATGGGCTGTGTGACTATGAGGGCAGATGTCTTGGAAAAGAAAGGAAAAAGGTGAAAGGAATCTTAAACTTCCTCTAGTTATTACAATAATAGTGGAAGAGGGAGCACAGATGATGTCTGACCTCTGGACCACTTCCATTTGTTTTATCCATTTATGCAATGCTTGCTCTGGGGGACTGGGTCTGGTACCCCACATGTGCCCCTTCCAAGGGGATTACTGCTCACCCCCTTTGCCCTTCTGGTCTTGGGACTTTTGCATCCCTTCTTGTACATTGACTTAGCTGCAAGGCAGACTTGGAAAATTTTGCACAATCTGCTTGAGAAGAGTTAGCTTGAAACACAGAAGATGAGGCATCAAGCCCCCTTTAGTTTAACATGAGGATAGATTTTTCCTGCAGGAGGCAATTCTGTGTATGGCAAGCAGGGTGTAGGGCATGGGGCAGAATGATACAGGTCCATTGACCAGTTGCACAAAGGGCACCTTGCTTTTAACACCATGAGTGGATCTTGAACCAAGAGGAGCTCAGGTGTTTATGCTGGGAAGATGAGATCACTCTTTCAAGGCCAGGGTCAGGATGTAAGGTATCAGGATACCTTTTCAAGGTATCAGGATGCAAGTGAGGCTCAGCTGCTCCCTAAGGGCTGAGTAGCTGGGAGCCATGGCCAGCAGGGCAGGGGCCTTGCCAGCCCCCTCCCACTGCCTCCAAGCAAGGGAGTAAGGCAGGCCTAGGGATGGCAGCTGGGACTGGCCAGGAGTGCAGATCATCAGTGCTAGTCCACGGTGACAGGGGAGGCCAGGGTAAAGACAGCATGAATCAGGGTCAGGGTCAACTTTGGTAATGATAACTAGAATTGGAGACAGTCCGGTGATCCCCAGGCTGGTCCAAGATTAAGCCAGCAACTGAGACCACAGGTCTGAGTCTGAAACAACAGGATTTGAGGCCAGAGGTGGAGACAGGTACCTATGATTTGGCTCATGGAGGAGTTTGAGCTGGGGCATGGGCACAAGGCAAAGGTGGCAGCCCCAAGTGAGGCCAGTCAGGGCTGTGACTCCAGATGTGTGAAATGGAGTCACAATTGAACCTAGGATATGTGCCCCAACAAAAGTATTGATCAGCAGTCTTTAAATCATCCCCCAAAGAATTATCATCATCCTGCTAATTGATCTCATTAATTGACTTGGTCTAGAATGTTTTCCTGTCTTGGTCCAGTGGCCTCCTTGTCCTCTTCCTTTAAAAAAGCTAAGGGGAGCTTGTCAGAATGAAATGTATGCTTTGCCTTGAGTGGCACAAACCAAATGCATCTTTAGGTACCATCACGTTTTGTCCAACACAATTATTTTCTTTATGTTCTAACAGTAGGAATTCAGGCCAGCTAACTATAGGCACCAAGTTTAGTGACATTTTTGTGAGACACGCCATGTGCAGTGTATTCAAGTCTCTGGGCAAGGAAGAATTAGAAATGCCCTCTGAAGCAGTGATTAATCAGTGGATACCTTGCACCATGGGAGTCACAGTGGAGTAAGATTCTGGGAGTATCCGTAAAACTCATACTCAGAGGTGGGTAAGAGCAGTTGGTGACCAGTCAGAAATCAAGGCCTAGAAAGAGCAGCCAACAAGAAAGAGTGCAGGGAGTTGTACCATTCCATCTCAGGTCTGATGAATATTTGAAGGGAAAAGCACTCCACAAAAGGTTTAGGCCAGTGAAATTAGGCCAGTATATGAAAAGTCACAGGTGCTTACTCTCGTAGCTGTACCAAGAGGAGAGATACATGGGACTAGGCATTGCAAATCCTGCTCCTTTCCTTATTCCTTGGGGTAGTCTCTCCTTCTTTTGACACCATAAGAAATATGCAAGTTAGGAGACAGAAACACTGGTCATTTAAAAACTTTTTGTGTCTATAATTGTATGTTTGTGGGAACTGTAGTCTTGTGTACAAAATATTAATGGATTACATTAGTGTAATCTAATCTAAATCTACTCTACGTGTCTTTTTTTAGAATGTGTTGTTTTGCCATCCCCTTCTAGAAGTGCTTTGTGGAGCTTCCACTTGGTCTTTATTTTCAGAGTAGTGTAAGTTTCTTAATATTCCCATGAGCCTTCTGAGGTTAATTTTTTTTTGTCAGTAACTTTTATTTCTTCTTTTAAAAAATCCATTTTGAAGCTCTGTGGAATTTAGAGAGAGTCTTTCCATGCACTTTTGGTTGTATTTAATTGTTTTTCTCATAAATCACATACTTTGTTTTGATGCAAAACACAGCGACAGAAGAGAATCTGACATTTTATGTAACTGGCATGTCATTTATAAGATCTCCATTAGACAAAACATTTGTTTAGATACTCTGTTATTCATTTATTTTCATGTCAACACCAAAACCAACTGCAGAAATGAACAGAGATGAATAATAAGACAAACTGTTTTAGTATCAATGTACTCTGCCTAAGGCAATATACTGTGCAACTGGTGAAGAATGCTTATTTCCTTCCCAAAACCTCTGCTGAGAACCAGCTCTTATAAACAATCTCTTACTCCTTTGTCTTAAGGGACTATTTTCAGCTACCTCCAAAAGAAAATTTCAGTTTATATTTCACTTAGAATATTTTTTATGGTAAATTGGTAAATAATAGCTTTTAATTGTGGCTATCTTCTCAGCAGTTGCATTATCTTTGCTGCATCTGCTCTTGGCCAATTGCTTTTCTCAGTGTGGTATGTAAAACAGACAGCAGGAAATAAACAATAGTCTCATTAGCAGACTGATTTAACAAGATATGGCTTCTGAGAGAGAGATGTAAATTTGATAGACATTACAAACAGAAATAAATATTTCCACTGATCTACTGCAGCAATAACAGTGTTCCTTGCCATTAGAGCTTGGAAGTCTTTCTTGAAGAAAGATGGTGGTTAGGAACTAGTTGGGGGTACCTGAAAACATGTATCCCCCAAAGTTGCCTTGGGAGGATAAAGGCAACCAGGAGTCATCTGTCCAACTATTAATAGCAGAAGACATCTCAGACATCACCTTTGACAGCCAACTAAGAAATCCTAGAGACTGCTGGGTGAACTTACGCTGGGTAATGTACATACAGTCAATGTACTGGTTCCAAACACAGCAGGAATCCTTGATTCAGGTATGTGGAAGTAATACATGTGCAGCTCAGCTGATTCACAGATGTGCAGTACATTTGCTGCTGTCTGGGAGCTCTACACTTACACACATACAGAAATTGAACATGTGAACCAAGTTTTTTATGGTAAGGCATAGATGTATCCCAGTGCGGACAAAAGAAGTTGCAGCTTCCCCAGCCAGAATGGTTAAACAGGTCGGTGTTTAGAACTTTAAAATATGTTGTTGTTATAGTCTCTGCTTAATATTTATCCTTCTGAAGTTCATATATTCATTTAGATCAACTGCTATAAAACTTTGGACAATTTATGCACATTTCTCTGTATTCCCTCCAATTTATCAATAACTTCCAAGCACTGAGGTAGGAAGGACCCAGGCAAAGTCCAAGAGATAAAAGAAAAAAAAGCATTTCTTTTCCTGTATGTGTAGTTCAGAGATATATTTGCCTCTATAAAAGCCATATAACTTTGTAAATGTGCACTGAATTTGCATTTGCTTCTTACATGAAAGTTTTTCCGGCACTACTGCTTGCTAGGTATCTTCTTCAATTTGACCTGAGTGTCTCTGCTCTGGTCTGTTATTTGTTCCAAGAGGTTTGGGTTTTTCACATGTCAAATAATATTCTTTTATCTGTTAGCATTTTATTTTCTACATCCTTGAGTTAAATATGTACATTCAGAGAGTCTGGAAAAACTTATTGTTTAATATAATTGTTAGAAAGCTTGGGTAATATATTGCTTTCCAAAAACCTCAGATGGCAGTAGAAAACAGGTATGTTAAGAATGGAAATCTGGTGAAGGATTTGTTAGGGCACAGGGGAATTAAATTCTCTTTGACAAAAAAAGAATCAGGAGCATCGGAAGATTCACCCCCCAATAATAATTTGGTAGTAGAATATTCACTTAAGGGTCTTAGCTTGTGTTTTCTCTCTACTCAAAACTTACATTTTCTTCCTGACCAGTAGATACAAAAATGTCTCATAGATACTCATAATGGCCTAGAAGGTGCAAAGGAAAAGGCTTACCAGTAGAAAAACACATTTTGATTCTGAATTATGTTATCAGCATCCTTGAGTGGGTCAGAATGTTTGGGACTAGCATTTAGACCCTGGTGATATTCCTCTGCCTGTAGATATTGACATAGCTATTTCTGTTGAACACTGATAAACATACTGCTATTTCCTTCTCTTATTTCTCTTAAAAATTAGTTAAATTAACAAATTATTCCCATGAAAAATCTTTTGTAGCCATTTGGCCTTCTATTGAGTAAAAGAAAGAAAACACTTTCTGCCAAATTTTCAAATGAGCAGGATAGCCACACACATGTGGAAACTATTTGAATTTCCTTATGATGGCAGAAGGTTGAGCAACCTCTTTAGTAGGGGTAGAGAATTTAACTTCCACATTTGGGTTAGGTAAGAAATAGTCTGGGAGTAGTTCACTGACTCTTTTACTGGTTTAGCCTGAAATGTTACGTTTGTTTATGCTGGTTGGTTTACAAACTAGGGTGGAGGCCAAGGAAGAGAAATTACCAAACTGTTCCATCTTTTCCAAGTTTATAGAAGAGTGTGAGTTCCTGCTTTGTCATAAAATAATTGCTAAATTTTCAGATGTGTGGCAGGCCTGAAAAAGATGGTCAAAACTGAAGCTGAATGCTGAGAGATCTGCAAGTGAAAGACATTCCCTGAAAGAATTCAATGACTTGAGTCATTAACTTTGAGCATCCTCAGTATACCTGAAACAGCTTTGTTCAGCGTTTAACTAAGTATTGTCTTTGATACATGCCCAGTCTATGCTGGTTTTGGGTTGTCACTTAATGCAGATTTGGTTTTTGTATGTTTATTATTGAAGAGTTTATAAGAATCGTGACTGTTAAAGCCCTGTTTGTCACTGACAAAGGTAATTTCTATATTGATAGGGATTCCTCCTAGAATAATGTGGGACCGAAGGAATGCAGAAATCATTCCACCAACTGAAAGTTTTTCCTCTTGATGCATTGACTAGAAATGGTAAAATGGAGAGAAAATGACATTAATAAATTATTTATATTTAATGATGAATCTGTGTTGATCACCCCAACTAGACAATAAATGTGATATTTTGAAAATTTCCAGCCTGTCCATAGAATGCAATCCAGAAAGGTGCTTTTCAAAAGAAGTCAGGAAAAATGCTTCTCTGGTTAAAAATCTGCTGTTTGTGGGTTTTTAAAAACATGTAGATGTGTCCATATTTAATTTTGTGTAATACAGAGTAGTCAAAAAAAGGTTTAGACTTTTCCAGCTGGATAGATTTGTCTACTCCCTTTTTTTAATATATGTGGAATAGATAGGAACTTGCTTGATTTCTAGATGCTTCTGGCAGACCAAGTGGTGCTTTTGTTCTTCCGTCAGATATATTTTACTTTTTTTCTTATGTTTGAAGTCTTGTGCATAAGCGTTCTCAGTGGAATCCAGTATTCAGAATACAATTCTAGATTAATTGTGCTTAAAAATAAAGTGGAAAATTCTTCAATGCCCACAAGTAATATCTGTAATAACACAGATCAGGATGTAAGTCTTCTAAGTCTTGTAAGTCTTTCAGTCAAGACTGAATGCCTTTTCAAGGAGGAGAAGGTGAAGGCAATTAGTAGTTAAGAATGCAATGTATTAGTTACTCGGCCTGTATATTTTGAGAGTTCAGACCAGTGGCTTTTCTTTACTTTCTGGATCGACATGAACTGTTGGTACAGGACAAAAATGGTGGGTTCTTCAACAAGAAATTACTTAGAATGTTGTCTATGAGATGGACTAATTAGACAGGGTGTAAAAACCATAAATGCAGTGACAATGATTAGATGTCTTTTAAAAAAATTAGTTTTTTTGAATACTGCTTTAAAGTTAGAAGTGGTAAATTTTTCCATTCCTAGTACCATGTTTGGACATAATCAGCTATGACAGAGTTACAACTCCCTGTCACATAGAACTTCCTTGTACCAGCTGGTTTCCATGTACCTGTGAAAAGGGTTGACATTGCCCCAGCTGTAATTTTGGCAAGGTGGTTAACTTCTGCTCTGGTAGCACCTGTATGAAGTGATGGTTTCCTTGAAGGGGTTTCCCCCCTTCGCCAATAAAATGCCAAATTATTTCCTACTCTCTTGATTTGTTTTACAAAAAAACCAGATTAACGTGTGGTTACATGGGCTTTCCAGAGTGTGACTGCTTTTTTTCTAGTGTGCTGGCTCTGTTGCTGATGTGTTCTTTCATGGTTTGAACCTACTCCCACTGAAATCCATGGAGAAGTTTCCACTTCTTTACTGAAAGTAGCATTGTAGACTTGATTACTAATTTGGTGAGTTTTACCTGTTTATTACAGCCCTGGTGCCAAACCTCTGTGTTGGACTGTAGCTCCACGGAAGTGCCCAGAGGCATGTGGATTCAATTCCAGCTGAGCACCTTTGTACCTTGCAGTCATATCTTGCTTTTCCTCGCTGTGCTCTCCCAAATATTGTTTTCTTTGAGAATATCCACTCTGTACAAATAGAAGGAAGGAATTTTTTTAATGACTATACTTAGTTTTTGATATAGTGTCCAATTGATACTGGGAAGAAATCTACAATTTAGCTCACCTGCTGTCCCAGCTGTGCTTGCTGTCCGATTGCCAGGATTTTTTCCTCTTCTTTTTTTTTTTTTTAAATAAAAGGAGACCAAGAAAATGGAAATAAAAATCACAATTATCAGAACAATAAGAAACAAAAATTCTACGCATGCATGTATGAAACCCTGCTGTACCTGAAAGTTAACTTTCCTTGGGCCAAAAAAGCAAACTGGTAAAAGGCTGAACTTGACCCAACAGATTGTATACACCTTATCTGACAATATTAACATCCACTTGAAAGTTATTAGTGCCCCAAACCTTTCAGTGCCAAAGTGTGCCCTAAATGTTATTTGATACTAGATGTTACGTAAATTTGTATTTTCATTACTAAGCAACTTTAGGATATGTAGTGTGTGTTTGAAAAAAGGCATGGTAATAACTCACTAATAATGAGTGCCATGTGGGGGGAAAAGGCAATATTACCTACCAAAGAAATATAAAACATGGTTTATATTTTCAACAGTTTGAGAATGAAATGAAAACAGAATATTTGGTGCACCTGTAAAAACATATTTGATCATAATGGCAAGTACAGCATTCTTAGTGTGGGATTCATATTTCATAACTCATGTTCAAACAAGAAAAATGATTATAATGTTAAGTATTTCCTGAGTTTATTTTGATGGATGGCAGAATAAGTATCTTTTACTCATTAAAATACAGATTGGTATAATTTAATAAATGAATTTAATACACAGATGTTCAAGACTGAACAGAGTGCATATTAATCAACTTCTCTATAACTGATCCTCTTTTATATTTTTTAGAAGAAATTTGCAGGAGCCAAAAGTTTATTAGATCTATATGATCTGGGTCCGGTATCAGATATCAAGTATGTTGTTTGAATCATGTCAGGTGATCAAAGTGTTTCTTTTTGATTGATGAACCTGTAAACACCAAACTATTTGAGTGGTCATTGCTTTTGCATCTGTTTGAGACCCTGACACATCCTTTGAAAAAATGGCCAAGATTTTTAAGAGTGACTTGCAATACTGAGACTTCACTTTTAGGTGCCCTGCCGAAGACTGATTGTTAGACAGAATTAAGTCCTCTGGTTTGCAAAGCTGTTTCAAGTTAGATACTTCCAAAATAGGGCCCCAGAATCATTTGTCACATATGAGAACTGAAAGTAAGAGATGCAGAGCCTGATTTTTCCTATAGTTTGTTTTGCTTTGCCGGTTTCAGTCACTGGTTGCAGTGAAGTTGCACTGAATTTACATGCACATAAATGAGAAAATAAATAGGATCTTCACTTTTTAAAGCATGTGTTACGGAAATATGTGGAGCTGCAGGGTGCCCAAGTGAACTTAGGAGGTATTTGCAGAAAAGACTAGACTTCAGATAAGCCTTGGCCAAAGAACTGCAGAAGATTGTCACTATCATGCTGCTCTTTAGGCACCTGAAGGAGACTGGGATCTTGAATGGGCCCCAAAGCCTGGCAAAGGTGCCTGGGCACCCTGCAGATGATGCTCAGGGCTGAGGACCCTGATATGTGACACTCTGAGCTGCCTTTGCTTGCCAAATGCTGAACACCTGCGTGTTTCTAAAATTAGTAACATGAATCTCTTCCTTCAGGATCTGTAACTTGGTTGTCTTTGGTGAAATAGTGCTCTCTCTGGTTTTAGTGATAAGTTAGAAGGGCTTTTACTCTTGAAGTGGGATGTGTGTGGGGTGCCCTCCTTTCTGCAGCAGATCAGGACATAATGGTGTGACAGATTAAAATCCTTTCTCCTCCACTGAGAAGTGATGTAAAAAAAGTCAGATGCTGTGCAAATCTACAGTGGGCATGATTGAATTTAAGCCCCTTTGCATATAGGATCCCACACTTTCCTATGCTAAGAGGGACCATGGGTGAGCAGGAATTCCCTACAGCTGACTATAGGTGAATGAGGATACCCATCCTCTGAGGATTATTTCCCCTACCCTGATTTAGAGCTTCTGCCATTAAACAATTGAGCAGAACAAAAGTTATTCCTCTCTGTTTCAAGATAGGTTTTGGTCTGTAGCTTTTGCTCTGGGTTCTTGTCTTGTAGGCGAGTTCTGAGTTTACATCTCAGATTATGAATGTAACAGTGCAGGGGCTGGCAGCCTGGCTCTGTCTTCCTATTGAACAGGGGGTTCACATACAAACAGCTTTTTAGGAATGTTTCCTGGCTTTTGCTAACTTCCTGACTGTGCCCAGAAATTTATGAGAGTGCTAGTTGACCTGGGCTATAGATATGCCAGGAGGTACCCTAATAAATTCACAGAGCAGCTTTTTGAATGCCATTGCATGTGCCAGTGTGCTGGTGCTGTTTACACCATACAGTACTGGGATGTATACACAATAGTATATATGCTATACATATGTGTGTATTTCATATGGGGATATTTATACATACACAGGCTGTATATACAGCACCATACGCATAGCCACATGGTTCCTCCTAATTAAACACTGCAGGTGAATCTGTCTGGGTGGTATCTAGTTTGTGAAACACCTTTGAGCAGAGTCAGCTGTATTCTTGTCCCTCAGAGCAAGAAGCTGGGTGCTTGGCAAACTGGAAGGAGCCCTGCTGGGCATTGCCAGGGCCAAAGAGGAGCTATGAAGTCTTCAGTGGTCAGAGCAGGTGTTGTAGGAGTGCGTGAGCTTTGGCGATGTTTGGTCACAAAGGACAAACTGACCTGTCAGTCCAGGCTTTATCCATAAAGGGGAATACCAGATTCGAGGTAGAAAGTGAGAATGAAGAGGCATATAGTTTATAAATTATCAGAGGTCATTGTTGCACCTAGTGACCACGTGTTCTTGAGTGCATTCTCTATGGTCAGGTAAAGTGTCTGGGAAGAGGGCACTAAGGAAAAGTTTTAGCTGATCTCACAAGTTTCCTTTCTGGTGTGGTTAAGCCTCCTAGTGCCCAAATTAAAGAATTCTTGCCTTCACAACAGCAGTTCCAGTCACCAAGACATCAAAATTGGTAGCCAGGTGGGCCACTGAGAATTAACTGTCTTGTGCTTGTCCTTGACTCTGCTCCTCCCAATTTACCAGAACATCTGGAGGGAGCCAGTGCTGCAGTGACTGACAGAGTTCATCTGGGGGCTGCTGGTGAGCAGGGTGGCCGCCTGATTTGGACTCAAATTCCCGAATCTTTCTGAACTCCATGTTCTTGCTTCTTCTGTCTGCCCAGCACCTTCTAGCCATTTGGACACATACAGAGTGAATGTAAAAAACTGCCAGTCCAGACAGTAGCACTTCTCACCTACTTTGGCCAGGTTTAAAAGCCTGCACAAGCTGCAAGGCAACCAGAACTTCTGCTGAGGAACTCATTTCAAGCTACATGGTCCCTCTTTCCCAAAGCGGGAGGAAGGCAGGAGGAGTACATGGAAAGATTCTTTGCAGCAACCTTTTCATCTCGAATAGTCAACAGGAAAAGTACAGCTTTGCTTTGTTTTTCAGATAGCTTAGCTATGATATCATAATGATAAGAACTTTGCCTTAATGTCCACTTCTGTCATGTATCAGCCAGATAATCAGTTTCTGCTCCAAGAATTTTAACAAGAGGTTTGTGGTCTGCAATCAGAACAGCTTCTTCCAATGTAAAGACTCGTGGAATGTCCTCATACCAAAATACAATAGTCAGAGGGTGAGTCTTTTTTCATATGTTTCATGGAAGTGGAAGCAATTAGCATTTTTGTTCCATTATTATTTTAGGTGAGAAGCATCTATTCCTACATCAACTGAGCAGGAAGAAGGGGAAAGGTAATGTTTTTTTCATCTCTTCTTAACTTCTTGATTTCATTAAATAGCTTCTAAAAGTTTTCAGTCTCAGACTGTCCAAGTAACATTTTTGTCATTGGATTTATTATTGCAGATAAGTCACAGAGAAATTTGCTATAATAATTAGCTGTATGCAAAGAGGATCTGTAACAATGTATTCTTTGGCACAGTGCTTTTTTTGTCATTCATAACCTTACTTTTTCTGGAAATAGTTTAAAGCCTTACAAGTCACTTCCATAACCCAGTCAGTTGCTTGTGAATGGAAAAAGCCATGTTTGTCCTTTTTCTTACCTTTACCAAATTTCATTAGACATTGCAGCAAAGATTACAGGCTTCTCAAGTGTGCTTTTTCACTTGGATTTGAATAAAAATCTCTTTCCAGTTATATCTTGCACACGTGTTATATTACAAATGGAGGTGTCACTAGTACACCAGCTATTTATTCCAGAAAAGAACCTTATTCATGTTAATGATGATGCATATCAAGACCCTGGTTCCAACTCCATCTGCTGGTAAGCCTGAGACAGACCTACCTTTGTAAGCTGCTGCTCCCCATTTAGTAGTGGAAACATCCTTCTGAAACTTTGCATAGGACCCAGGATTAACAGTTACGTATGCTACGTGTCACATGGCTCTGAGATTTTACTTGACTACAGAACGTGATCCCCTGTGCTTCAGAAAGAGGCATTATCTGGGGTAATCTTCAGACACCTAACCTCTGGCTTTAAGGACAGGGATTTTTACAACAGACCTTTTATCTTTTTCTCCAAGCTTGATGTTCTAATTGCATCTGTAATAACTGAAGAATATGTGGCCAATTACGACACTATGCGTAATACATAAAATAGTTCACTAATGTACACTTTTTCTAAAGTACAGCACACAGATTCAAAGGTTCTTTCTTTGCATCTGGATTAATTATTTCCCAGTCTCAGACTGAACAGTTAATGTTTCCATTCTAAAGATTAAACAGATTAACCTGTTGCTGAACATAACTTGCCTCCACTTTTTATTTTAATGCTAATGTAACTTAGAGAAACTACAAATATGTTCAACAGAATTGACCTACCTATATGTTTACATAAACATATGTCCACTTCAGATGTTCAAAGAAACACAAACCTTAATTGAAGTTTTTGAACTAGAAGCTTTACAGAGTCCTGGCGTCAGTGAGTTATGAACTAACATCATGGTGATGTCTTCCTTTGGAAGTGTTGTGCTATTGTATGAAATTTTGGAGACTTACTGCAGTTTTGATTCTTGTAAAATGGGACTCAGAAATCTGGGCCCTCTCGGCAAGTTGCAAAATCTCAACTAATAAGCAACCCACTGAGAAACTCTTTGTGTGTACCTTTTTTTGTGTGTGAAATAACTCAAAGAATTTTTTTCAAGAATAATGAAATCAAGGTAAGTTGAATGGTGAGCCTCAAGGATTATGTTTTTTAAAACTTCCCCATCTTGTGTGCCTTTGGCACTCCTTCTCTTGCAACAACAGATATCAGGTACCTCACTTAAGAACTGCTTATTAAAGCAATAGTCACTGATCTTCACAGTGGGAACTGCAGTGCTGAGCCAGTCACAGGTGCCAGCTCCACCATATTTGGCTGCAAACCTTTATACATCATCTACTGTCCTGCTGCTTTTTTGGCCGTTAGTCTAGGAATTCCAGTCAATTGGCAGGCTTGTTGGAGAAGTTCAACAGCTCCAGTGAAGCTGCCCTATGCTCAGAGATCCTGGGCAAATGGCCACTGCAGATGTACAAATTGACTTTTGTCTAAAGGATTAGATATGTCAGGTCTGCTGTATTGGTGTGGCAAGGCTGCAGCAAGTTGAATTCCATGGCTATGCCCACGCTAGTAAGTTGGCCAGTGCCAAGGGATGTTTCTAGGGGCTGGACCCTGGTTCTGTTCTAGCAAAGTGTTTGAAGGTCTCTGCCATTGTTTTCCCTTGGACTTGAAGCAGCCTTGTCACAACACTCTGGTGCTACAGCTGAGTTAAAGTATGTTATGGAGAGGGAGACTTTAGTATCTCAAACAGGGAGCAGTGCTGGTATGGCCCCGCTGCCTCTGACAATGGGCTTGTGTGTCCTTCCTGAAGCATTTTGGGCTGGCATTAACTGCTTGTCTCTGCAGCAGAGTGAAAAGGGGCTCCTTTAGGTTCAGGAGCAGAGCCTACAGGAAGAGGCAGCTCGGACATGAGAGCAGAAGTTGTGTCTTACGCTGGGCAAGTGCAAAGGCACTGGGGTGATATCCAGAGACCCCTGAACCAGCCCCAACCACCAGGCACTGAAGCATTGCTCAGCCTGGCCCCGTTGGAAGTGGGGTCAGTCCCGCTACAGCTGTGTGTGTCTCTGCCCTGAAGCAGCAGGACTTATCTTCTTGCCCACCACCGTGTCCTGATTCTGGCTCTAGCAGGACATTTCTGCCTTGTGCTGCCTTGCACAAGGAAAATGTGTTCTAAGGCTAGCATGGATCCCAAAGTCAGAGGTAAGCAGATCTTAAAAGCCGAGCTGTTAGATGAAATGTTTACCATCAAAGTTATTAGTTGGGCTGTATGTGTGCACACCATACACACCCACATACCTCAGAATGAAAATCGACCAGATACACAAATGTCAGAAACTGGAAACAGGCAGTTCCACCAGTAAAAGTTCTTCAAAGTTTTGCCAGGTTAAAGCAGGCCACTTTAGGCAGGAGATTAAGCCATTGCTAAACATGTAAATATCTTCTATATCCAGTGAAGAAGGAGAAAATATAATTAAAGATATTAAAAATTACCTTTTGCTTTTATCTACCTTGATTATTCCAAGCTTTATTGCAGTTATAGCAGTATTATTGGAGTGATGAGTGAGCAATGACCTCATTACAGGGCAGAGGGAGCAGCGCTCAGCATGGCTCCCCAGGTGTCTGAAAATGTGCCCTTTGCTTATGATGCAGCAAAACTTTATAGCAAAAGTTGAAACTAGAGTGTAATTAAAACACATATACATATATCTGATGCTTTTTATCTTACTGTGATTTAATTTAAGTTCTGATCAGATCATAGGAATTGTTGGGCTCAATGAAATAAGAAAGCCATATAATTATGAGTACCTAGCAAAAGATGCTGAGAGTATGGAAACTCTAGGCAAGATTGAAATGAAAACAAGCTTTGAGATACCAAACCCCAGTTACTGAATTACTGGAAAACAATGGTATGGCTGACTGAAGGTAATCCCCCTTTGATGAAACAATACCCTCTGCTCGCAGAAAGGTCCAAGGGTCAGAGCAGACCCTGCCAACTTGGCAGAGGGTCCAAAAAGCAGTTTTTAGAGTTTAAAATATAACGCCATATGGTAATGCAATGATTCTTATAGGCTGTATGTAAATGCTATAGGATTAATAGCTTGTTCTAGATTGGTTAATGTAAGTTAGAATATTCAGCACAGGAGATGATTTATTGCAATGTAAACGGGAACAAAAGGGATTCTGCTCTGTATTCTCTATCCTGTATTCTTCTTCTCTGTATTCTCTTGCCTGTTTCTCTGACCTGCTCCGAGCTGCGTCTGGCAGCTCCCAGCAGGTCCCCTGCAGCCCCGCTCCTTCACAATAAACCTCATGCTCTAAGACCTGACTTCAGAGATCTCTCGTCTCCGTCTCTGTCCTGGGCAGAACCACAGACAAACCAACGACAAAAAGCTGGGAAAATCTTACAAGGAATCTCCCAAGTGCTCTCTTTTTTAGCATCACTGTAAACAATTCTAGAAAGCTCTGTTGAGAAAAAGCTCTTTTTCAAGTTATGCTTCCCAAAATTAATGTACAGTATCTATACAAGATTATTGGTTAACCTCTACCTCATTTTTTTCCCATGTACAAATTGAGTTTGAATTTCCACCTGCTTTTCCTGACTGACATCCAACATAAAGCTAGATAGATTTATGCTTATTTTAGTACATTGCGGTGAAAGTAATAAATTTTGTTTTAGCTTGGCAGTTCAGAAAACACGGAAGGGAAATAATTGTCAGTCAGGGCAATTTAAATTATTTTGATTTTTATTCAGAGAGAAAAAATTGAAAATATTTTGAGTAAAAAAGTGCTTTGTTTCCCTTGAAATGAATTATTTTGATTCCTAAGGCATTTTACTTTTTGACATTTAAAAAAATATATTTGAAATCCATTTCAAAGCTTAAAGTCACTTCAAATGGGAAATCAGAAATCTTTCAACTTCTAGGGTGTTTTCCAGTTCTTTTCTGTTAATGAAAAATTTGTTGGAATTGATTAGAAGTCATAAAATATCTAGTCTCTCTGAACCCACATTTTCCACAGGAAAAAAATGGAAAATGCCATGAGCTATTAATTTATCTACCCAGAGAAGAAAAAAGAAAATAAAGAAAACCAAAACCCAAACCAAAGTGGAGGCCATGTAGGCAGCTCTTGTGGTCTTTCTTGCCCTTAGTTTCACATTTTTCTTCCCCTGCTGACAGACCCCTCTCACCCACTAATTGTAGAGAGAGGGAAGGAAGTGGTAAAAGTTCCTTTCCAAACTGGCCGTCAGGTACTTGGTCACATATTTGCTACTTGGTTGGATCTTGCAGAGAATGGGTAATTTTTTTTTTTTTTTTTTNTATTTCAGCTCCTGAATTTCTGATGTGTCTTGTGTTCTGCCATATTCTGTTACATCTTTTCAGACATGGCAGTGTGAAATAACACGGTGTGACAGCCGGGAGCCAGTCATAGCTTGAAACATTGTACAGCTCTGTGGAAGAGACTTCCACATTTCCTTTTTGAAGATTGTTTCATAGCAAAAAGTAAAGTTAGCATGACACAAAAATACAAATTCAGTAATCTTATTACACATGACTTTGGTCAAAGTGGTATTGCTGACCATGTCTCTAAAGAAATGTGCAATATAAACTGTATCAAATCAGAATAAATGAAAGTTATGATCACCTTCATGTTTAGCTGCAATGACAAATTTGACTGCTTAGCTGATCTCAGCAGAATCCAACCCAAAATCAATCTAATGATTATAAAGTAGTAAGTTTCAGAATTGCACAGATGAGCTGGACAATTACTGTCAGTTTCATTGACATATTTGACTAACACTGACATCCTTCAATACAGAAATATGGCAATTTATTAATTTCTTTCCCAAACTGTATCATACACCTCATATTTTTCATATTATTTAAAGAGGCTAAGTTCATAAGTTAAAGAAATACTTTTAAGAGGTGGTTGCTAATGGGTTACAAATCTAGCTAGGACTTTTTCTCTCTAAGCTTGGGTAATATCTGTAAAAGGCCATGTCATTTGCAACAGGAATCACTGCAAATTAACAAAGCTTGTGCAATCCAGGCATTTAATCCATTACAGCATCTGGCTTTGAGATCCAGCTCACAGCACATGCCTGACTGTCAGAGGAGGGACACTGGGCACTCACAGGGGCTCTGGCTACCCCAGCTTCCTGCACTCCACTGGTGCTACTGCAGCCACATCAGCACAGATACCTTGCTAGATGTGCTAAAATAAACTCGAGAAGGTGTCTGGAGGCCAACCACACCTGATTGTCACACTGACTGAGCTAACTAGACTTGCCTCCTCCCTGGCACAGTGAGTCACCTGGCTGCCTTTGTCATTGGTACCCCTACAGGGATTCAGCTCAGAGCTGCCTGATTTTCACTCCTCTAATTAAGAGCATTCAGAATTGAAGTCTGACTTCTATACAGTAGGCCACTGCTTTTCTGGCATTTTGTTTGTATGAAAGCTGCATCAAATCATGGTTTTTTCTCTATACTGCAGTATTATGCGTGTTTTTAAGACCAAACTCTGAAGTTTCACATCTCAGTACTTACTAGTTAATGTTTCAATACTTGCTAGTTAACAATTCAATACTTCCTAGTTAATTAGACATTCCATGATATGCAATATAGTTATCAAATGCATATGATTCCAGTATAGAACACACACCCCTATATATGAATTATATCTGCACAAGCTGTCTCTCGAGCAGATAAGCACACATATGATAAATAGATCACTCTGTGTACAAAGGCAGACGAATTGCCTTAATCAAGATGATGTTTCTTATGCACCTACGCAGATTTCATAGAATAAAGCTCTGCTGGAATTTGCCTGAAAATAACAGGGGGCAGATTAAATTTTCAAGTGGAATTCAGAACAATAGTAATATTTCCTGAACGGCTACTAATTCTAGTGAAGCTATTTCAAAGGCCACATTCTTTGCAGGTCTCTATGGAAGGCTTGCTCATGTTATAAAATGATAGCACACTTTTGTGGTCTGAGCTCTCTGTTACACCTGCTGTGTCCACTTTTTTCCCCCTCATTTTTGGTTCTGCTTGGTCTAGCACAGACTGATGATGCATGAATAGAAAGCAGCAATAAAAGAAACCTGCCCTATATCTCAGGGATTTTTTTTTTCCTTTTTGACTGTGTCTAAGATGCAATTAAATTCTCATAAGACATAAAATAACATCATTCAAAGCCAAAATTACAAAGCTGGTATTATTCCATGTGTTAAATTACCAGAACACTGAAGCTAAAGATGGGAAACACCCTATAAAATAACTCATTATGAACAATGCTGGTTTTATCTTCTTGTTATTTTGGGTTTGCACATCCCTTTGATAAATTTTGTTAAGAGGAATATTGCACCCACTCTATTGCTGAGGGACAACAAGAAAAAAGCCTGTTCCAATCATAAAATATTTTCAGATGAACCAGTTGGGTGTAGGCTCTAGAGCTATTTTATATCTATTTAGGTTTCTGTGAAGATGCCAATACATGTCAATCATCCTTTAAAACAAGCTCGTTCAGACCATGAAGAAATGTACCTGGTGGTGTGTGAAGTTCAGCTCCTATAGCAAAATCTGTTCATAACCTGTAAATACTCAGAGGATGAATCAAATCTTCCTCTAGTGTGGCTAAATTGGTGTCAAAAGGGTTTTAGTCACGGGAATACACCTGCTCACTTATAATAGCCTTCTCCAGTATTTTTCCACAGAAGATTCCTCATTTTCAGTAAATCAAAACTTTGTTACTTTTTTTCCCTGCATTGAGACTTATCTGATCTCTCATGTTCTAATTCCCCTGTCTAAAAGTCTGCCATACCTGTGACCAGAGTATCTTCATAATCCATGGTAAGTCTACTCCTGCAGCTATGGAAGGGGAAAAGGGAAATAGTTGACAAGCAACACAATTCAGACTGGAGAGTCTTCTCAGATGGAAGAAACAAGAAAAACAGAGGGGGCAACTGAGATAGAATCTTGAATACCAATGATATAAAATCAAGCAAAAAGACGTGGGGGGAAAATGGAAAGTGCCTCAGGCAGATAGGGATGCCTGTGAAGAAGCAGTGCTGAAAGATGCAGCAAATAGTTTTGCACTCAAAAAAGAGATAAGTAGCAGATCTTTTTACAGTTCTGTGATTTCTTGTCTGTGCTACTCAGGTCTGCAAAGAGCATTGTCAAGAAAACACTGACAACCTACAGAAAAACAGTGCAGGTGGTTCTGGGAAAAACTAATAGAGAATTCACATTTCCTGTGGATGAGTCATGTGCCTCTTCTCATCACCCATCCACTGCAATTATCTCAGACTCTTCCTTCTCTGTGTCTGCGATTGCCTAGCCCCTCCGTGTTTTTGGATCATCTCCAATTCCCCACCTCACATCTGCCGGACTCTTTCGCAAGCGGGAAATCAAGATTCATGTCTGTTCTCATGCTGAAGACTTTCCCACAGCGGGCAGAGTAGCTACGTCTCTCTCCTCTACTCAGCCCTTGGTTTATCCAAAACTCCCAAATAGTGCAGAGTAACCTCTGTAAATACTGAATTTGGCCAATGGCTCCCAATGTTTGTAATGGAGGACTGAGAAATAAACAGACAGATCCTATGATCATGTCACTTTCTTCACTTGTGTAGGAAACCAGGCTGAAAAATAGTTGGAAGCCTCAAAGGACTGATTTATGAGGAAAGATGATCGCTATGGTATTTGTTATTATGAGATAGAGCTGTCTCCCTCTCTCTCTGTGGTTTTGACCAGAAATTCCATTCTGGACCTGAGAAAATTTTCCCAACAAAAGTTTTTTAAAACTTGCATGTTTCCATGAAACATGTCAGTTTCTAGGACTGGCATTTTTCCGAAGAAAAATATTTTCTTGAAATACTTGACCAACTCTAGTGACCATATGAGCTATAATAATTTGGATTTACAGACTGGGCAGAATAGAAGAGCAGAAAATGTTAAACCAAACAGCATCCACCCAAGATAGAATAACTAAGAGAGATTCTCAATCCTTTGTTACAGGATACTGCTAATCAGCTGGGAGTATGAAAGCTTTCATCCTCTAACAGAACATTATAGTTTCAGATTCCTATCCAATCAATAAGCTTATTTTGCATTACTTCAGGATAGAAAGACCAGAAAAGTCCACATTTATTTTGAGGAAAAGCCTTGTGGGATTTTTTCACCATGTTTCTTGGATAAAAGGTCTTTGAACTG
This sequence comes from Dicrurus megarhynchus, assembly GCA_013399195.1. Taxonomy (NCBI): domain Eukaryota; kingdom Metazoa; phylum Chordata; class Aves; order Passeriformes; family Dicruridae; genus Dicrurus; species Dicrurus megarhynchus. The sequence continues at coordinate 335,916 of VXAD01010633.1, forward strand.
TGATATATCTTCTCTTCTGTGGTAGTACCTCATTGCCCATAAGGTCTATGTTTTTCAGCATAAGCCATGGCATCAAATCTGTCCCTGATTTCAGAGTTCAGTCACTCTTATCAGTGACTCCATGGCTAGGAATGTTCACTGGGGAAGTGAGGTCAGCTTTTGCTTGTAAGAGGTGATGGGCTATAATTTAACAAAGGAAATCCTTTCCATTTGTGTGCTGTTGTTTGTTTGTTTGTTTGTTCTAGATAAAATTTTCTAGAGCTTAGCTAAAACCCTGTGCTTCACTTGTCTATTGTTTACTTTACTAAGAGGATGCAGCCCAACCCCTGCAAAGCAATAATTAGAGAGGTTTACTTTTCATTGTTGAATTTAAGTGTTCCTGGAGCAGCGGTTGCTTGGATGGAGGAGAGGGAGCAGTTGATATGCATTTTGTTTCTTTTTAATCTGTCATCCAGCATCTCTACTATTCCAGCAGTGGGCCTCCTGCCTTTGTTCATTGTTTTAAAATTAACTGGAAAAATGTTGCTTTTGAAAGGTGAAAGCATAAAGAATTGCAAGCAGCCCAATGAGCTTTGCTACATCCTTCAATGTACTGCTGCTTGCTGGTAGTCCTAAATCATTAGCTGGGAGAGACAAGCCATTTTGGAGAACTTGTGCATTGTGCACTTTATACTAAGAGAACCTGGAGGGTTTTCTTTCCTTTGTCTCTTTCCATTTGGCTCCTTTGCAAGTGGAACCTCTACTGACATCCACTGGTAGCCACAGGACAGCTGCACTCCCGCAAACTGCTTGTAACCCACCCGTGCTAATCCCCTCTCCTGTGCCAAGTCACTGATTTAGTACTGTGCTAGATGTCAGCTCAAATGTAAGGTCAAAATAATGCAATCCTTCCAATTTCTCCCTCCTTCCCAGAGGAACAGCCCCTTTCCCCTTCCATGGTGGTAAATAAATTCAAGAGATGAAAACCTGCTAGGAATTTCTTTGGCTATGCTCACCAATTAGCAATACAGAAAATCAATCCACAGTTTCCTAGGTGTAGTGGGAATTTATAGGGAATGAGCGCTACCAGGAACATGAGCTTGTATGTTACTCATTATGCTTTTTTTTTTTTGTTTAAACTGCAGTAAATTAAGACTTAATGATCAAGGGTGCAGGAATGAGGATTAGAGACCAGATGGGAAGAGCTGAGGGTGCTTTGCTGAACATGCTGTGCCACTGACTTTTTCTAGTCATTAATCCCATGGCCTTACTTGTCCATAAGTACTACAAGTACTGCAGTATGAGATGAGTGTAAAGATAATTACAGCATTAGCTTCTTCTGGCTCTGTCTGACTCTTTCCAGATTGTGGGGGCCTGTCTACATAATAATAAAATTCCAAGAGTTGTGGGACTCTGGTTTGGGTCCCTCTAAATTTGCATGTCTTTGCACAAAGGAAATAGAGAAACAAACTGTGTTGTAAATGTTGTGAGACTTAGTGGGTAAATCAAGAGCCAAAAGAGTGTGCTCATTAAAGTTTGGCCAAGTATGTTATTTTCTATAACTTTTAGCCAGTTCTTTGCACACTGACTTATTTCTTAGTTAACTAGCTTGGTAGTTATATTCAGTGATGAATTAACAGCCCTTACACTTACTTGTAATCTCTGCATTTCTTCTGTGTATTTCAAATTTTTCTTTAAATCATTTTATGGTCACATTAGTTACATGTTTCTAATTTCTGGTTTGATAAATGTAATTAGTAGGGAGGGCTGGTAAAGAACAGGAGGCCACAGTTTGAACCATTCACTTTTTACTTTTAAAGGAGGAATAACAGCCATTTTAAGAATTAGAAAACTATGGCAGAAATCATTAAGGTCTTTCCTTTTTTTGCATCACAACCTCAATGCCAACCTGCATCACTGTAACTGGAGCACAACACTGAATATGGTCATGGAAGCTCAGCAAAACATTTTGCTGATCCCAAATTTAGAGGTCTGCCTTGTAGTCCCACCTACTAAGGACTCCCAGTACCAATGACTCAGTATATTTGTCCTTCACAGAAATTTCTAGAATAGGATTGACTTAGTATTTTCTGGAGAAAAGCACCAGCTGTGCTGGTCACTCATGGTGTTGCTTCTAAGCCACACTATTTCTACAACAGCAAATAATTCTCACTGGTGGTAGCTGGGAAAACTGAGGAGCTGAGTTGCTGAAAGCAGCAGCAGCAGCAGCAGCAGCAGCGGCAGAGTTGATGAGTACACGTAAATCTGAGGTCCTACCCTGCAGCCATGCAGTCAGTCCTGATGTGTGCTGTGTTTCAGGTTGGCTTTTGCTTATGAGGAGCCTTACAATGGGCCTAGGAGAGGCAGAGCTGTCACTGCTGTGGTGACACTCACATTGGCTACTGATGGAAAGGTGTTTGTGTTTGTTTTGAGCACCATCCCCAAGCTCCCAGATCTTTTCCCAACGGTCCCTCTGGCTCCCAGCCTGCACTTAGGAGGATCACTCCAGCCCTTCATCCTCAGCAGCCACATCAGGGTTGTGTCTCTCTTGCTAAGGAGCCTCAAAAGAGTCCTGCAGCAAATGGACAGTAGTTTTTGTAGACTGAGGTGTGGAAAAGCCTTCTGTTTCTCTGTTTCTGCAGATTTTTAAGATTTATATATTTTCAAAACCACAAATGATTAATCTGCAAGAAAGTGAAGCTGAACAGCCGAGTGGTGGGGTTCCCAGGGACGTGAAAGGAGTTGTCCAAGTGGGCTGTTAGTGGAACCTAACTTTATTTGGCCAGGTCTTTGAGCTCCTCTCTTTCCCCAAGATATTTGATGCTATTTTCCACTGTGCATATGCATCTGTTCATGTAATTTAGAAATTAATAGTTTAAAAACACTCCAGAAAATTACTTGGTATGTTTCAGCTACTTTTAAAATAAAACCTATAAATTCTCTCTGAATGAAACTTGGTGGGGGGAAACGGAGCATACCTACTTCATTGCCCGGGCTTTGGTGTGCTAACTGGGCCATGCACATCATCTTTATTAAGGCATCCACTGCCTAACATCATAAGGATAAGCATTAGTGTTTTCTCCTGGACCTCAAACAGTATTTAAATTGGAAGTTGGAATGTCAAAGCCCAGAGATCTGACTGTGCCTTTTCCTTATGGAAAGTTCAATGCTTGGGAGTTCTTAATCAAGATTGTCAGACGTTTCCTGCTCATTTTCAGCCACCAACGGCAGGCATAGGTGACTCCCTCCTTGCTGTCGAGGGGCGGACAGAGCAGTACTGTGTGATCTGTTGCCCACTGAGCCACCTGCAAGTCGTTTCGCTCCAGCTGTGGTAGACCTCATGCAGAAACACAGCCCCGAAAGGGCTGGCTCCTGGCCAACAACACTGTTAGGGGTTTTTAGCTCAATTCTTTCACTGACCTCCTCCTGAGGAGCATAATTCATTAAGTACAGTATCATAAAGGCCATGGCGATTAGAAACAGAAAACACTGCCACCAATGTAGCCCATAAAGAAGGGATCAACAATACAGTGTGTATATATATTTTTAAATTTTTTTTTCTTGTTAAGTTCATGTTAGTTTATTCTGGTATTAGGAGCTGAGAAGGAAATGTCTCTGGCCTTGCTTGTTTGGGATCTCTAGGTATAAGTTTAAATGGATAATATTTAGTCTGTGCTACTGTAAATCCCAGTGTGGGGCACAGCAGGCTGTCCAAAGCCATCATGCTCCTAAGCAAGGATGTGTAGCAAGGATAAGGGTCACAAATCAGAGTGCTCCATGGCGTCCTCTGCTGTGAATGGAAATGCAAAATCCCACATCACCTCACAGCACCACTACTTAAGGTGAAAAATAAAACAAAAGAGGGTAGGATACGCAGGGTTAAGCATGCTCAGAGTCCATGTCGTACGTTTTCACACGATGACCCAGAAAAACTGTTATGTTTAAGAACAAATATCATTCTGTTATCCTGCAGATGACATTTTGAGTAACTCAGGGTTATGACTTCCAGGTAAACAATCTTGTTAATGGATATGGTATTGAGACATCCTAAAGGTGTAAGACACTGGATAACCTTTTTTGATCAATCAGTCTCATTGTAAGTAGGACTATTTTGAAGCTATTATTAGGGTATACCCATCTTTATTTTTGAATTGAATCAAAAGAAGAAACTGTGTTTATCTTCAAAATCTGATGACTCATGTAATGATTATTAGCAATAGCAGACTTAAAGGGTTTTCCATGCAAAAGCTGAAGGAATTTGAAGTTTTAGTTATGTGCTCATTGTTGCTCTTTCTTATCTGATGGTTAAAAAAGAAAGGAAGACCAGTATTCCTGATGAGGGTCATACCTGTTGTATAACCATTATATGTTTAATCACAACCATCCTGCTTCCTCTTCTCCAGTCTTTGGTTTCTCAGTTCATTTTTTTTCCCAGGAATTTATCACTTCTTCTTCAACCTGCCTGTGGGTGCGATTCAGATTTCATGCCTGACCAAGGCACAGAGACTCATAAATACTGATGGCAAATTACAGCTGATTTTAATTCAATAAACATTGAATTGCTTCTTTTTTTTTGCACAAGGCTCCCACATCCAGGTATAGATAGTAGTGGAAGACTGTGAGAAATGGAATTAACTAAAGAATTGTCAGCAATCTACAATAGAATCTATACTGTGTAATTTTTTTCCAACCTAAGTTGTCTTGCTTCAGTTCTTTTAACTATTTTGATTGTTTTAATTCTGAGTTGGGGCATTGGTGGATCTTTTCAAATTTATGGGAACTCTAACTCGTAGAGGAAAATGAGAACCTTAGGGTTGTTGTAACAACTAGTGCAGTAAACACTGCAATATCAATTTACCTGTTTCAATGTGCTGTTAATCTACATATAAGTGATACAGGTTGCCTCCATTTGGAGCCTGGTGAGTTCTTGAAGATCAGACCATTTTTTACCTGGAATGACAATTTTTTTAAATGTACAATATGAAACATTCAGAATTTAATACTTACCCAGCCTTTCTGAATATGGTTTCCTGACTCAGTAGCCATATACACATTAATATGAAAACTGTTTCAGACACAGGACTTGCTTGCTTTATTGGCAGCATGATAGACTTACAGAAGTATCAATCATCTTTGGGACTTGAAACATTCAGTCTTTCCTCATTACTGGAACACAGCACAGTACAGCACTCTGAGGGCTGCATTATACCTTGTACATCATCAGGAATGAAGTGTTGAGATATAACACTGCAACCATGAGCTCCCAGGGCTTTCCCAGTCGGTGCACCCTGTCTTCAGTGACATATCACACTAGAAGAAAAGGCAATGTACACCTTTTCCTTTCCTGAGCAGTTCCCCTTGGAGGCTTAGATGAGTGTAGGAACATGGGCCTAGCTTTCCACCTGATCAACTCAGTTAGCTCCTATTCCTGGGAAAGAAAGGTCATGAGAAAGGAGTTAATTAGTTGTTCTGATTGGGCTTCTGGTCAAGCCATGTCATTTGGTTATAAATGTCCTCACTTGATTTCTTGCTGTTGGATACTCAGGACCAGATCCAGAAATAGAAGGGAGTCATTATAGTGTCCAGTGCTGTGATATTTAAAAATTATACATAGGAGTGGTATTCAAAATATTGGGGTGTGCGCCAAAGTTGCTGAAATATGTAAAGATGAATAGTAGGCAGCTCAGAGTGAGATTCACAAAAGGTATCTCTTTAAGGGAGAAAATAGAAAAAAAACATTGAAAGGAGAGATTTCTCTTGGCAGTTTCAGGATTGCAGTTAGATGATGCTGTGAAATGGATTCCATGTCCAAAACTCCTCCTGGTTTTCAGTCCCAGTTCTGGAAGATGACAACTTCCAGATGCATTAGACCTAATTATAGATTATATTTTCATTGTTTGTCAGTGACATTCTTATGTTACGTATCTAAAGCCCTTAAATTGGGATAGAGAACAGTGTAGGCTTCTCTGATGAGGGGATAGACAATTCCAGCAAAAATTCAGCAAGGATCCCTTCTGAACTGCCTTCTCAGGGCTATGCATACTAACTAGTAAGTTCAATAATGCTAAGCTTCCCTCCTTGGCCTCTAGGCCAGCTGGTCCTCTTTGATACTATCTATATTATTACACTCTCTTATTTGCCAAAGCAAGATGGTTGTGCTGAAATTGCCCCTGGCAAAAGTAATTGGCCTGTGGTAACTCTCAGATTGTCTGGGGGAGTACAAGTTGCTCTGGGTCAGCCTTCTCCACGGACTAGAACAATAATTTGCATGGTCACACTGCAGGGCGTGTGTTTGTGCCCTGGCTCCATGCACAGAAGCAGCATAGAGAAAATTTCTCCCCACTGATTTCAGCGTGGTCTCGGGGTGAGTGGCATCCTCATTTAGGAGCTCATGCAGGTGCACAAGGTCAGTGGGATAAATATGGGTCTAGCTGTTCCCAAAAGTGTCTGCTGGACTAGGTGCTCCACATTATTCACATGATAATGATCACCACTTTGATCACCATGTGAGAGAGTTATCATGTCTGACCACTGAGGTGACTCCATGTCTGGACTGATCTAAACATTTCTATCACCAATTTAAGCACATCTAGGAGATCTGTTAGTATACTGGCATGTCATTGTGAAAAGACTGATATCACTTTCATGCAGAAGAATTTATTTTCTGACATCTTTGTGTTCTGTTTTGTTATTGGTGATAGATGAAATCTGGAAAGCGAAGCAAATTGTTTAAAAAATAGTGATTTCTTATTCTTCTCATTAGGTAATTTCTCTTTCTCTTCTCATTCCAAACATTTATTTATTATCTATATTTTGGTTTTTTGAGACAATTTTGCTGAGTGAAAGTTAATTTTGTTTGAAAGTTGATCTATAAAAAGCAGATGAATAGTAGAAAGTTTCACAAAGGTTATAATATCTGCTGTGAAAGGGCACCTTAACACCAGAGGAAATCTGGCATAACATTTTCAATTTTAGCATGTTGGTTATTTCTATTTGTGGTTCTACCATATTATTTTTTGCCTATAAATTAACAAACTTAATTTTTCTGGGTATTGCACTATTTTCTCCCAAAAATGCAAAAGCAAATACAATACTGGATCAGAAACCTGGATATGAGCTCATATGAGAAAGATCTGCAGGAACTCAATCCCAGATCATACAAGAAAGAAAACATTCCCTCTCTCTTCCACCGCTGTTCTCTTGTCACCTGGACCTGAATATTATAGGCACTGCTACAGGGCTGGGGTCAAAGTAAGATGAAACAATGTGTTTAAATTAACCATGTTTTGCCTTTGCTTTTGCTAGAATTTTCAGCCCTTTACTCAAGGTGTTCCACTCTTACCTAGTTGAATTGCTGCCCAGAGATGCCTCTGACTTGCCATTCACTCTAGGGGGAGCCTAGAGTGCAAGTGACTCAGGAAAGCACCTAAAGTGGCATAATTTATGCTTCTGGGTACAACACATTGTGGGTCAATCTGACACTGTGCTCGGTTTCTTGGCTGAACGGTTAGGAGAGCCAGAGCAGCTGCCTTCCTTACTGCTCGGAGAAGAGCAGCCCTTTGGGGAAGCCTGTTGGTTACATCCCAGGAGAGCAGGAAGGGTTAACCCTTCAGTGGTCACAGGACCACTCAAGAAGTCATTTCCTATGGTAACAATGCAAAGCATATGCTGCTTGTTGATACCGATGGGCAGTGAGCTAGCAAGGTGTTTTTACAGTCCTTCAGTGCTGCATGGTGCAGTGAGAATATGTTCACTTGAGCCAGTCAGAATGTTTGTCCACAATTTCATTACAGTTAGTGTCTTCATTAAGATGATAAGTTTCTCTAAGAGCTGCAAATGACAAGTGACCTTATAATGTAACATGGTCCCGCTTAGTCTGCAGGAAAGTATTAAATGTCAGGACTTATAATTGTAAGGATTTGATATTTATGAAGGTCAGTTAAAGTGTGAGTAATATAACATAATATTACATTTAAACTGAGAACTCTGTTCCTAGGAACCTTTTAAAAACACCCAGCTGCCACTGCTGAAATAGTGCAATGATAGATGATGATCTTTCTAGACTTAACATGTATTGTGAATTTGCAACTCATGTAAGGTTTATATTAAAAGCTGATATGATATTTTAATTTAAACAGGGGTTAGATTATTAAAGTTGGTGAACATCCAGAAGTATCTCAATCTTAAAAATGTCCATTTACTTGACTTTTTCTCTCCTTTGTTTTTATTGGTAAATATGTGAATAAATGCACCTGAATTGCTACACATAATTAATATTTTCATTCAAAAAATAGCATATTTTCCCTTTATCTGAGGCTTGACTTTGCAAACCAGTTTATAATAAACTTCTTCAATGACAAAGGGAGAAAAAAATCCCATTCCATAGGTTGTGTATCTCATTAACATTAAATTTATTCAGGTCCATTCACAATTCAAAAGGCTGTAAATGAAAGACTTGAAGTTGCATTTCTATTATGTGTTTCTTGAAAAGACAATTTCTTGAGAAGATTTTATTCCTCTGGAAACCAATAACCACTTGTTCACAAATTGAACAGACACAGATTAAGCACATTTCACAGGAAGTTAATCTGTTTTGATGGATGCAGAAGGTCTGGGATTATCATTAGCTATAAAACCTCACTGGATGCCCAGCATCTTTCAGCACCTGGCAGGGTTATACTTTGCATTTGTATCTTTCCTCTTTCCATCATCAGGGCATTTCACATCTAATCAGCAAAGCGTGGAAAGTGCCCATGGAAGACATTTAATACTTTTCCTGGTTTTCACAGTGTGCTTGATCTTTTGGCAGAGTTACTGTAGAAGGAGCATGCCTAATCCTTAATGAATTGCTCGGTCTGATCACTGAGGTGGCCATGGCACCTGCTTGGACCACTGTGCTGTGCAGAAGGGAGGGTGTGTTATCAAGGATCTGCCTCACAGCAAATGCCATACAAGAAACTAGAAAGGTAGGAGCTCTGGTGGTTCATGACAAGGGTATTAGAGTTTTTTAGTTACAGAGAGATTGTAACAATGAGGACAAGTTTGGAGCTGGGCCCTTCATGGCTGTGGATTTATTGGTAGAGCTGTGGTTTGTTATTTAAGGAGGATTAAATGATGTGATTCTGACTTTTTAAATTCTGCAAGCCTCCTGTCAAGGGATGTAGATACCTTGAAGAGCATTAATACATTAATAAATGTAGGTAGCTATAATGCAGACAAGTCTGAGCAAATTATCAACACTCCTCATACAGCCAGGGGAGAGAAATGGAAACTTTTAGGATGCAGTCACCAAAACAGTCATGTCTGTTAAGTGAATCATTCTCTGAAAGAGTTTATTTCTCTTGTCAACAGGACAATTTAAGATTAGTATTTCAATATAAATATAATAATCTATACTTTCTGTCTCTGCAAGACAGTGAAACAGGCAGGGTCAGAGATAATGTGGGTATCTTATATAAGGGGCATTGATGGTTCTTTCTGGGTCAATGTTGAGTAGGATCCAGCTTCATCTTCTTTAATTACAGGCATTTACTGCTGTGTTTAGTTTAGAAACCCAGTCACCAAAAGTTGCACTACAGTTTCCAGTTTTCCTACAGTTTCTGTTATATGCAATGGAAAGAGAAGGCATATTCAAAGGAGGACCTGGGGCTTAGGTGAATGGAATAGCTCTCTGCAAATGCTGATTTGTGTGAGGGACCATGTGCCACATGTGTTACAAAATGCTTGTGACACCTTCAAATCCCTCTCTCATACAGACCTACCTGGGTCCAGAGGTCTATAAATGCTGAGTCAAACCCACAAAAATATTCAATCATGATTAGAAAATTTGATATCAGAGTTGTCTAAAGACAAAAAGGATATATGCTGCAGCCCCAGTGAATCCAAATCTTTGTGTGGAATAGTTTTGATCGTACAGTCTCCGAGCTTTGATGTCTCTTAGAAATCCCAATTATATTCCACCTACTCCATTTAGCCATCATTCCTTCAGACTTACCTTTGCTTCAGCTATAGCATGTTCCTCTCCCACACTTTTAGGTGGATCAAGTAACCATTCCTTTCTCTGGGGAATGATTACATAAGCAAAAGATGATCAGTGGAATGATGAAAGAAGTATAGTTGTCCCTGCAGAGGCAGGAAGAGAAGTGGTTTGGGTTTCTGGAGATTTTCTTTCACTTTTCTTTCTACATTCACTACCTCAGCATCATCTTGCCAGTATACAGGAGACTTCAGCATCCCTGAGTAATTCTTTCTGGGAGAGACCAACAAGAGGATAGAGCAGCCCATCAGCAAAGCTTTCCCTTCCTCCTTCTTCATTAGGAACATGTGGGAGCTGGTTGGTATTTTGGAATGAGTATTTGCTGTGCTGGTAGCCCATTGCAGCCTACTTAACTGTCTGTACACTGACAAACAACTCATAGAAGCTCAAAGATAAGGTTAGAATAGACCACACACAGGAAAGTTATCAGTGCACATGTCCTATCCAACAACAAAGCTGGAAAGGGCAAGGTATTGGATCTAACTAACAAATTCATCTAGCTCAAATGGACTCAGTTTTGCAGCAGGACCTGAGGGGTCTTCACACCTTCCACTAATTGGATCATTGAAAAAGATAATTACAGGAGCTGTACAGAGGAGAGTGCAAAGGAGAAAAGAGGAGCCTGCATAACACTGAGGCAGGAGGTGGCTGATGAAAAAGTATTGGCTAAGTAGTGAGAGGTGGGAAGAGGAAATTAAGTAGGACCTTTCATGTGAAAAGGGAAAATTTTCAACTGATACAGCGCAGAAGGTAAATAGGACAATATGTAGAAGAAAAAAGTTTCTTGGTGCTTCTGGGCAGTGCAAAGAAGAATGACTCAGAAAGAGAAATTCCCTCATTAACAACAAAAAACTTACAATAAAGGGTGATCAAGTGCGTCCCACATCAGTGCAATCACACATCAGTTACACAAACACTAATTGCACACAGAAAGAAGATTAGAAAGAGGGTGATTACATAGGTGACAATTAAAAGTGCATCCTTTCTTCATAGGGAGGTTAAACTAACTTTCAGAGTACAAAAGAAGTAGCATTGCTTGTGGAAAAAGATGGAGTTGCATGTTTCAGAGATGGGTACACCTTGGCACATCTTTAGTATTGAAAATATATTTTGTTAGTCGTAAACCTATGGAATGAATAGTGTGGCAGCCTGTTGGATCACAAAGTGCATCCATGCTGTCATGTGCAGTTCTGACTATGTGGTGGTGGGTGTTTTGAGTGCTATTATACACTTGAAAAGTAATTTCACTGTGTTTCAGTGGTGGCAGTGATAGGAAAGATAATTTAGCAATTTTAGGTGTAGTCTGAATTAGGCTGCATATATGAATGTCTGTGTAATGGCTGTGTAGATTGAACCAGCTATTTTATTTTAACACACCAGGGTTACTTTTGGTAACCGGTTGCTTTCGGTGTCCTATAGGATTAAAAAGGGTTATGAAAACATTGGTCAGCCCAGGCCTCCAGCTCCAGCACAATTTGCTTTGACTGCAGATGAACACCATGATGAGGTGAAGGACTAGTTCTGATGTATGGGAAAGAAATGGATCATTTCCCTCTGCAAGGACCATGTGTTGTCTTTCATAGGAAAGTGTTCATGCTTTTTTTCCTTTTGATCTTTACACAGTATTTTCTCTGTACTGTTGAACTACACCAAATGTCTCTGAGAGTTAGGCAAACAAACATTAACCTTTTGCCAACTGGTGTGAAATTTAAAAAAAAAAGGATTTTTTTAAAAATCTATTTCAACTGCTTTTCTGTCAGACAATGATTGTATAATTGAAAGACATCCAGTTGATAAAAAAGAACATGTTTTTTATTGGCAGCACAGTAACATGAGTTCAAAGACTGTATTTGCCAAGAGTGCATAACTCTGTAATGGCCGGCATACTTTTACAAGTGTTCTGTGGTATTACTGACAGAAAGATCGCTTTGGTCCAAGACAGATGTAAAATACTTCATTTAACAAATATTTACTCCACAATTATCTGAAAATGTAGAAAGTACAACCTGACATGTTTGAGTATGTAAGGAACCTGTTTATGGGGTATTCTATTATTGTTCCTACATAATAATCCAAAAAATATAGTTGCAGGGGAGGCTGGTTGATTTAGGATATTGGTAATAGGATACAAAGCCTTTCACTTCTTGGTCAGCAGTTCAAATCTGGCTTAGGCTGGTAGTAACTCAAAATGATTGCTGCACTGTGTCTAGGGTTAATCACAGGTTGGTGCATTCCAGCTTCAGAGTCCACCACCATAATGACTAAACTGGCACCATGACCACAGGCTAGTGGCACTTTTGCAGGAATTAGGGAAGACCATGAAGGTGGCTGCAGAGGTGCAGGACCCCAGCACCTCTTGGAGACAACTGTACAATTACCTACTCCAGGAACCTGTCAGAAGTTTTGTCTTAACCCAGCAGTGATGGAGACGGTAAAAACTCCTGCAGATTGAACAGCACGGGATGTTGGCATGTAAGTGTTAGGAGACATGTATGTCACTGAACTGTCATAGCAACAGCCATGCTGATGGAGGACTCTGTGACATAATTACTGATGGGTAATCAGAAGACTTGATGAAGGGTGAGGTTTATCTCAGTTTTTGTTTGGTGTTTTGAGTTTGGGAAGCAACAGCACACTGAGGTTTTGGTCAGCAGTGTAGATTTAATGCTTGAAAGTGAACGTAGTGACATATATCAGATGGATGGAGGGCTGCATTTGATCATGTCCTGTATCTATCCCTGGTGGCCCGGCCTGTAACTGGGAAACCAAAGGCTGCTGGTGCCCATTTCCTATCACCACGACCAGCTGCATGACCAAGCTCACACCTACACTCTTCAACAGCCTTGCTGTCCAGCACAGGACATCATAGTAAAGTTACTGACAGACTGTAAAGTTACTGACAGACACATGTTAATGTCCAAAGTGTGCTTAGGAACAGTTTTGGAGAATATTAGCTGGCCCAGGCCAAATCTATACTGGGGACCACCTTACAGGCTAATGGTACAAACAATCCTGCTCTGGTCATAGGCATATGGTCAGGCAGTATTCAATTCAGTATTGTAAGGAAAGCTGTGTGACCCTATCTGAGAGGTTTTGTCTTCCTCTTTGAAGTGAAAATTGTGGCATTTTTGATTCTTGTGCATTTAGATTTTTTTGAATAAGATTTGTCAACTGTTTGAGCCATGCTTCATAAAAGGCAGCAAATTTGATCCTTATCTCTAGTTCTGGTATGAAAATAATTGTATGTGAATTTAAGTTCAATATTCACAAGGTGTTGCTGCTCTAGCAGATATAATTTTTATACTTCCAATGCTCATATGCTGATGCATAAATGCTGTACCTTATGAATTCAAAAATTACAAGTAATTTCCTTGGTGTGAATAAACAGAATGTTACTGGTTTAATGTAAAAAACAGGCAGATACTGGGCATTTTAAAATTTTAAAATTTTGTCTTTACTCTGAAGTACTTAACAGTTAGGAAACAGTAGGAAGAGACTGAAGAACCAGTTGTAAAATGGAGACAATTTTATTTCCACCTTCCACTGTAAATTTTCGATGGGCCAGTGAAGGGGCATGCAGGCTCCTGGGTCAGATGGAGCTGAGCATCACAGCGTGGTTGGTTTGGAGGAGAGGAAGAATGAGGAGCACTCATCTAAATGGCCTGGCTTGGGGAAGAGAGTGGAATGTGGGGAGGAAGAAAGGCAAGATGGGTAGGGAAAGGTAAAGGATGAGAAGCACACACAATTTGTCACACTGGAGGAGAGAGATCTGTGAATAAGGGTGGGCATAACATTGGGGGAGTATATTTAGGAATTTTAATTTAATAGATACATTTTTTGTTAATTATTAAGCTAAAAGAAGTTTTACATCCTCTAAAACAATACAGATTTTATAGAACCACAGTTGACATCTGCAGTTTTCCTCTTTCAAATATATACACACATGGTGTGATTCTTGGGATTATCCTGGGGATGGTTAGGAGCTGGATTTTAATGATGCTTGTGGGTCTCTTCCAACTCAGGATATTCTATGCTTCTATGATATTTAACACCTTTTTTCTCCTTAATACTGGCAAACTGAGAAAGACTGCAGTGACATCTTGATGATTACAGTTTTCTCAGGAAGGAAAGAAATTCCAACACTGCTGCATTTTTTCTCTTTTTTTTGAAAAAGGTTTTAGGTTGTTTAAACTTATTCTTCAATTTCAAGTTCAGATACTCAGCAACAGAAGGTGGTATCCTGACACCACTGGTTATAGGAATTTCCCAAAGTGATCTGGTGTACTTCTACCATTTCAGTTCTAATTTACTGTCAGGTAAAAGTGATAGAAGTCTTTATTTTAAATTATATTCTTTCTCTCTGTCAAATGTTGTGCTCTCTAACAATGACTGATGACTCTGCACTTCAGGAAGTTGTTTAAAAATGTGCATACCAATACAGGTGGTTACTTAAATTACATAAGTTTGAAGAAAAATGTTTAAACAGAGGCTTGGATTCAGGTAATTCAATTAAGATGCCTGAATTAGGATCAAAGCCACAGTTTGTTCTCTCTAATTATCAGAGAAATAGGCACCACCAGGCGCAATGCAGTATCCTCCAGCATATAATTACTCTGTAGGACCTGAACCACATTCTGCAGATCCCTGTCTGTACTGATGGATAGGCAAAGCCAAAACCAATCCCGTCTGTGATGGTGCTGCCCTAGTATGGGTTGAGCCCAGGTCACTGCATCTTAAAGGAGCTGACTTTCTTTGGCTTTCAACTGCTTTTGGAGTATCTCAAATTGGGCATTGTGAAAAACTTGGCTTATACTTTTACCTAAATCACTTTCAGATACCTGAGTCCATATAAACTGACAGATTCAACAGTAAAAGGCAGAGCAATGCTCTCCATCAGAGAGGCAGGGACAAGGGGAAGTCAGGCCAACCAGCCACTCATCCTGGACACTTCTATTTGTTTGCTTTGGCTCCGCCACATGACAGTAGTGGATACCACTTCTTTTTCTGCAGGACGAGAAAGCAGGAAGTCCTGCACCCGGATGGGCTGGTGAGGGGCAGGCAGACCGATGCATTCCCTGGTTCACATCAGTTGCTTCCCGGGACAAACTTTACCGGCTGCAGTAGCCCCAAAGTGTTCCTTTTTTGTTTTATTCAGGTTTTCCATTCTGAAACACAAATCCTCTTTGGCAGCCATATGGAACTCTGCACCCTTTATCCTGCCTTGGGTGACACAGAATGGAGGACCAGGGGCTGTTTTCCCTCTGTACCTGTTCTGTCTTCATTCGCAGTGTGCAGACCTGTCCCAGTCCACAGGCACAACCCTCCTCTCTTGCACATGCCTTACCCTGTTGGTTTGACCATGGTTGCTCAGTTACAGGTGACGATGGAATGAGATTCAATCACACTGCGTGGATGGAACTGAGAGAGGTATTTCGGTATTTGTTTGGTATTGTTCATGTACTCGTAATTGAAAGAGAAAAAAAGTTCATCCTTTAAAAATGAAAAACAGACTTGAAAAAGTTGGTCTATAGATTTTTTTAAAGTGTACTTCTACTGAAAAAGCTTATAAAAACATTCCAAAGTAATGTAGTGTGATGACCTTTGCTCATAATCACAGAAAGCCTCTCCAAGTTTTTTTATTTTTTAATAAGCCTATCATTAATCTTCAATGAAAATAATATAGATTTTATGAAGGAAGCTCAACAAAGTTCTTGGAAAACTTACAAGACATTTAACAGCTGAACAGTGTATCTCACAAATGGACTTTAAAGGTGCTCTTTCAAACTGAAGCCTTTATTTGATCTGGTTTTATAGTTAGCAATGGTTTTGGTCTGAAAATTCACCCATCCTTTCCAACTAATAAACAAAAGAATCCTGAAATATAGCACTTGTTGGAGGTACAGCATGACAGTCCCTGAACCAATTCGTCTTACATCTTAGACTATTGAATTTGGATTTATTATTTGTTCTAATTCATCCTACTGTACCAGAAGTATACATTTGTACATACCGAACAACATAAATACAGGATTAGCAGTATTTATATACATATAATAAACATGTAGAAGTGATGGATTTTTTTTTAAATTTACTTTTGTGATTTTATTTGGTAACATTGAGCATTACTCAAATGTTTTCTCCAGTAACTTTAATCTGGATTTCCTTCCTGATAAAACTCTGCTTGTTTGCAGATCCACCCGTCAGTTTTATGAGGATATCTTTGAGACATCACAATTATAAAACAAACTGGAAGGAAGAGCAGCTGTACTTACAAACAAACATCACAGGCACAATTAATCTGTTTCAAGGGTTTATGAGGGGAAGCATAAAATATCAAATAAAGGGTAATGGGAAATATTTAAAAAATGCTGAAGCTGGTAACAATCCACAGAGCAGAGCAGCCAGTGCACGTTCAGGAAACAAAATGTTGCTAGTAACTCATTTAGTTGGAAGCCACCCGTTCTCTACCTCCCAACCTGAACTGCAGGGCTGTTTCATGTTTCTGAAACAGATGCAGCTCTAGATATATATAGTCCATTTACTTTGTAGATTACAATTTAAAAGATATTCTTTTTTTAAAAGTTAAGATGGTAATAAAATCTCAAGAGGCCCATTTTGTTTTCTGTTGTTCAACTTAAACCAGGCCTGATCCCATTCTTGTGGTTAAAATTTATGTCCCTGCTTAGATAAAAGCATATACATACAAGTGCTCTTTCAAGCTCCTTTTTGCTTTCACCCATACACCTCTGTGCCAACAAATGTGCTGGAAACAGGCATTGAATCAAGCAGGTGTGTGACTGCTTTGGACAATTTTTTTTAAATCTCACAGCATAATTTAAGATTTTAAAAACGAAAGATTCTTCTATATGTAAAAACAAAATCAATTCCAAAATTCCATTTTAGAATCTGAATTAGTTGGATAATGCTTCTGTGATTTTCTTACCCTTTTCTTAACCTTAACAGAAAGTTTCAGCATGTACCAAACTGAAGCAGTTTGGTATATAAAATTTCCTGAAGTTTAATATTTGAGACTTCATCTCCTCATGCCACATGTAAAGCATTTTTATCACTTTTTGTCTCACTGTTCATGGAATCATAAAAGTGCCAAAGATACTCTGATGGTCTGATCTATTCATTGTGGCATTTCTGCACTATCTACCATATATTTCTAAGAGGATTCTTTTTCATGTGATAGAATGTACATTAATGATAGATGTTGGCATTAATATGATATAAATTCCCATTTGTCCAAGAGAAGAGATTTTGTTCAAGATACACAACAAATATAATCAGAACAGTTCTTTAAAGAAAAAAAACCGCTTGCCTCATCTCACTGGAACACAGAGCAAGAAGGTTCTTTTTTATCATAAAATTCACTTGGGTTTGATTGTAAATAAGCTTTTTATCAACAGACTGTCAGCTTGGGACACTTCCTATGACTCGGTCATGAGTGCCACGTACTGTCTCAGAAGAAGCTGCATGTTAGATCTTTCTTGTTTGAGCTCTATAAGCATGGAGGGTTTTGTCACAGGGACAATTCCAACTTAAACTTTGGTTTCAAAGGGTGGTTTAATTAGTGTTTTTGAAAGGACATGTCTGTGGTTGATTCTGATCTGCAGTTGTGTAAATGCAGTATGAGATTCTGTCTTATAAAGCAGTTCCTTGCTGCCTATTTTGAGGAAAATGTACTTAAAAAAAAAAGTGTAGCAGAGAAAACAAATCAATTTTTAAAAAATAAAATAGAAACCCATGTTAAAGAACAACAGTCCAGTGAATATTTCCAAGATGAAGGCATAGTGCCTTTGGATTCCTGCCTGTTTGTGCACATGAGGAATGTTGGTGTCTTGGGATAACCACACTCCTTGTCATGTAGTTTGCTTTACATGGACTCAGAACTGTCATCGCAATGCATATAAACATTTTTTATTTTCTTCACCTGCTCATGTGGCGCACACCTGGGGCCTGCTGGCAGCACGCTTGGCTGCAGCAAGCGAAGGAGAGACACTGCCAGTTTGGAAAGCTAGCCCTGTTCCCTTCATGTAAGTTAAGCCGAGTCGATCCCCCACTGTTTTTATGGAGTGGTTAAGGACAGGGCTGAAAATCTTTACCTTCTACAGAAAATTCAGAAACATGGGGGGAAAGTGCACTATAGCAGAGACTCAAACAGCCCCATCAGTGCTTTGGTGAGACCTTTGGAGCAGAGGTCTCTCTCCTTTGCCTTCCAGCTTCCCGTGCGAAGCGCTGTGCCAGGTGGACAGCGAGCGGCCCTTTAGAAGTCAGACACATGGCACAGGGTCTGTTGTTGCTCTGTTAACGTAATGGCTTGGACTGAAACCTTTGCTGCTGCTTAGAGCTTCCTGGAGTAAAGGAAGTGTCAGCTACAGATTGCTCAGAGCTGGCTGAAACATTTATAGAGGAACTGAAATTTTCATTGATTTGAGTTCATGGGTCTTACATAAAAATTCAAGGCTTCCTGCTAGGTTTTTTGCATTAGCAAACATTTTGGTGAAACACTTTCCGGTGTCTGGTTGTCAGTCTCTGAGGCCAGAAAGCTGCAGGAGAATGGAAACAGCACAAGGGGAAGCTGTTGGAAGGTGTCTTTTGATGAGCAGTGAATTGAAACTTCAGTGCTAAGGCATCTTCTGGACCACAAACAGATGCCATCCTTACCGATGCGCACACCGACACACAGGTACGGGTATACTTGGCAGTTAGGGGAGTGAAACCTCACTCCTGCTCAGAAGGAAGAGGTGTTACCTGTTTTTTTTCTGGAAAATGGATGCCTACATGGTCTTATTGATTCCATGGCCAACCTGTGTGGGCCATTTTGGGGTAAGGGGAAGCAGAGACCTGTCCCTGCCCATGCCTGCCTACCCTCATCTACTCATCCGAATCGACTTTCCGTTGGTTTGCTGTAGTGGGAGCTGCTTTCTCTCAGAAAGATGTCATTCCCTTTATTGCTGCAGGTGCAAAACATTGTAGTCATAACTGAGTTTGAAATAGGAGAATTTTGTTGATTTATTCTGAGGAGACAACTCGTGCTTGGAGTTAAGACTGATATTCACTGCTGGTGGGGGGAACAAATTGAGCACACTTCGATTTGATTTATGGGTGCGATCTTTGAAAGTGAAACTCTGCAGTGGTGGTTATAATGTAAATAACAGCACCAGAACCACCAGTTTGGAATATCCTATGTACCTCTGGCATCCTGTTTCCTCTACGTACCCCAGTTAGCCAGAGGATGGATGCCTACCTGTATCTTTAATCAACCTAATCCACAACTATGTAAGTGATCAGAGTATTTTCAGGTGCAGTGCTTTAGGAACAGCATTCATACTTCAGTAATCCCTGCAAGGCTGTCCTGGACGTGAGTATTCCCACACACAGTGTGCGGCATTCTGAGGCAAAAGAACCGAAGGGTGTTTCCGGTTAAAATCTGGCCTTCACATCGAGTTCATCCTTTGGCAGAAGAGTTTGTATTAGGTCATGAAGAAGTCCAATAAACCTATGAACACACATCCTTGAGGTATGGAGCTTTTTTTAAAATTAAGACTATGTACCGTGTTATCAACACTTATCCGGCTGGTCAGAAAGTGAAAAGACAGAGTGAGAGACTATGCAAGTGTGTATATGTCTTTAATAAATTACTGAAACAAGCTCTCTTGGGCTAATTCCACAATGATTTAAAAACAATGTTTATTACAGAACATGGAGGTCAAGCTGTGGAATTTGTCTCTTCACTTCCTGTGTCTTTCCACTCACACTCACCAGCACACACTGAATTCGGTGCTATCAGACAGTTTGTGACGGTGGGAGGGATTTGATGGGACCTGTTCTAGGGATAGAAACTCTGAATAATTGCTGACCCAACTGAGGATTTTGATTTCAAAGTTCATGGCTATTCATATCCCTGCTTTTGATGTTTGCTCATACATATTTGCTAACATTTTTGTAAGTGACCACTGTCAGAGGAAAGATTTTGGACTAGATGGACTTTTGTTCTGACCCAGTACATCTGTTCTCACGGCAAGTGATGCATTGCACAGGAAGTAGGTGATCAACTTCATAGATTGCTGGTTAGGTCTGGACTGGAGCAAAAGATGCTCTTTTCCCCTCTGTAAAGCTGGAGATGTTTTGCACTTTGGCCACCACGTAGCTGCGCCTCTCTCCTTCAGGGACACTCCAGCTAGCTGTTCTCTGATGGAAGATAAGGATTGTTACTAATACACTCTGCCTCACTCAAACACATTTTTCTGCTTTGGCCAATAAAATCGTGATTTGTAGGTCTTTGGAACATTCTGTCTGGTTCATTTGTTGATGTATTTATTTAGTCTTCCTGGCAGAAGGACAAAAATTGCTTATTTGTTGGACATTAATTATGAATTTTATTCTGAGGTCTTCATGACTTAGATTAATTAGACTCTGTTACTGAATGTTTCTGGATTCAAACACCTATGGAAAGCAGGGAAAAGGATTCTTGAGATGCTCCACAGCATTCTTTGGCTGCATCAGCAGACCAAGCAGATCCAGGACATGCAGTCACCCGTATTGCCAAGATATTCACACAGTTCTGAGTTAGATGCCACTTCCACAGACAGTTTTACCCTACCTTCATGTTCATTCCTCATCTGATTTTATTAGTCAAGGTTATACCACAAGTCAGTTTTTTGTAAATTTTTTCTTATTCTCTAAACAGTCTTGCTGAAAAGGAAAGGCAGAATATCTATAAAAATAGTGATTATTTCCTTCTATCTGGGATTTGTGTCACCACATCCAGGGTACTGCACCCAGTTTTGGGCTCCCCAGTCAAGAAAGACGGGGACATACTAGAGCAAGTCCAGTGAAGAGGAACTGGCGTCTTTCTGCTGCCTACAGCTACCTAATGGGATGGTACAGAGAAGGCAGGGCCAGACTCTTCTCAGAGATGTTCTGTGATTAAATTCTGATGTGAAAACCACAGGAGATTCCAACTACATCTTAGGAAACAGTTTTTCACCGTGAGGGTGGCCAAAAACTGGAACAAATTATCCAGAAAATCTCTGGAACTTCCATCCTTGGAGTTAACTCAAAGCTTGACTGGACGAGAACCTGAGCAACCTGATCTAAGTTGACCTTGCTTTGTGTAGAGGGTTGGATTAGAGATATTCAGAGATTCTTTCCAACCTGAATTATGCTATGAGTCTATGATTATATCCAGGAGATAAATCTAAGGGAAATTTATCTTCTTTTCCTTCACAGACTATTAGTACTTGAGGTTTCTAAGTGCAGAAAGGCACATATTTTGTTACTTATTTGGACTTTTATCCACTTTATTTACATCAAGTGTATCTATATTAGTGTAATTCCACTCGTTCTATATAAAATTCTAATATTCATACTAAGAAAAGACAATTTCAATGAGATCTTATTTTGAGTTTGTAGCCCTATTCTTCCCTGTAGAGAAAAATAAAGTACTAGTTCAGAGGACTATGGGGCTCATTTCTGAAAGATTTTTGATGTGACTACTAAATTTGTTGTCTCAGATTCACTTAATTTAAATTCTAATAAATCTAATAATTTTTTTAAACATTAGAGCTTGTTGTTTTGGCTCATTCACCTGTAACCCAATTGCAGTCAACAAAAGCAGAAAATACATTGGCATGTCCACAAAACAGAAAATGAGTTTTTCAAACTGGATATGCAAAACCAGAACCTTATAAAATCTGAGATTATTTCTGAAAATCTGATAAGCCCAAGTAAGTGAAATCCAGCAATCAGAATAAGTGCAGAATGCTAATCAACTTGTAATCAGTTTAAATGCCAAAAAAATTGGTGTCAGGCATTTAGACTGTTCGATGAAGAGCACCCTTCCTTTTTGGATATTCAGAGTTGTAAAGACAGACACTCAAATCACAAGATTAACCATAGAAATACTGTGATAAAAAATACCAAAGGATGTGATTTAAAATGTTAATACACTGAGCTCGTCTGGTGTGAACTAGATGTTCCTGAAACTCGAGCAAAATCATTTGTATTTGACTATTTATGGAGTCAATAAAATGAAGGATCTCTGTCTTCTCTCCAGCCAGCTGACGTCATGAGCATATGTTTGATCTCAGAAAGGGGAGTGATGATCATAAAAGTAGTGTTTTTCTGAAGAAAGAGGAGAAATTTAGAATCTCATTTGGTTTTCAGACTTGGAAAAATTTAGTAAGGGAGAACTCTTTGGATTATGGCTGTGAATGTATTCTCTCTTTCCTCAAACTCCTTACATTCTTCCACTTTTCCAAAGTAAATTTAACAACAGAAAAAAGGAGCAAACTGAAATTAATTTTAAAATTTCTAATATTCATAGCTAATTCATGACAGATAATTCTACATGTTCTCTAACAACTGGATGCAA
Organism: Dicrurus megarhynchus; assembly: GCA_013399195.1. NCBI lineage: Eukaryota > Metazoa > Chordata > Aves > Passeriformes > Dicruridae > Dicrurus > Dicrurus megarhynchus. The sequence goes on from VXAD01010633.1 coordinate 358,313, forward strand.
CTTTTGTCCAGCCTTGAGTGTGTTTGTAACTACATTTACTTTGTGATGAGTGGCAGGGAAAGGAAAACACAAGAGGCTGCAATCCCACAAAAACGGAAGAACACTTACTCTGGAAAGGCTTGAGCTGATGTTATGAAAATCCTAGAATGTAAATACAAACTATTTTCATGCCAACATCCTGGCCCTTTTGAAAAGTGATGTTCATTTCCCAGACCTTTCTCTGGAGTAGTTTGCAGTAATTTATAGCCACTGTGAATAGCCACATCTCCTTTGTGCAGCACACATTTGTTTGAAATATTAATCAGTTCCATGAAAGGAATTGCATTTTTGAACATTTCCCACTGATACATGACAGAATATGCAGTCATTACTCTTTTCTGTGGTTTTTCTAAAGGTCTGTTTTCCCCTTGTTATTACATCAGGAGAATGGAAGGCGTTTTCAACACCTGCTACAGTAGCTCTAAAATGAGAAGTCAGAAGAAGACCATCTGCTTGCTAGCCCTTCCTCTTGTGACTCTGTTTACATCAACTTTTCCTGAAAACCACCCCCTGTTTCCATACTAGAAGAATTCTTCACTTCTGGAAAAGGAGTTAACTAAGAAGAGACATGCTTTTTTTTGATGAAGACTTACACTTTAATGGAATTATATATGTCAAACCTTGCTAAATCAATGCCATTGTACATTATGCAAAATACACCAGTTTTTATGAAAGCTGTGATCAATGAGAAACCACTGAGATATTTACTTTTCACTCTGTGAAGTCACCACAGATCAAACAAACTGAAATTTCAATGCTAAGTGGGTTTTTTGCTAGCACTGAACTATCAAACATTTATTGAAATCAAAGTCCAGTGTCAAAGTCCAGAATGGTGGCCAGTTTGTTTTTAGGTAGTCTAAATATAACATATAATATTTAATGTTTAATGCCAGTTTTAATTACTTGAAAATTTGTAATGTTAAGAAGTGGTACAACAATGTACAGAAATGTATGTACTATAACTAAGAGAGATCAAAATAATTTCATGGAATGATAAAATAGTTTCATGTAAAGATCCCAGAGACAGTGTCAATGTTTATTAGTATTTTTCAAAGAAGCCAGAAAGTATTTTCCTGGAAGCCAGAAAAGCAGTGGTCTCTAGAGTGGATATTGTTATCAATTGTTGTTGAAAACAATCTTCATATTATTATGTGTGACCAAATTAACTGCTATGCATAGAATGATAGAATGATAGAATGATTAAGGTTTGAAAATATCTCCACAATCATCAAGTCCAAGCTTTGACTGGACATCACCATGTCAACTAAACCACAGCCCTAAGTGCCACATCCAGCTGTTTCTTGAACACTTCCAGGGCTGGTGGCTTCACTACCTCCCTGGGCAGCCCATTCCAAAGCAGAACAACCCTTGATGTTCAACCTGAACCTCCCCTGGCACAGCCTGAGGCCATTTCTTCTCATCCTTTCACCAGCTGCCTGGGAGAAGAGGCAAAAGCCTACCTTGATACACCCTCTTTTCAGGTGGTTGTAGACAGCAGTAAGGTCCCCCCTGAGTCTTCTTTCCTCCAGGCTAAACACCCCCACCTTCCTCAGCCACACCTCACATGATTTACTCTCTAGACCCTCCACCAGCTTTGTTGCCCCGTCACCTCAATGTCACTCTTGAAGTGTGGGGCACCTCATTCCACCTCATCTGTAAATGTGGTGGAATCATTTAAGTCCTGTTCTGAGGATATTCATCAGAGCTATTATAAATATTGCAGGCTGGCTGGATTAATTTCTCCTACCTATAAGCCCTTGAGTTATATATGATATAAGACCTAGGGCTTTGTTAGACAAATATGAAAGCAAAAAGATAAGGGGTTGCTTGTGTTTTTCAGTGCTAGTCAGATTCTGGTGTAATGTTAGAAAGTACAAAACAATGATTTGCATCCTTGATATGTAATGAATGAACAAATACTATCTGTACATGTTTTGTGCTTTATCACTCTCAGGATTCATGCACCAGCCCACATACAGTCATTCCAATGGATGTAGAAAAGTTCTAGAAAAACATGTGTTCTATTGTGGTCTCAGAGGTCACAATCCTGAGTACAGTGACACTTCATTTTACACAGTCAGTGTAAAGGAAAGTGCTTGTCACTTACAGCAACACAAAAAATGGTGTGTGATGCATATGGCCTGGACAAAAGTTCTTGTTCTAAATTTTTCCAAATTTCAAATTATCTTGGCCATTTCTCTGCTTTATTTCTGAAAAAATCCAAATTCCTTTGCTTGGCTGAAGTGTCTCTCAGAGGCTTCCCCAACTTGACTGCCTGCTGCTGTGTTCCAGAATTGCCGAACCCTTAGCACATATGGACCCCAGAATATTACCCTTGGCAAGATCCCCAGGCTCTTTGCAAAATAAGAATTCACACTTCCCAAGCCAAGTGTAAGTGGAAGGTTCCCACAACATTGGTGAATCCAGAAAGGTTCTTGAAGGCTGTTCACATCCAAACAACTGAAGAGTTTAAAGCTGTTGATGGGTAATTCTGCTTATGGTCCATTCTTGTGGTAAGAATCAAGTTATTAAATTTTCCTTTTGAAGGCATACTACTTGAAGATGCCAGAAAATAAGAACTTTTCTTAGCCAGTGTTAATAACATGCAGTTCAAGCTGGAGAATTTCAATTTATTGAAGTTCATTTTATTTTGCATGGAAGAAAACCCATTCCTTAGCAACAATTTAAGTATGGTAAAAATAAAAGTTTGGTGGAATTTTTTTGCCTGTGAGTCCCCTACCTGCTTATCCAGTAAAAACATGCATTCATCAGTCCATCTCAGTGCTTGGAGCTGGAATCAGTGGGAATAAAATCACAAGCAGAGGAAAATTATACTCCCATTTTGGCTTTAAGCTGGCTTTAGCAAACTAACCTTTCCCAGCTATATTGATATCTTGCCTACTAACCCGTGACTCAGAGGCAGGTATTAGCAATACTTCTGCTACTTGGCTTTACAAGTTAGCAAACACATGGTGCATGGTTTAAAATCTCCAAGAATCAATTCATGTTCATCCAAGAAGGCAAAACTGCATCTAGGAACTACCACCTGAGGGTTACAGCTGCAGAGGAGATTCTCCCTGAGGTTTCAAGGACATGGAGCACCCTTCCACACCATCCTTCTGTGGGAGGTTGATTTTAACATCAGGAGCTTCATAATAGGGTTCATTTTGGGGAGAAGGAAGTTACTCGTTGGTTTCTACTTTATTGGTGGCAAAAAGAATTCCATGTGGTGTTTTTATAGGATTCTGGGATATCAATTCATTCTTCCATCTTAAAATTAATTCTTCCACCTTACAGATTCTGTCTATGTGTATAGCACAAGTATAGATCCATACAGCAATCTTTGTAAGTTGAGAAACCCCTTCTCTTGATGCTGACATCAGACTGGTACTGAGGATTGAGGGCCTGGTTTACTTCTGTACTCCAATAGACTGAAACACTGTCAGTTTTCCAAAATATATTCTTCCTTTTCCTAGGGAATGGTACGCTGGTTATCAACAGTGTTTCACAGAAAGAGTGGGAAACTACAGGAAAAGTTTGCCACTAAATTTTGCTTTTGCTTCGACTCATTTCCACAGGCCAGGCAGTAAGAAATCACTATAAAATGCAGCTGGAAATATTGCCCTTTGGACAGTTTTGAAACTAAATTTAGCACAGGAGCAGGAGTGGTAAAATATTCCTCCTCTAATAAAGAGATTCTTGTAGGATTTATTTTTAGTTGAAATGTATCTGAGTACAGACGTAGCTCTTTAGAACTCCATCTAGAGTTCAACTGCAGCTTCTCTTTCCTTATAATGACATTCTACAACTGTAGTAAAAAAATTTTTTTACGCATATCAATTTTTTACTACAACTGTAGTAAAAAAGTGATATGAGTATATATTCCAGGTTCTTTTAATCTGACTGATTCATGTATCAATAACAACCTATGGAAGGCAACATACTCCAGACTGTGGGCTGCATGACTCTGCTTCTTTTCACTATTCCCTTAATTAGATAGATGAGGAAAACTAGCTTTAAGTATAAAGTGTAGTCAAGTACTTCTCCATAATCAGAATCACATACATAATGAGATTGACAAGAAACATCAAGAAACCAGTAACAGCTAAGAGTACTACTGATGGCACTGGGAAACATTAAACCATTACTTGCTATATATTTACATACATAAGTAGGAAGCCAATTAAAAGAATAAGAATATATAGTCTTCTGCATAATTCTGATTTCTGTAAACACAGAACAGCTAAAGGCTTCTTTCCTTTCCTATGTTTGCTTGCATTTGTTATCTCTTAGCCAAACAGTTTGCAAAAGTATGAAGTGATAGAACTAGCTGAGTCCCTACAGAGAAACAAGCGCTTATCTGACAATGATGTCTGCTGGCAAAAGCCCAGCATCCATGGGTCACTTGCAAATTATAACCTCAGGCCATTATCATCTCATAGCCCTTCAACTGCTTGTGTGAAATGTGTTGATGGTCTCAATCCAATTCCTAGCAGACAGGTGTCTCCATCACTGGAATCACCAGGTGGAGATGACTGCATTTTTTCCCATTAAAAAAGGTGATTACAGCTTACACAGTTTACAACATTAATATAAAGTACTTATAGTTCCCACAGCAGATGTTACAGAAACTTGGAGTCCTGCTCACTGGAGAAAATTGTGCCCAGATGCTTGTACTTAAACTTTATGGTCCGAACTCTGCCCTCAGATGTACACGTAACTCCCAGAGATTTCAGGGGGAGTAATGTTCCTAGATGTCAGGGCCATGTCTAACTCCTTTCACAGAGTCCATATGGATGTTCAAATGCATTGTGGGATGCGTGGTCAAAACCCAGCAGCATGACTGAAGATGATGAGGATGATAATAGCAGAGTAGCTCATAGGAGCCTCATTCAACATCAGGGCCAAAAGGGCCAAAAAGCATTTCTCAAACACAAATTCATGTTTTGTGTTCTGATAAAGCTCAGCTTCAGAAACTGGGAGCCTTCAGACAGTTTCACTTTCAAGCATTGTGCAGTAGGCCCCTGTGGAGATGTTAGCTGAGTGTCCCTTCTCTATTACTGCTCTACTTGTGTATTAGCCACTCCCAGAAGTTCTAGGTTGGTTCAAGACATCAGTGTGTGCACTGACCCACCACCACATCTGTTTGAGGTCACACACCGTGCCTGTCACCAAAGCATTTGCATGCTTGTATATAATAGCTTGATCTTTGACACAGTTAATGAGAACATTAATTTTAACCACTATGTGAGCTGCTACACAATCATTATGGTACGTACATCCTGGTTTATTATTTGGTTTTTTAAACATTACGGCATCAGAAGAGCCCAAATTAAAACTGTGTTCAAATAAAAGTTTAAGGCATACTAACTGTTCTTTATTCATAGACGTAATGCTGGAGATGTGATGTGATGTGCCATAAATTTAGCTAACACAGTGTGATTAATCTGTCAGCAGAATCTGCAGATAATGTCCTAAGGGCTGTTGTAAATCAAGCCCTTAACAAAAGCAGAGGCTAGATATATGTTTTAAATGGTCATTAATAATGATATATAGAAAAAAAGGATTTCTGACTTTAAAGTGGGATTTTGAAAATTTAAGTTCAGCTCTGAATGCTGAGTGTCTGCAATGTACAGCTACATGCTCCCTATAGGGAAGTAGACACGTCAAAAAGTGTTTAATCCAATCCTGAAATGAGTGGAATGAAACCTCCCTGGAGACTCCTTCATCTTTTTCTGATGACTATTGAGTAATCCCAAGACAGCACATTTAAATAAAATTACTAATTTTTACCTTGCCCCTCACCAAGAAGATTGTGCTGGAAATGTATGATTAACATGGTTACGTTTGTCTCTGAGCAAACCAACATCTCTGCAGGTATGGTCCTTTAAATAACACCTATGAAGATAAGGTCCTTCAAATAAATATTTTATTTCAAAATTTCTTCACTCTGCAAAATGCACAAATTTCTGTTTTGGGAGGACCAGTACTAGTTATACTGCAGAGATTAATCATGGGTTGAAAAGTATTTTGAAAAGATCCTAATAAGTCATTAAAGAGGCTTTGATATATTTTGGAGTAATAATAATAATAATAATAATAATAATAATAATTACTCACTATATTTAGTATTCAAGAAAGGAGACCAGGCAACCAAATGAGATCATTATAAGACATTATCTTTGCCAAATTGGAAGCATCAGGATCAGGCAGCATTCTCCACAGTTCTGGGAAAAGGGCTTATGTGCTCATGGTCTGAGCACCAGCAGGAAGAGGGTCCAACACCAGAGACCTTCCTGAAGGTACTCCCTGGTTGTGAGGTCTGAGTGCAGCCGATGTAGAAAATGCGTGTTCTTGCATGGGATGGAGAGCTGAATATCTTGTCCAACCCTCTTCCAATCTTTGCAAGACTCTTGCATTTTGATGAATCATTTGATTACTTCTGGTGGAAAAAAGGCTGTATGTCAGACACTGAAGAATTTCAGGAGAACTTCTGAAGAACTGAAGTTCTCCTGAATTTCACAGTGAAATCAGGTAGGAAGCACTGTGCTGACGGAAAAAGGGAAGGCAGGAAAGCCCTGAGAACAGTGGAAATTTTTGCATCAGAAAAACTAAGATCAGAGTTTTACTTAAAACATGAAACATGGAAACCAGGAAGAAAATGAAGATCAGTACAGATAAAATATGAATTCATACATGGCACTGGTATGAAGTGTAGAAAATACATGAACATATCAATAGTAAAGGAGAGAAAACACAAATAGTAAATTATTAAAAAAAAACCCATTAAATGTGAAACTTCCATTTACCTTGAAAATTCTTAGTAGATGGCCAACCTGCTAAGAAAGAAATCCTAAATTTAGAATTTGCTGGTAGATGGGATTCTTTTGCCTAAACATGGGCAACCAGGTGTGTTTGAGGTACCTGAAACTACCCAAGATATCTGAGTGGAGCTGAGAGATAGGTTTAAGGTCTTCAAGGAACTCTCTTTTCTGTGGACTCAGATGGCAGCCATGTAGGACACAGCTCGGTGCCTAGAATGACACTGAATCCTTCAGTTTAGGCAATGGAATCTCCCCTGGGTTACAAATCAGATTGTGCATAACTGCTGAAGTACCCTTATGTATGACAGGAGAGACAGTGCTGTAATAAACTGTACCAAGGAGCCCAAACCTTCTCTTCCCAGTTCATCGCAGATAAAAATCTTTGTTTCACTGCATGTAGGAAAATCAGATACCAGTAATGCTAAATTACCCCTATCTGAATAAGACAGATGTTTTTATTTTAGATTTCTAATATGAAGTTATTCTATCTGACACCACAAGTGTATCACTTCTGGCTGGGTTTGATCAGGTTGGCTTTTTGACCTCTGCCCATGAAATCACCTGTTTACTTTTACCTCTTAATCTCTGCCTCTTCGATATTTTCTGACTGCCTTATTTAAAGTTAATGTGATTATAATTCAATATTGGAAAGACCTGCAGATTCCACTTATAGTCTTCTATGCTGCTTTTCATACTGTGATGTTAATTTATTTCTAAATTATTTTCAGTATTGGTTGTTACAATCAAATCAAATAAGCACCACCAATCTTCAGTGTCTCGGGAAAGATGAAGTGTTCCTTTTGGGGGACTTCAGGAGTCTGGGAAATGCTGGCTGGTGGCTGCATGTTGCCAGTACTGAATGTCTTGAGAATTTAAATATATTGTTCATGTTGATTGTCTAAGTCAGACTGTGTTGCATACAGTGCAGGACAATGCTGTGTTAGACGCTAAGCTAGCAGAAGAACTTCCCAATGTTTGTGGTTCAGCTCAACTGTTTGGGACTTGATTGTAGTTGCTTTGAATAAACATAATGAAATCCTAACCATGTGTGCAGGGCTGTACGATGCACACACGGACACAGAGCCGCACGCACTCCGAGCTGCCCACACACACACACGTGTTAATGCCTGCAGCGTGTGTGCCTGTGCGTGTGTGCATCTGTGTGCATACCCCGTGTGCCTGGCAAAGATCAGCTTCACAGAGCTGAAAACAATTATGAAACAAATCATCTGGGAGGAAAAATTTAATCAGAAAAACGTGAGTGGTAATTAAAAACTGTTTACTTCAAACCCTAAACAGTGTAATCCCACAACTGAAAACCTTGTTTAAAAGAAGCAAAACACTTACCAATGAAAGCAGCAGTAACTATACCTATATCTGTAACAGGTGTAGCAAAAAATCCCAATTTATAATGTGGATTTGGTTGTGGGTTATTCTGTTGGAAGCTGTAGAAAACTGACACTGTAAGAGGAAATCTGACTGTTAGTGTTAAGGACAGTACGAAGAAAGCAGTTTTTGGGACTAAAATAAAGTGAACAGGTAATTGATCCATTTTTACAACAGTAAATAACAATACAGACAAAGACATCTGTGTTTAATATATATTTTTACTCTGAATGAGAAAGGTACATAATACATTATATAAAATGCTATTGTCTAGTAATAAATGTTCTTAAATAACAATCAGCATTAGATCCAGATTATTTTAACTTGTAAGTTTTAAAATAGCTGCCCAAGGAAGATTTTAGAATCTACAGCATTCTCTTTCAGTGAGTATTTCAAGACTTTGGAAATGCCAGACTGTTGGAAGAAAGATAGTGCCAAGACTAAACGTAAAAGGAATAATTAAACTGATGCTAGCAATTACAGGATTGTCAGGGGGATGTTGATTTCAGACAAAAGTATGGAATATATGTTAGTTCAACCAGATTCATAACAAATTTGAAGAATTTAATTAAAGGCAACCGCTTATGAAAATAGATTTCAAAATACTTCGATGTAGCAAGAATATTACAGCAATGTAATTTCTCTCACTGATGATGAGAGAAAAAGATCAGTATTATATATTTTAATATTTGTTGATGTTTTTTTCAGTAAGAAAGAGGGGGCATGGAATCCACATAACATTAAACAGAAGTAATCTGCCTAAGCAATGCATCCAAATAAATTATTTTAAGTGGGTGATAAAGAAGGTAATTTCTTTTAAAAGAATCAAAAATAATGGTTAATAAACAGCTGCAAACAGAATTCTAAGCAGACTAATGGATTCATTCATCAGTAGCTCCTCAGCTTTGGTGCAAACCACCCTGGGGCTTTACTTTGATGACCACAGTGCAAAGATCTATGAAGAACAATGAGATGGCATCAGAGAAGGACAACAAGGAATGAATTGGTTTCTGAAGAACTCACCTGAAACTAGTAAGTTGGGTTTTAACACCAGCAGGAAATTAAACTCCAAATAAGCCTGTGCAATGGTGATACTGACAGTGGCAGTTCTACCAAGAGATGCCTTCTAATCTTCTCATCCAGGTGGTTTCTGGAGCTGCTGCTTGGTGGGATGGGGAGTGTGTGGAGGATCATTTCTTTCAGACTCTTACCTCAACCTCCCATCCCCCCACCTTAAACCCATCAGGGAATCTATAGCCTGGGCTGCCCCTGCCAGGCTGCAATCACAATGTGTGCATGTTCTCCAATTTCCCTTGGGATGTGTTGATATTTTCCTGAGATCATTTTTGACTGCACCATGGAAATGACCTGTAAGTCACATCAATGGCCTATGAGGTTGCCGCTGACAAAATTCTGCCTCTGGGTCCCTTTTGTCTGCATTTGCAGAGCTGTGATCTCACCATCTCTTGCCTCACTTCATAATCAGAGGGAAAGATCCTCCCAAGCCCTTCCCCACTGCAGCTGGGTTCTGCAGCCCCTCACGGGCTCTCTGTCTGCAGGTACTGGCTGAACATCATCTGCAGGTGGCAGAGCAGGGCCAGCCATTGGGCATTTGCAACTTTAAAAAGGGAAGATGAGTTAGAATCTCATTCGGTGTAGGTTTTTGCCACAGAGCAAAACCTTTTAGTGATTTTCAAGTGGCTTTGGTATTTGTTAGCAGTCAGTATTCCTAATGGCTTTGTGAAAATCAAATAGACTGGAAGTGCCAGTAATTTGCAGAACCTTTATGTTCACTGTCTTGATGAAGCTTAAAAGTTCAATTATTTCAGATCCCAGCTGTATCACTGCCATCAGTTACCTTAGTCCTTAAAATGTATATCTGCAGTGCAGCAAAAAACTTAGTGGAGGATGACTTCTCATTTCTTTAACTCGGGAAGTGGCATGGAATCCTATTTTTTTTGTTTGTGGTTTTTTTTTTTCCCCAAGGTCAGTTAATTAATCTTTCACTTATAAAATCAGTACCATCACTCAGACCAAGATTAATACTGGCAGTGTTGTCAATAAGCTCTGCCACTGGTATATCCACTGATGCCATGATGATTTTTTGCCTTTTCTTCTATACCCCTGTTATACCTTTTTACAACTTCTGTATTGTTAGTGCTGTTTTGCCTACATTCTTGGACTTGTTTGTCAAGCTAAGAGACCTAACATTTTAGAAGCTTCGTAGTTAGGGATCAATATGCCCCAGACCCCAAGGTCCTCTCCAGAACACATTTTGTAAACTAAGATAGAACCATCCAGGGGAAGGTTCCTTGGGGAGGGGGGCTCATTCGAGCCTCTCATTGGGGAATTTATGATAGATATGCTAATTAGTAAGACCTATAATGTTATACCAGATCTTTTGGGGGGGCATTGCGGTGTGCATTGGGGTGCATTCAACCTGGAAGTGGTGCACCTAAAGATCCTTAAAATAAATACCAAGGTAAAATCCCTTTTTCCCTTCTAACCGTGTTTGACTCTTGATTTTAAGACCAGGAAAAGGCATCACACAAGGGATTTTTTACAAGAAAGAGACAAAAAGTGGAGACAAAAAGTAAAGGTGAATATCATAGAATCAGGGGCTTGCTTTGACATAAACCTTGAACCACATCTTATTTCTCAATAGCAACAGATTAGTTGTTCATTTCCAGCTTTCCTATAAGAAAATTTATGATTAAAGCAGAATCAACAAGTTGAGACCAACCTGTGTTCATGATTGCAAGTTGCTTTTTTTTTTTACCTTATATTATTGCATTTTCTGGTGAATTAACATGGCTAAAGAAAACTCACAAATACTTTGCTTAGGATTTAATGAATTAATTTTTCCTATAATCTATATATTCCGTTTTAATGTTCTCAATGTGGCAACCTTAAGCATTTGCTTTTTTAAAATAAGCTAAAAGATTTGCAAATATTTTAAAATTAAAACAACTTCAGAATTTTGATTACTTGTGAAAAATTTTTCATTTATATCCTTGCCATTAATATTAATATCCTGAATGGATATTTTAATAATGAGAACAGACTGAAATAGTCTAAAATTTTAATAATGAAAAGAGATCATAATTATATTTATTGGTGCACTGAGTTCTCAATGGCAAGGGAAATTAATTAGTCTGAACATTTTCCTCAAGGAATATGAAAATAGAATAAAAATAGACTCCTCCATTTGTTAGAAAATATCTTATAAGGATTGATATTGTAATTACAAGTCTTGTGCAACCCTCTGTGCCAGTTATCTTACTGAGCCGAGCACATTTAACATATGAAGTTGAAGAAGTCAAACAAACATTTTGCAAAGCAAGTCAAAGATCTTCTGAGCTGAGCCATGGCAATGGTTAAAGTCCTGTCCTTTGGGATAAGGGCACTAGTTACAAGCCTTCAGTGTAGATGTTTTTGAGTAATTTCCTTTCTGACTTCCATAAATCACAGAGTACTTTAATTGCGAATGCATTACCAGCAGACCATGGCCTAAACAGGATTATGGACTTTCACTTGTTCATAAGATTAACCCATGTTTTTGTAGTTTACTTAAGATCCTTTCAAATGTTTTTCTCTTATCTATAAACTATAATAGTGATTGCTTTTCAGGCTGCTTAATTATTAATTTCTATTAAACAAATGTAGTAATTAAATATTATTTGATAGAAAACATATTTTTGTTAAACACTGAGTTCATTTTCTGGCTAAATGAAATGAGAAGTAGGAGAGGAAAAGACAAATATTGAACTTTTCCCATTTAAGCCTCACATTTTCCAAGTACATAAAGTTGTAAAAATGAATTAATTTTGCAAACTTCTGAGATCTTACAATGATGTTTCCATCCAATATACAATTTGTCTGCAAGTTCTAGAAATGCTTTTTGAGCCTCATTTGAAATAGAATGACTGGTTCAGATTGCTCAGTCAGTCATAAGTTGTTCATTCTGTTAATTAAGGGTTTCCAGATATGCTGAATCCAGCCCACTAGTCAGGGGGCTTCAAAAGCAGATGTTTGTTTTTCAGGAATCTTTAAATTACAAGAAAGTTGAACAATCTGCTCTTCACAGCCATGATCCATAGAAAAAGAAGTAACCAATTTAACTTGCAGAGACGGACAATTTTATTATTTATTAGGTAAAAAAGGCACAGTCAAGGAGTGGAATAAATTTTCTGGAGAGGCTGTAGAGTCCCAGTCACCAGAGGATTTAAAACCAGAAATGCTCATGCCTGTGATGGTGAATATGTGGACTCTGTGGGGGCATGTGAATATACTAAATGTGTTAGTTATATAATTTGTGACCCTTTTTTCTGGTATCATCTGATTTTATATCCTTTTCCTAAGTCTCCCTCAGATTAGCAGTAGCATGCTCTGTGGTGAAACATGGAAAAAAGGATGTATGGAAGGATGGGATGCTCCCAAAGCAGTGTGGAAAAGAAGAATAATAAATGAGGATGAGCAGGAACTCACAGTACATGCAACAGATAGTGCTTCTATCACTTTAATGCTTCTATCACTTATCATTTATCACTGGCAAATGATTAGAATTTAGTGTTGGAAAGGTTATAAAATCTAGACTAGAAAAACTCACCCAGGCCAGCACAGTAAGGAAGGGAGACATTCTTGATTGTTCTTTGAAACACAGTGGAAAAGTACAATTTTTCTAAAAAAAGGCAGTCCAGAGACAACATAAGACTCACCAAATGGTGATGAGGAAATTAAACTTTCTGTTTTGAGGCAGGGTATGTGATAATACTGTTGGATTGAAGTGTCCTCTATAGGGGTGGTCTGTGCGAAACAGGGAACTGGATTTGGTATAGTCCTTTGCAGACTCCAGCAGCCATCCATCATGAGATAATATTTAGAATTTAGAGATGATTCAGCTAGCTGAAAGTTTGCCTTCTCTCAGCCTGTTTTGCTGTTGTTTATATTTCCTGTGCTTGTATATTTTATGACTTGGATAATAAACAATAAAATATGCCTTAACTCTATTTTATAACTTCCAGTAATAAATAATAGCTTGGACATATTTTGGGATCCTTCTGGGATACAAATTAGCCTGCCTGCTACCCTTCTATATCAGCATTAATGCCATCTACTTTCCATCGAGCAGTGCCAGAAGCTCTTGGAGGTCGTGCACTCCCATACTGACTCGTTTTGGTTCCTGTCTCATGCTGCAAGCTGGTGAAGATGTATTTCAAGACAGGAGTGGGCCTTGAGGAAGATATTCCTGGCAATGTATCTACAAGCTAATCAACAAAAATCAAGTGTCTGCTACTAAATTTGCAGGGTCTGCATGATTTTTTTCCCGTCTAAATATCCTGGCCCAGAGTTTTAATGTAAATGCTTATTAGTCAAAACAATCAGAGGAGCTTTAAAGAATTGGCTGCAATGCACAGAGGGCCCTGTGAGAACACTGACAGTTAAGTGAAGCCATGTGAAGGAGAAAAATTTTAAAGACTGTACAATACTCAGAAGATTAAAATGCAGTTGTCATGGACATGGGTGTTACGTATACATATCCATGTTTATCAAAGAATGCTGTAGAGGCTGACCTTAATCTAGGGCTGAGTGTAAAGCTTGGGTGAGGGAAAGGTTGTCTTGCAGAGCAGGGAGGATGGAAGTGAAAGGATCTCTTTTTTGGTGAGAGGTATTGCTGAAAAAAGTGGCCTAGAAAACAAAAGCAAAACAATATAGCAACTGAACCAAGATCATGCACAATCAGATGAGGAGAACACCTTCGCAGAAACTGCACATGTGAAATGACCTACCCCACCATGACAGAAGTAACCTGGGAAAATAGAAAGGGATGTTTCTTTGGCTCATTGAAATTATGATTAAAAATCCTAATGGATTCACTGCAGCCATATGTTTTATCCATGTTTTTTATAAAGACATTTTATCACCTGATCATCTATTCAGTCTGGCGTGAAAATGCCAGCTCTTCTAAGAAATGCACGTGGTCAGAGAATACCTTTTACTGAACAAAGGGGTTTTTTCCCTCTTTTTTTTTTTCTTTTCTTTTTCATAAACTGGTGAAGAAACTCTTTGACATAAAATAACACCAAAAAACTGAGCAACGTCGAGCAAAAGGTAAAAGTAGGCTCAAGATGTGTGCCACAGAAGAAAAAGGGTCCTGTTCCTTTAAGCTGAGGTAGTACCAATTGAAAACTATGGGCAGAAGAAGTTATTAACTTGTCAAGTCTTCCTGGAGAAAATATTCAGCTCCAGAAAGAACATTAGAAAAAGAAAATCAGAGGATATGATGTTATGTCCACCTGCAACATATTATATGTGTATAAGTGCTGTTTGTGTGCACGTGTGTTTATGTGAATATTATGTGTATATTTCACAGTAAATAAATGTAATGCAGAATTTTTGATATACTATACATAGTTGTCATTGAAATAGATGGATATAGAGCTGTACTTGTCTGCTGAGAGGATCACAGAGGAGCTGAGAATGTCCTACTTGATGCAGCTGCCAAGTTCCCAGATGATGTTGTTTTTCCCTTTAAATGTGTAGATGTATTTTTTTCACAGGAGGGCTAAGAATATATCCAACACAGTTTTGAATAGAAATTTCAAACTATGAAGAGTGTTGTAAAGTTTCAAAATCATCAGCCACCACCATCACCAAAATTGAGGTGATAAGTGCATATGATACGTCCAGGACAGGAAGAGCTGTTAGAGTATGGGTTATTTAAGAATTATTATGCTAATGTTTTGTGCTTATGGTCTCTGCCAAGCACACCCACATGGCATTTACAGGCAGGATTTCAGGACGACATGAATATCCACTTGTTTGATCCATTTTTCCATCTCCTTCTTTCCTGGTCAAATATTCATGCAAATCAGTTTGTGAGTTTCCATATTTTTCTCTCTTCCACTAGACTCACCACAATGTCACACGTCCTAAAGGCTGAAATGACCAAGGAAGAGTGTTGCAGCTGTTTCCTTACTGCATGTGGAATGTTTTTGCAAGTATTGACCCTGTGCAAAGTTGAGAAATGTGTCTAGTCCAGGTCCATCAATTTGGAGCAGCCATTTAGGAAGCCACTGCTCCTGAAGATACCTCCGGGACCCAGGACATGACACTCCCAGGGGACCTTGGCAGACTGCAGCAGTCTCTCCTGTTCGACTTGCTGAGTGAAAATGAGTGAACGGAGGTAGTGGAATCCAGGTCAGTGCCTCGCATGTCATTTGGTGGTCTTTCAGTTGTTGATTGCTTTCTCCATTGTAAGGTCTTTGATTTTAATTGGATCATTGTGTGCACATATGGATATTCCTGGTGGCCTAACCAGTGAACATAATTAAAAGAAATGATTGCCTTTCACTTTAAGCAAACATCTGGTTTTACTTGAAGCAAGATGACTTAGCTGTTTCAGAAACATTCTTGTAACCCTGGATTCACATTTTCATCCTAAAATATATATTTTCTCTGTTCAAGCAGTATGTTAATGTAAACACTATATATAACTGACAACCAAAATTTTCAGAAGTATTTGGTGCTCTGAGCATTAGTGAAACCACAAGAATTATTACATTTTTGATTTGATCTCTGTAAATCTGTTTCAACAGTCACTCTGATTTAAACAATTATTCTGATTTATATTCCAAGAACTATAATTTGCAGAAAATGTAACCATGTGAAAACATGTTTTTGTATAGTATATCTTGGCAACCTTGTTTTGTTGTGATGTCATTGCCTTAGGTTTCATGGAAATACTGAGGGAATAAAAGGAAAACAAGACCCTCTCTTTGAAGTATATTTGCGCATCCCCTCTCTCCACCTCTAAAACAGTTTTAATGTCTTTTTTCCATAATGACACTGAATTTTCTCTTATTGCTTGACTGACATTATGGCCAGAAATGTACGAAAGACTCTCATGAAGGGAATTTAGTTGAGAGGGAAAGATTTGTCACCTTTCACTTCTCCCTATCAGGTAGGAATCTTCATTTATATAATGAGCTATTTTGTGATCCTGGGGTTCTTTGCTTTCATGTTGTTACAATTCCAGTTTCTAAACAGTTAAACACAGGCATGTATGCAAGGTACACAGAGCAGAGAAAATGAAATTTCAGACCATTTATCAACAGCAGAAGTAACACTGGAACTTTATCCATTAAAGCTCTATCTAATCTGGTTTATTGTAACATCTGAGAGAGGATGACCGTGCTTTATTAAACCAATAGCTCTCATTCACTTCATCACATCTGCTCTTTCTAAAAAAAATAAAATAAAATAAATACAAGGTTATTAAGAATAGCCCTTCATTACAAAAAACATAAGTTACAGATATGTACAATAGAATGAAAAATGGCAAAAAAAATGTCTTCATATGGAAGCAATCCATCTGGATACACCTAGATATGCTATATGGGGATTTCCAGTACTATTAAAAAGGTTATCCCCAGTACAAGATATTAAAAATATGACTTGTATGATTTAGGGTTTTTAAACATCTCCAGTGTTTTTACTGAAAGAAAAGGAAAAGAAAGCATGGGGAAAAGGAAAGCATCACATTCAGAAACATTCCTAACTGGCTTCATAGTTTTCTTTTTCCAGCACCAACAAGAAAACACATCAGAGACAAGCTCATGTCTGTCAGATGTGATCATATGCTAAATTAAATGACACCATTTGCTAATTTCATTTCCCCAGCACGTGCCCTTGTGTGTGTGTCTGGCTGTTATGTGTCTGGGATGTTTGGAAACTGCAGATTTTTCTTATCTGCTTAGTTGCACAATGAACTACAAGGAATTTTTCTATTGGGGCTGATTGTGCACTCAGTCACCTTATTGCTTATCCTAAGGAACTTAATTGATTTCAAAGTATCTCTTACCTGATTAAGAGAATGGCTGGAGAACTGAGCTGTTGCTACTGACCCTGTAAATACCATCAGACACAGTGCTTAACTACTGTGAGTTCTCTCCTTTGGCACTCTTTACCAGGCATGGGACCAGGGAAGTAATGTGTCCTTTGACTAGTACTGAGTCTTCATAGGATCAGATAGGATCGATTTTTTCATAAAATAAATTATTTTTTTAAATTTAAATTTTCAAGCAGTTAAAAATCACAAATAGTTTGCTTTGGTTCTGAGTTTATGTGCTTGCTATTAAATTATACTTTTCATTTAGCCTACCTCTACATATCTACTTTTCAATATATTATTATCAAAAAATCCTTTTCATTTTGTGAATTGGCAACCATTTCATTTCCACCTGCAAAAGTAAATGAGCAAAATGAACACTGGACATGATCTCAGCACTAGTCATATACTAACTGTTGAAGGCAATGGTCTATAAATCTCTACAGGTATATCCATAGATTTGGGTAATCTACCATATTTCCTTCAAAATGCCAATCATGGACTTTGTCTAGTAAATCTGGTACTTGGTCCAGTAAATAAAATTAATGTTCATGTATTAGAAAGAGCCACAGTAAATCATTGCTCCCTCTTTCAGGATTGTTGCTTTAGCAGTTGGTGTAGGAAATGAAGTACTTTTGGGGAGTAGGAAACAGTAAGAGTTGCAGAGTACATTTGAAACTCCGGTTAAAGCTGATCTCAGCCCACCTCCACGTTAGTCATTCCAAGGTCTACTGCAGGTGGTCTTCACACAGAAGCTCAAACGAGTCCACTTGTGCCAAAGTGTGAAGCTAGGAGGGGAAAGTGATGGACCATTCACAGGGAACAATAAAGCTTTCATTCTACGGAAAGAGTGGAGAACCAAGCTGAGCAACTTGGAAAAATTTTAGCGTGTGGAAGGCAAAAATAAGCAAATAAATTAAAAAAGTGTGCAAGAAAGAGGACAGATTTTGGATAAGCATGGATGCAGTTCCAGAAGAGACACTGCTAAGTTGCTTGTCTTCTGCTAAACTATTCTTCATAAAATAAGTAGAATCTGATCCCAGCTGAAACAGCACTGTCAGTATTGACAGTTTTTCCCAGCTCTACCTTAGTTGAAATTCATTATTCATTTTAATTTTTATTGTACCCCCAACATTTCTCTTTTTTCCCAGTCCCATGACTTTCTCCAAAGTTGGCTTTCCACCCTGCTGGAACTAAAAACTGAGGGTGAAGCCTTGGCGCTGCTGAAGTTAATATAAATTTGGCCTCTGCAATGAGGTCTGGATTATACATAGATGTTTAAGAAGTTCTGTGGGAGCATTCGTGCCTTCACTCAGGCATTTTTCAGTTAGGTGTTAAAGTCTCTCTCTCTCCACTGACCTACAAGGATCTCAGCTAATTATATGAGCTTAGGGGCTTACCTTGCATTCCAAAGTGTCACTGATGTTATTTTATTCTGAATTTCCACAGTTAAGTGCCTAAGGAGGAGTTATGAACTGAATGTCCTCCAAGCTTTGTGTAAACCTGGGCTAGAGGAAGTAGCAATCCCTCCAGACATGACAAACATGGGGTGAAGGCAAAGAAGTGTTTCTCCTATGCAGATGGGCTGAGAAATTTGGAGTTGTTTATCCTGGAGAAAGAAGGCTCTGCAGAGAGCTTACAGCACCTTAAGTACCTAAAAGGGCTACAAGAGAGATGAGAGGTACTATGGACAAGAGTCTGCAGTGATGGGACAACAGGTGATGGCTTTTAAACCACAGAGGGCAGATTTAGACTAGATATTACAAAGAAATTCTTCCTTGTGAGGGTGATGAGGCTCAGGCACAGGTTGCCCAGAGAAGCTGTGGATGCCCCATCCCTGGAAATGTTCAAGGCCAGGTTGGATGGGGCTTTGAGCAACCTGGTTTAGTGGAAGGTGTCCCTGCCCATGGCAGGGAGTTGGAACTGGATGGTCTTTAAGGTCCCTTTCAACCCAAACCATTCTGTGATTCTAAGTAGTGCAGACAAAGAGTAAATAAAGTTGTGACAGCAAGCATAAATAATTTGCATGACTTGTAAGAACTAAGGTCACTGAAAATTATGGCTATGCTACTAGGGGATATGTTTGACTATTGTCTTAGCTGTGTTTCCCCAAAGAACACTCTATCTAGTTGTCCTAGACCAGAGTTTACATGAGAACAGTAGAAGAAAGTGGAGTCAGGAGATCCCATTTCTCACAGGACAAAAGTGAACTCAGAAAATTGCCCACTTTCAAACAAACTGTGCTTGAAGATAATGACTGGGGCTTTGCCAACATCATGTCTTTGGTAGTTTGCTGTTCCTTTGCTCTGTGGTTAAGCTAGGAGTCATAATGTAGCTCACAGCAGAAAAAGGGATCAGATTTTATAGCTCATCTTCTATTTATAAAAGCTACGTACTGCACCCCTCTAGTGCAGCAGACTAGATTTAGTTTCACAGATACAACTTCATCAAAGCAAAGCAAATTCAGCAAACTTCATCACTACTTTAGTCATGTTACTAATGCAGTGGAAGAAACCCACATGCTTAGATTTTTGCTGAATTAGGGTCTAATTCTGCTGCTTTCTTCTCAACATGTATTTAAAACAAATTTGGAACTAGTCAGTGGGAAAAAGAGCCTGAACATCAAATAGTTGATATTCCACAAGACAACCTTAATGAATTTTCCTGTAGAAGCTGTCTGTGCCTGACTTTGGTTTTGAGCACTCCACTGATATAAGTAGCACACGTAGTGTCATTTCCAGGTGACAGACTACCAATGGTACAAAGAGTTGGCTGAGGAAGAGCTTCAGAACAAGTGTGTGAATGAAAGGCTGGGGGTGTCATTCAACTGCTGCTGATGGAGGTTTATTGCTACTTTAATAGATAATTTTCACAAAATTTGAAGTTTTATAATGAGAAAAATGCCACGATATTTGTAAGTCTCAGAAATACTGCTTTTCCCATCTTCAAGTGCTATTATTGCTACGGTAGTTTATAGACAAGTGATCAGTGTGTAATTGTATGTTGTCAACACTTTGGAGTGTACATAACCAATTTTTTGCAGGGCAAAAAGAATCTAACTGAGACCCTTGGAGTATCTCAACACAAGCTGAGCTTAAGATTGGCTGGTTTACTCTTTCCCCACAGGAAATCAGGCATTGAGTCACACAAGGGAACTGACTGCGGTGCTGAGGTAGTGGGTCAGAAAATTTTCATATTCTGTATTCTGTGAGTTAAAATCCACTCTTTCACTGTCTGGGTTGTAGGCCTTCTGACATTTGGCAGAGCTCACAATAGATCTGAAATAATATGTTTGTATTAAATTAATTAGTGAATCAGTGATTATCTGCAGAACTAAGTCACCATGAGATTGCAAAGCATACATATTGTTGCTGCTGCAATCAGATGTGTGGTTTAAATGGGTATGCAGAGAATTTATAGGACTGAGTGAAACATTTTGCCAATTTTTATGTGTTTAACAATCAAAATAGAAGTAGAGGGTGAAATCAGCATTGTGTTCCACAATGTTTTGTGAGAGGGGGCTTGACATCCTGCTGCTAAAATGGGCCTGGCTGGAAGGGTTGACATCCTCACCAGCTGCATCCTGGCTGATCTACACTGTCTCCTCTTCTCATTAAAGCCATACATACAGCAGACATGTGCTTATACTGGCTTATTGCCCTGTCCTGTGGAAAAGTGGTTTTGGGACACTCATATGCCTGTGTGAATGCCAGACTACACCTATAATATTCTTTGCAGAACAAAGTTACACCCTGCATTCTTCAAAAAGCACCTGTTAATGTGCAATGATATTTAATACTATGAGACAAGCAAAGGCTGAAAACATCACAACTGGTGAGAGCACTAGGGCACCTGTTAAAATCTCTGCCTGCCTGGCTGTTCCCAGCCTGGCTTGCAGGTTAACGGGGTCCGAGCCCGCGTGAGCTAGCGACGGGAAGATGGTAACTGAGGTTTGCGTGCCTCAGTTTACCAGTACAGCCCAACGCCTCCTCACAGCATGTAGGCATGCTGTAGCCAGCAGCGGAAGGTACGGAGAAAAGAGTGGAAACTCTGTCAGCTGCATTCCAAGTTTATTTTCTCCTGCCCGCGAGAGGGCAGGGGCCAGTTAGCTTGAAGGGAAGCTAAAGCAGAGAGACCCCGGTTGTTCTCTCGCAGAGAGTTTTAAAGTGTTACATCATCAGGTAGAGATAACAGAATGAACCAATCATGAAAGAAGGTACATGATAGTAAACCAATAATGAACCTCCTCAGGGGAGGAACAATACCAAACCAACAAGTAACAAGACAGCTAGAGGGTATTTCAAATCACGCTGACCTGTTAGAGGACTTGAAACTTCTGTGATTGACATGCAAGGGGTATGTTGCTATGCTATAGGACAGCAACAGGCACCAGTGGAGATCTGGTGGAAAAATGAGGAGAGTAACTGGTTATGGCCCATGGCAGGCAAGTCCCAGCTCCCCCACATCCCTGTTTGTGTTAACGGGCACCGATCATGCTCCCATGTCTGCACACCAAATTCCCCTCCTGGGAAGGGAATGTTAATTTATTTGACAGCGCTGTGTGGAAGCAGTGTGGTGGTTTCACTTTGTCCATCCACAATCACCCTTTTCAGTTTGTATGGTATTCAAACTGATTCTGTGAAAATTCCCCAAATCTGTGGGTGAGTCAGTCCACGTTGGAGAATGTTAGCATTACTCCATTAGAGTTTACTGAAGGTCAAATGAAGCAAACAGCGATCGCTAAACCCCAGAAGAAAGAGAAACAAGAGGGCAGGTATAGTGTCTGAATTATTGCCAAGTTACTTAATAAATAATTTAAATTTTAATTGTTATTGTTTTAAATTTGGTAGCTTTGCTCAGTGTTGCGCAAAGTTAAGAATTTTGTAACAGTACATTGGACAAATCAATTCCTTTTTTTTTTTCTGATAACATTTTAAACTCTTTCACCTTATGAGTGGACTGAAGCCCTCTATCCAAATATTCTGAAAGATATTGTGTATGTCCTTCTGGTTTGCTCTTTCAAGACCTGATGAGACTATTTTGACAACATGGCATGATATGTTGCAAAGAACACTATGAAAATAACTCAGGCCTGGATCAGTTCTGTTACCCATGTGTGAACTCAGGCATATGGCTGAGAAGACCTTGAATCAAAGGATGGAGGGTCTTTCCTATAAAAGCTGTTTCAAGCATTGTTCTGACTGTGTGAAGTGTTTGTCTCTCTTCTATTCTGAATATTGGCAGAGATTTTTCAGGCCGGAAGCACATTTGCACTACAAGTCTTTATTTCTCAGGTGAAACAGAGCATTTCTAAAGTAGACATATAATGTTGTGTCCCCTCCATCATCCCTGAGATGTCCCAGTTATGTACAGTCCTGTACACCCTTTAGATAAAGTGTAAGTCTTTTTAAACATATTTTAAATGATGAATCAACCAGGGTAACAACGAAGCCTGGAAACCTGTTCCTGGATTCCAGAACTATTTACTCAGTCCTAATTCCAATAACTATGCATTTGCATACGTGCCTGATACACATAAAACTATACTGTAGATGTATATTTCTGTGTTTGTGAATTCCAATGTATAAATATAAAAGTTCCTACATGTAGTAAACTATATTTGACTGTGTCAAATAAAAGGCTGATTCAGTCTGGCAGAGGAGCACCATTTCTTGGACCAAACCAGGAAGCATTTCTCATTACCTACTTTTTTTGGCCTTTCTTCAGATACTGTTGCTGCATGTATGTTCAGAGCTCCAGGCTCCTCTTTGTGCTCAGGTTTAGGGTTGGGCGACTGTAGTGGACATGAAATTAAAATACCTTGACTTTTCTGAATCTTATTCTTTTTATTTTCCTTTCCTTACTGTGTGTCAGACTGCTCCAGTTTTACTGTCATCATCACCAGTCCATTAGGCAAAAGGAACAAAATGACTGAGATATTTCACAAAACTCAACAAATACCTCTCAGATTTCACCCTTTTACCCCATTTTGGACCCAACTAGTCTGATCCTAAATTTATGATTTATAGGAATTGAGTTCCAAGAATCCATTCAACTCTTAATTAATTAACTATACCTTTACTGTCACCTATCTGGATTGGATAAATAAAAATGAACTCAGAGGTAACAAAACCAATCAAAGAAAGTATTTTACAAGCACTGAAGCAAAATGAAGCCTTTTAGCAGAGAGTTATTTGAGAGGAATTTATGCTGATGAAAAATTAAAGTACAATGCAAAACTGAAACTTTTGTGATACATTAAATGGCTGTATATTTTATTTATTAAACCACAGAATATTCCATAAAACAATGGTTCCATCTTTAATGAAACTCTATTAAAGAAACAGACATGTCAAGGGAATACATTTTTTTATCCAGTTAGGTTTTGTATTTAACAGATTCCCACTTTGTATATTTTTCTCTGGTAGCTGCTAAGTAAAATATATATACTCTTGAATGTTTGCTTACTTCTGGAATGGGAAATTTCCACACAATTTAGTGATTTAAGAACAGATTCTAATCTAGTAATAATAATAAAAAAACCCTTTGGGAATACTCAATGTCACTCAGCCTGTGGAACAACAGCCTTTGTTCATTTAGGGCATCATCTAGTTCCCAGAGTCTTTCCAGAGGTTTCAAGGGGGGCTGAACTGCACCCTGGAGCCACCAGTGTGCCAAATTGCTGATCTGACTGGTGCTTGGGCTTCATTAAACCTCCTGAAGAACTGCTCTGGGAGTTTATCACCTTTCAGTGATTACTAAGTCACTTTCTTGCTTTCTTAAGTAGATTAATAATAAAGGACCCCAGTAATGATGGTAGTCAAAGTTCAGGAGGAAGCACAGGAAGGCTCAGATAGATCATCATGTCACTCTTCCTTGACAAGCTACAATACATCTGTGGTGTTCCCACTGGCTGAACTTACTGCTAGCACATGGAAAGGGCCAAGTAATGGAGCAAAGCTTTCAGGGACAGAGCATTTAAGGTTAAATCACATTATATTTTCAATAGTGCATGCATGGAGAATTTCAGCAGCTCCATGGGTACATTTTAATTTGTTAACTATCTATCACCATCAGGGATTTGGTCACCTCTCAGCTTCACACTGCCCCACTGGCCCTACATACAGGTGGGTGTCCCTTAAAATATTTTAAAAAAGAAGATACCCCAAATCACAAGTCACTCACACAAATCTTCTCACTAATATCAAGAAAGAATGAAATACTTCTGAACAGTAAGTTTGATTAAGAGTTTGCAAGCCAAAGAGCAAGTAAAGTCCATGAATTGTTTCCCAAGAGCAAAAAATGTTCATAAATTTCTTCCCAATTACAATAAATAAACAGCAGCAGTTTTTAAATTTTATTTTACCACTTACAGAGTCACAGAATCATTTAGTCATCTGGTCCTATTGCCTGCCCAAAGCAGCAGGGCTGAATGCAAAGCTAGACCATATTATCAAAAAATCAGAGAATGGGTTGAGCTGGAAGAGATGGTGCACAACACTTCCAGGGATGGGGCATCCACAGTCAGTGTTTTCTTGTGAAGGTTATAAATATATCCACAGATGGAAACTTAACACATTTTTTCATGGTGTTGGTTTCTAATCAAGCATTATCATAAATTGGCTATGTTTTCTGAAACCCTAGCCTGGTAGATAAAACTGTTATTTTCAGCCTCTGGACTAAAACCCAGCATTCAACCCCAAGTCTGATACAGCGTTTAAGTTAAAGATTTTTTTTTCTGAGTTATTGAAATAATTTAAAATTTCTTTAGAACTTGAATCCACAAGAAAAGTTCCAATCTGGATAGTACATTAAGCATTATTTTAATAGTAGAAAGTAGAGAAAAGGTGTAAAATACAAGCTCCAGATTGTTGTTCAGGTTAAGTTGGCATTTTTTCCTGTGATCTAGTAGACCAGCAACTTTGCTAGTCATCTCTGCCATTTTTCACTGAAATATCTTCCCCTCCTGTACATCCTGTTCAGCTATGCAAAACCAGAAAAGCCAGTTCCTGACAGTTTCACTTGCAATGACTCCAGCCATTTTATCACCTTTTAAAATGATAATAGAAAATCAATCAGAAGTTGTCTGAAAATATCTCCCATAGTATCTGATTCAGAGCAAGGTGACTAGAAAGAGTGTTGTCTATTTAATGAAAATCAGAAAGTGTGGATGATGCCATCCAGCTTCTCTTTCCAGGTTCTTGAAATGCTTTTTCTGTAAGTAGCACGGTAGGTGTGTGCAGGTGTAAGAAGTGAACTCAAGTACAGCTGCTGCATGTTCTCTGTATGAAAATGCAAGATGCAATTCTGTGGCTGAAAAATGTCACCTCATCTGTTCTCCTTTGAGGCCAGACCCATTCTAGCTGTGTAATCTTTCACTTGCCTTAAAATTTAATATATTCATAGCCCCTGTCTCATAGACATAAAATATAAAATATAAAATATCTATTATATTTCTATAAAATATCAATGAAATATTAGGGCAACGTAAAGAGGCCTAAAAATATCCACTCTACTTACTTCAAGGTCTTTTTACATTGACATAGCAGATATAAAATATCTGTATAATAAAGGAGGATACATGTACTGGATTCTAAAGCCTTTACTTGTAGAGGATGGGACAAAGGTTCTTTGTCAGAGTGTATAAATCCCCAATCATTCAATTCTTTTGCACAAAACTTACTGACTGGAGCACTCCAACACAATGGCACAAGTTACACTGTACCTCAAGCATTTCCCTCTGTTAGGGGATAGATCAATATTCATACTTGCAAAATCCCTTTGCCACAACAACACAGCTCTTTTCCTGAGGAATGCATGGACCAGGGGGATCAGATGAAAGGAAAAAAGGCATTTGTAGAACAATTTCCCTACTCAACATTTTCTAGTTGTGCATACATTGGTTCCATTCATCTGTACCTCTGCTGCGGCTGAGCACTTCACTGAAATACCTCATTCTCTTTACCACTTTATTTACAGAGAAAGACGAGCCTTAAACCATTTCAGTTTTGCTGAAATTTTTTCTGAAGTGATTTTTCCTTAACTGTTTGTTTTCATTTCTTCACAGAAGACCTGCAGTTTGGTTGCCAGCAGAGCACCCTGATTACCAAAGACAATGCTGCTATAGAGAGAAAATATACATTTGTATGGCATTTGGCTCAGTTTTTTCCAGGAGGAGATAAGTGAGCAAATCTCCTCGGGTCTGCCATTAAAATGGAATCCCCAAATAAACTCAGTAGTGAGCAAGACCAGCACTTCTCAAGGCAGTGAGTGCAGGGAACTGGTTGCAGCTTTTCTTTTTAGCTCTGGTAGATGATCAAGAGTTTAGAGCAAACACAATATCAGGAAGAGAAAGAGACATGGACAGGGTTGGATTCAGGCAGTACAGGAATGGAAGATGTGTAAGCCTCTATCCCATCATATTCTTCAATCTGAGGGTTACCATACAAAATGGACGAGTATTTGCTAAGTTTTTGTGGCTATGCTTCATTTTAATTTCTTTCTACTCTCTTTCAGGTTTTGTACACCTGTTATTCTGACACAAAACTTCTTTAAGGCTGAGCAGTAGGAGACCAAGTTTTATGCCTAAATACAGATATCTAGTGGTATCTTTAGGAGTCAAAGGCTGCCCCAGGCCAAAGGCCAAGTGCCCACCCACCTACTCACTCCCTGTCCCCCAGCAGGATGGAGAGAAAGTAGAGGGCAAAAGGACTCATAGGTCGAGGTAACGACTGTTTAATAGGGAAAGCAAAAGCTGTGCAAGCAAACCAAAAAGAGGAATTTGTTCAGTATTTTCTATTGGCGGGCAGTTGTTCAGGCATTTTGAGGAAAGAATGTAACTATTGGGAAGACAAATGTAATAACCTCGAAAATCCACCTCCCTTTTCTCCTTTTTTTCCCTGAGCTTTTATTGCTGAGCACAATGTCATACGGTGGGATTGCTCTTTGGTCAGCTGGCGTCAGCTGTCCCAGCTGGGTCCTCTCCCAGTCCTCCCAGCCTCCTCACTGAGAGCAAAATGTGAAAGGAAGGCTTGCTACCATGCAAGATATGTTCACGAGCTGTACAACCACTGTTGTGTTATCAGCACTGCTTCAGCTGCCAGTTCAAAGCACAGAACCATACAGGAGAGCTGCCTCCACCCCAGCCAGTCCCAGTACACCAGGGTAGTCACAGGAGCTGGCCAGTAAGACACAGGACTGGCCAAAGCCTGCAGCCTTCTGAGGCAGCAGATGAATGCCAGGTAGGATGCCCTGAAGCACCTAAGGCAAAAATGAACAGCTATTTTAGGCATGCCTGTGTTTTGTATCACTCTGGGTCTTGCCATTGTCTCATTTATGTTACATTTTTCCCTCCCATGATGCAATATTGCTGCCCTATGGCAATCCCTGATTGATACCACTGTTGAGTGAAAAAAACACAGCTTCTGAACATAGCAGGCACTTGCTTGGAAAATATATCTGAATGCATGTGCATGTGCATTTTTCTACCTCTACCAGTAACCATGTTTTAGCCCAGTTGAGCCCATTTCTAATCCTGCCAGATGTGTTGGTATCATATACTTCAGATCACTTAGAGAGGCTGTGTGTCTTCCACAGGAAATTCTAGGAATGGGGAATGAGGCATATAGGCAAAGACTCATAAAGTGGAAAGTAATTTCCAGTCCTGAGATAGGACTTGGCGTATGCAGCACAGAGGGGCAGTTTTGACATGACATCTTTATGTCTACTCAGTTAGTGCCTCTGAAATGTGTGCTAGCAGCCAGGTAGATGTTCAGATGCTGAACTACTCTTGGTGCTCTTGATTTGAACTGTAAATCCACATAAATGTTATTTCTAGTGGAGAATTTATTTGCTATAAACTAAGGAGGTGAACGCAACATACATAGTCCAGAAGAATTATAACTCTTGACATCTTTTTACTGGCTGCTGGGTAGTATTTTTGGCTCGGTATTGCTTCAGAAAGGATTTAGGTAAGTCATACTTAAGGAGCCTTTAATAATGAGGAAAAAGGACAAGTGGAATTTACCTGTCTAGATGACTGTATCGGCATGGGATAATCCCAGCTGGCAAGTATCAAACTCTGGACACACTTGAGGTGCATCTCAGGATCGAATCCCACACATAAATTCGGTTCCCGTTTCAAAAAGAGGCATTTTGGAGTGTGGGACAGACACCCTTGACTTGTCCTGGGGTGCCTCTGCTGCTGTGGAAATAAAGCAGTTTTGCCAACAAGCCTGTCCCACCCTTCCCTGGATGGGGTAGCTCTGATTTCTGCAGGTCAGGGGTAAAACTGCCCATGACCTCAGTAGTGAAACACTCCCATCTAGGCAGGCCATTGCTTTCAAACTGTTGGATAATTTATTAGCACCTAAATGCTGTTGAAAAACACAGCATACAGAGCTTTGGCACCAGAGTAAGTGTTAAATGGCTGGCAGGAGGGCTATCTGCAGGGGCATGAGTGGTGTTTCACACCTAATTATCACTTTCCAGTGTCCTCTGGCTTGATAATTGAGAACTGCAATATAGAAAGGTTTCAGAAATATTTTTGAAATGTAATTACCTAGCTAACAGAAAATTAAGCTATAATAATGCCTTTTCCCCCTGTCCTTTTGCAAGCATTCTCTGCTTTCTTATTTTCTGGAAACAAATAGGCACAGGAAGAGTCAGTTTTTCTGAAACAAAACAGGGACAATCATGTCTCAGTTCTCTCTCCGTAGACGTATTTACTGTAAAACAACCAAAGCCAATATCAAATGAGAAGAAGCACTCAGTAATGGCATGTGACAAGCAGGTGGCAGGATATTATGACAAAAATCGGGAGATTTCTTTCTTGCCATCAGCTCAGTCCTTTCTGTGGGGGAGCTGGGTGATGACTGTAGAAGTAGTGGATCTGGGTGAAAGAGTACAAAAAGGCCTGAAGGAGGCACTACCAAGGCCACTGCTGCCACAGGCAATCCCAACCGAGAGCTCTCTTGATGAAGTTATAAACTCTTGAGATAAGGTAGAAACTACATGTATTCCACTCTCCCTCTTTCAACAGTGCCCCACTCCAGAGATTTAAAAGGAGTTTCTTTGTTTTTAATTTGCCTCCTGCATTTATTTCTAGAGATTTTATATCCATTTATTTTTCTGTCAACATTTTCTCCAGCCTCTAGCAGATTTATTTTCGTGATGCCTGTGTTGCTCCTGTAAATTTAAATAATAATTACATATTTGTTTCTATTTTTTACAGCTAGAGCAACAAATTCTAGACTGCACAGGTGTTGGTTGGGTCTTGCTGTAAAAACAGACCTTGTTCCTGTTACATCTTAAATTTATCTTTACTGAAGATGGAGATTCAGAAAGGTTTTTAAATAACCCAGTCACACAACTCTTCCCAGTGCTGTTCTTTGCATTCACTGCTGTTCTCTACAGTACTGCTGGAGACATTCCTTGTTGTCTAGTATCCTATGTCATGGAAAAGTTGTTATGAGAAATTACCAAGAGAAATCAGAGGAAGAAGCTCCTGGAAAGACTGCTGGTCCGCTGAGATCTGGAGGAAATGAGTTGTGAGCTGGTAGGTTGGATGACTCCTCTCTCGGAGTGAAGATTAATGGGATAACCTAGCTACTGATTAAAGGCAGCTGAAAAGGGGATTGTGGACAGCAAGGGACCAGTTCATGCACTTGCTTCTTTCACAAGAGACTTTCTGAAGCTAAGGAGGAGTGAAACAAGTAATATAGAAAGTAATTGTGTGTTGGTAAATTAGGAGCTGTAACATCAAGGAGACTGAGGTATTTTGCCACCACGCTGTCCAGGTCACAGACCTCTGCTCAGTAATTTTCATTATCATTACTGCTGATAAACCCTGTGCTAATGGGACAGCCAGGGCTCCAGAGCTTGCCAGTTTTATGCTAAAGTCTCTAGACATTGCTTCAGGGAACAAGTGCCTCCCCATGTGTATCTGTGATGGCAAAGCCTTGGAATGTCAAAATCGGTCTTAAAACAAGTGACAGGATTTATCACAGTCTGATTACAGAAACTTGTGTTAACTATGTCAAGTGGCAAACTTCTTTAGATAGGGCACGAAATTCTCTTTCGACTTCAAAATGACCTGAAGCCAGACTTTTCTGAAGCTTGGATTTTGATGCATTTTATTGCAGAACTCACAGTATACAAATAGCTGTGATATAAAACGGAGTAACAGTTCAGAAAGAAAGATGTTTTAACTAAATTGTGCAGTAATACTGACGCTTCCAAGTCAGCAAGTCTGGGGCTCTAGTACTAAATCCTAATATTCCCATTTAGACTGATGTTTGACAGTATTAGAAAAAACTGTGATGTCAAAAGGACTACTGTTCCCGTGGCTGACAAGGAAACCATTTTATATAATTGTTTCAGTCTACAGAAGAGGGTAATTCCTTTGGACATTGCTGGGTTTTATTTTCATAAAGAGTGAATAAATTATCTCAGTCCCCTGGATCAGAGGATGTTAAGTTCGAATCCTGTCGCTGGAATAATCACTACAAAATAGTTCAGTGTTGATTCTGCAATTTGTGGGTAGTTTTGGTGGGAAAGGCATTTTTCCAAGTTTGCTCTCTTGATGTGTTGAAATTACAGAAAAACTGAATTCTCAAAAGGGTGGCCAGGATAGTCAAAATGGCAATTGGCTGAAATATGTCCAATAAAAAGTAGACTAAATTCAATAAAATGCTGCCCTGCTGTTATATTTTCATCTGTACAAAAAGCCTATGACAACTTAACTAGATCTGGCTATTTTTATGATTTTTAAGATGTCTCCCTTAGAAGTCCTAGGAAAGAATCCATATGAATTTTAAGGAAACTCACACTGGGTTTCTGCATAATTTAAAGGTGTTGTCTTATGAGGTTTTGTTTGACTGAAGGTTAGGGAAAATCATGATCAGCCATATCAAACATCTGATCCACTTTATTCAACGTGGACTTCATTTATTAAATTCATATTTATAATGAGTTTAAATTTCAGATTTAGTAAGTTTTTATTTTAGAATTAATTTCAATCAATCAATTATTTGGAAAGCGGAGTTCTTATTAGCTTACAAACAACATTGTCAAGAAAATAATCAATAAAACAGGGCAGAAGCATAGAAATAAGAAAACCTTACCTATCTAGTGATTAATTATTCTTAATACATGATTATATTATGAAAATGTTTCTTTTCATGTTCTAGTCTGTCCATTTTTGTCCCTGAAGAACCAAAAAAAGATATTTCTGGCTTTTATGAGGTTTTGTAAAGTATTTCTAGGGTGCTTTATTAGAAGAGTAACGTCATTGATCCCAGCCAACGTGTGTCACCACCGTGAGCCGTCTATTGTTACTTCACCACTCTGCCATTGCACACAGCAGGTGTAGAAAGCACAACAAATGAATGTCACTTCATTTGATATGCAGACTGGACTTCTGGTGATTGTTTTTTCTTTTAAGGCAAAAATAGGAATATATTAGCAAAAATGCTCAAAAGCAAAGTATAAAAAAAATGATGAGAAAATTCCTTCTGTCTAGCTAATGAAAGGGTAAAAATCCCCCCAAATCCAACAACTTGAGTTAACCATTGGCTGTGAAATGATGAAATGACAGCTGCTGGGACACAGTTACTCTCAGTGTTTGTCCACAAGAATAAGTGGGATTGTATTTAGATTAATTTTGCCTTAAGTCTTTATAATGTGGGAACAAGTACATCAGTGTTCATTAACATTGACAATTTATTTTTTATCATTAGAAATGATCTTTTTGCATCCTACTCATTTGGTTATTTTCCTGCTAAGCAATTCTTTTCATGGACAGTCCATTCTCAGCAACCTGCAAGATCAGTGTCACTTAAAACAACAGAGAAGTCATAGAGATTTGAGTGGTGAGTAGCTCACTGTTTTGTTATGGTTGTAGCTAATTACTCTTCAAGCTCTGCTACTTCACAGGGATTTCACTCTTACGGTCTCTAAACAGAAATCAGTTAGTTTTGGCAGCCTCTGGTCTGCTGTGTAACATTCATCAGTGTCTTTCCATGGCGTTTCAAAGGCAACACTTACATGTAATGGTTTTGCTGTGAAACAAAACAGAGAAGGAGTATTGTGGTGTTGAAAACACATTTCACAGAGTTGTTACAGTTTTTTTGGAAGGATGCCCTTTATTTAATTAATCTTTCTGCATTTTGTTTTTGCATTTTCCATCACCATTTTATTATTCTCTGCTGGACTTGGTCCCCAGAGCTGGCTCCAGGGAAAGGTCTGCTGGATTAGACTGTGGTGCCTTCCACCCGGAGTATTTCCATGAGCCCTTCATGGTTCGCAGTGTGGCGTGCAGGCCTACTGTGAACCATCAAATGATCTGTTTTCTTTTCCCTTGAGGTGAACCACATTCGCTTGTGTAAGAAAGCAAAACTTCCACAGTAGACCTGAAAAGAAGCCTACTGCTTTGGAGAGGGCTCCAACAGGCCTTGATGTAAAACCCTGACCCCTGTTAATGGGGTCCTATTGCTATGAAGCCTCCTTTAGACATTTATTTATTAGACGTGTATTTATTATATAAGGAGGTGATGCCAGTATGCTCTGCTGGATTAAAGGCTGTTGAGCTTCATGATTATTCTAGAAAGATTTCTTTTCCTCTGAACGCAATTACACACCAGTCCAGTGAAATGAGCACAGTGGAAAATCTCACCCCACTGCTTTGATGGACTAAGCTGGTGCCATCCACAGTCTGCAGACAAGGGCTAAAGAAACTGGGACATTTTCATAATCTTACTGAATGACAGCTGAGGTGTTAAGTAATTTCTGTGGTAGACAAGCACCTGGAAGAAAAAAAATAGCTTGTCTTTGGCAGAGCTATGGCTGAACTCATTGTCCAGGCTGGGATCTATCCAGACACCTTATGGCTTTGGCTACATCTAAATAAACAGCTTTGAATGCTGATTTAGAGGTATTAATGGGTTTCTTGCATCATTTATGACTATGTGTAGTGACAATTGTGCTGCAACAAATCCACCACATAAATCAGGTGTGTATTTTGGCATGGTCAACCCTGCATGGAAAGACAGCTTTTAGGTGAGGAAAAGAAAAGTTGCCTCATAAATGTCAATAAGATACTTTTTCCATCAAATGCCAGGAAAAAGAGAAAAGCCCCTAGCAATACAGCAGGGTAACCATCCACGAATGCTGATGAACTATCAAGAAGTGGCTGTACACTCAAAACACTCTTCTGTTGTCGATAATATGCAGTTAGAGAGATTAAAAATTAAGTTGGCATCACTTTCTTTTATTATATATAGGGCTTGTATACATCTCTGTGTGCATAGTTGTCACCTCGAAACCCAACTGCAGTTTATTTACACAGTTTTATGAATGATATCTATTTAAGAGTTGGTTTAAGCTCTTTTTGCAAGCTATGTACTGGCTGAGTATAACTGTAGAGTCAGATTGATAGAAAGTCATTTAAAGCAGTAAGATTGTCTGCATTTTTTTGCCTGATGGTGTGGATTCTCATTACCATAAGTGCATTAGTGGAGAGGTGGACTCATATTAACCACACATAACTAGTGACAGACACCTGTGATGAATTGTTCAGCTGCTGATTGCAGGCTTGAGCTCTCAGTTTTCTCTATAGCAAAGTCTGCATGAGCTCCAAGGCTAAGAGGTTTTTGAGAACTTACAAGAAATATTCTTGTTTATATTGATTTAGAATATTGGCAATTTTGAAATGAGGTTGACATTTGAAATGCTGCTCTGAGTTCCGCAACTTAGATCCATCTTGGGTGTTCAGAGCCATTTAAGAGCTAGAAGACTCTGCACCCCCAACAGTCATTGAAAAAAGGCTCTTCCAGGGAACAGTTCACAAGCTGTACCACATTCTGGAGCCTTCTCTCAATCTACTGGCCACAGGAGGATCATAAAAGCTTATAGGCTCCCCTGACTTGGTTGCTAGTGTTAAATGCCTGACATGAGGTGACTGAATCTGAGTTTGAGTAGTAGGAAACAGGTAGGGAGGCACACTTAGTGAAGGAAAACCAGACTTTATCCTGACTTATTTTTGTTCCCCTCCTCTTAAAAAAAAAAAAAAAAAAAATTGAGTCATCGATTTGTTCATTTTTTACTGGCTTATAAGAAATTCTCTTTGCAACACCCCACTTCCAGGTCCTGTTCTTCCAAGATCAGTTTGTGAAATGGAAACTCATGATACTTGATGCCAGACTCTAGAACAGCTCTTTGCCCAAGTTATGCCAGCTTAACCAAACAGGAGCTGCCTTCTTTGGGGACCAACACTACAAATCCTTTCAATGGATTAACAAACATATTTCTGTTTTTGAAAACATGAGCAAACATTCCATCAAAATAAATATTTGACATAAATAAGCCTAACTTATCCAAATATTTAATTTATCTACATAGAAGTGCTTTAAGAGGCCTGCCAGTTCTAGTTTCCAATAGGCCATTATCTGTGTTTAACAAAAGAAAAAACAAAAACCCAAACAAACCAACAAGACCACAAAACAGAAATTTGTTGAAAAATAGCAACTTGCCACACATTCCAGGGTGTCTCCTTCAAGCAAGAAGAGGTGACCCTCTGGATGCTATGATTTCCAGGACCTTATCCATGGCAAACAGAACATAAGTTACACTTCACTTACTTTAAACCGTCTCAACCAGCAAGGGGTCATTTCCTCTCATGGGAAGAATGAGGCAGATCTTAAGATGAACTCACTTTTTGATCTTCTTCATTATTTGTGAAATCTTTTTGGAACACACTCTTTGTGTGTGAATTTCAAATGAGGAGTAGGGTGAACAAATATATTTGTTTAATGTGGGCCTACAATTAGTCACTAGAAAATAAACCTGTGGAAAGATACATGATGGATGTGGTAAAAGCTGGAAAAAGTTGGTTTGGGTGGAATACACCTTTATTTCTTGCTATAGTTACTTCTGATTCCAATGATGATATGATCATTCAGGTGCTCTAGTGAGTCCAAAAGGTGCTGAAGCATGTCCAAAGAATTGTAATGAAGCTGGTGAAAAGTCTGGAGAACAAGCCTGATGAGGAGTGGCTGAGGGAATTAAAGGTGTTTAATCTGGAGAAGTGGAGGCTCAGGAGGGACCTTATGTCCCTCTGCCTGAAAAGAGGTTGTGTCAAAGTGTGGGTCAGTGTCTTCTCCTGGGTAACAAGTGGCAGGATGAGAGAAAATGGCCTCAAGTTGCACCAGGGGATGTTTATATGGGAAAATAGGAAAAAAATTATTCACTGAAAGGGTGGTCAGGCATTTGAAAAGGCCGCCCAGGCCTTTGAGTCACTGAGTCCCTTTGAGTCAGTTTGAGTCACTGTCCCTGGAGGTATTTTAGACATGTACATGTGGTACCTGGGGACATGATTTAGTGGGGGACCCGGCAGTGTTAGGTTGATGGCTGGACCCAATGATCTTAGACATATTTCCCAACGTTAATGACTCTATGAATTTATGAATTTCATGCCCAAATGTGGCTGTGGAACTGATTCCAGTGTCCCATGAATTCAGCAAGATGGCTGAGGTGCAATGGTCCAAGCTGGAACAGGATCTAGCCCGCAAGAAAAACATTCCTTGTGGATGAAACCCTGCTTTGTAATTTAGTGAAACATAGTGAGGGATGGATTGCTGTAACAAAAGGTAAAGTGTGAAAATAGGCCTGACTGCTCGGCAAACTGATTTCTATTTTATGCCTTTTGGCAGCCTTACGGTTTGGCTTTCTCCTATATTACCAACATACCTAAAACCCAGGCTCCTGGATTTCTGGTGTATTAGCTGGTTTTTACTGAGGGTTAGCTTGAGTTGTTCAGGCTGTGTTTACCCTTGGTACAGCATCACCTGTCTCCCAAGGAGACCCCAGGGCTCAGCTGTGGTCACTGCCAGTGGAGACAGTTCAGTGTTATTATTGCAATCTATCCCTGGGAACCAGCCTTGAGCCATCCAACTCCTTCACCCTTGACTCTTGCATGCCTCCTTGCTTCTCAAGTGCTATGGCAGCATTTGGCCTGGCAAAGTGCAGACTGGCTTACTCCAAGAGTTTTCTGTAGATGGGATAGTTTTCCCTCATGCAGGGATACATTCTTTGTCACAGAGACTCCATTATCTCTGAGTTGTTTCTTTGACAAAACAGCCTCGATAAGAGAAGGTTTTTAAAGTTTATACACTTTGTGTGATATGAATCTTGTTTCAGAATCCATCTTAAGGATTTTTTTTTTTTTTGCCTTCTGAAGTTTCTAAGCACAACTATTCTAAGTATTGATGCCTAGGATAAAAGCCATTTTAATAATATCCATGCATATGCCAAAGCTTTTCTACTTCTGATCAACATTTATGTTTCCTTTGTATCCGCTCTCCTTGATTTCACTCATCCTCTCCTTAGGTCAATTAAATTAATATTAACAGCAGGAGACATTCCCCCAAATTTCCATTTCTCTGCCTTCCTCCAAACCAGCACCTTGAAGGCTGAAAGAAGAGTTTGATTGAGAGCAGAGCTGTACAGCTAAAAATCTCACCTTGCAGAGATACAAAATGAATCTGGTTCCTTCAGTACCATTTGTCCATTTGCACTTGGAATAAGGTGCCTCGAGGAATCAGGTGAAGACAGGACAGAGGTGGCTGACACACTGATATAGTGGCAGCCCTTTTCCCAGCCCCACCATACAATGGCATGCAGTGCTGAGTGGGAGTAGAGTGCCAGGACACAGGAGTCTGTGTGGACCAATAGCCATTACGGCACCTGCTGGGTGAACAGAGACAAAAACCTCCAGTTAAAATGCCCTGCAGTGTAAATAGCATTAGACACACATCAAGAGATCTCCTTTTACACTGTGGGGCTGCACCAATTCTGCTGGTCATAATTTTCTGTTGATTTAGTCACAGTGGTATCAAACTGTTTATAGACAAGCACTTCATATTGAAACAACTCCTATGAGCACTATCTTGTTCTCACTCAGAAGAAAAAAAAAGCATATTTAATAACAAGCTTGATTACAGCTTTTCCATAGTAACAATAGAATGCCTTTTCTGACTTATTTCTAGTTTTGCTGTGAATAGAAAAAGAGAAGTAAGCCATTGGAACACTTGTCTTTAGCGCAATTCTTGCAGCTTTGTCCTTTTTTCCCCATGATGCTCCATATTTGCAAGGAGACAAATCATCACCCTATTCTCCTTCTGTCTGTAAATCTCATGAATCTATGATCTATTTTTTCCCTTGGTTTCCAAATTTATGCTAAAGCAGTGTTGGAACAGGAATGTTTCAAATAAAGAAGTGCTTCCCAAAATCACATGAGGAAACCCATTAATGCAAAGAGTTACTGAATGAGTTAGCATCCAGTTTCAAAATGGATGTCTCAGATGTAAAACAAAAACTTGAGCAGAGCACAGCAAAGTCATGTGGTAATGTCTAATATTTCACTGTTTACCACTGTGCTGAAATACAACAATAAATTAAAATTACACACAGTTTTTAAACATAATGGAGAGATTGCACTGAATTGCAAAAGCCTAAATTCTGGTATAAAGCAATTAAAATTTTCTGATGAAAACAACATCTGTTGCAAAATTTTGATCTTGGACGATGTATTAGCAAATTGGGAAACAACAAATTACTAAACTTTGCATCCTTGGCTGGTTTCAGGTTGCTTAATTGCAGGCTGGCTCCTCTGCAGTTTGAGAGGAGATGGCATCTGTCGCCCTTACTTCCTGTTTAATTTCATATAGTTTCACCTACGCTTCATTGAGACCTGGGCCCAATCTTGTACCACAGGACCTATTTAAGGATGAAAGGCAGAATTAACAGAATCACCCTTTTTCTCGCTCTGGAGAGCCAGAGAAATGTTCTCAGCATTCTCTGCTGTGCAAGGAGTAGAGTCAAGCCCTCCTAATCTTCCTGAAAGTGGCAGAAACCCCTTTGCTATAGGATTTCCTGCTATGTAATTGAAATGTTTGCCTCAGACGAGGAATTTACTTCCACCAGGCACCAATCTATCCTTACATGCCAGACTGGCAGCTTCCTTTGTTGTTTTGAAGAGGCTGGAAATTCTTTCAGGAATTCTTTCAGACCTGTGGGACTAAGCCTAGTATTTAGTTACTTTCAATTGTATCTTTGTGGGATATTGAAGGTTGAACAATGCCATTTCAAGAACCCAATTCTCATTCTTCTTTTCTTCATTATTTCTTACATGCTGCCAAGTCATAATTGTGACCCTCTTGCAGTAGGTGTTCCTTAAACATTTACACAGTCCCTCCCCCAAAGAGCTTGTAATTTAGCACAAAGACTCAGTCAAGGCAAGATTAAAGGAAAAAACCTCAGAAGCCAATCACTTGGATGGGGTTGATATACACTATGTCAGGCAGCACCAAATATTTACTGAGGTGTTTTCAATTCCTCTTATGAACTTCTTTCTGACTCCATATTAATGGTTAAAATCACCATATTCTCATACATACCCATTTTTTTCCTTCTTCTACACTGAATCCATTGACAGATACTTATGCATACCATAGACATCACATTGAATAAATAATATGGATAAAGAAAGCAAAAATTCAACCTCTTGTAAAGAGGGCTCCATCTGACATCTTGTCAGAAGATTCATTCCCTCCCTTCAGCACACAGTATGAGGGCAATCATGACTGAATGCACAGGGATCAAACCACTAGACATTTCTTGCTGATATATTACAAAAGGTTTATTCTGTCCAAGTTCTGTGACCTCCTTTGGCATCTCCAGTGGAACGTGGCAGATCCCAGCTGGCTGACTTAGATACTGGCCATGATGCAGAAGCGTGTGACAGAAGTGATTTTTCAGCCTTTCTCAGAAGAGGTGGCCATGGAGAGCAAGCAGAGACTTGTAGGTATGAAGAAATCAAGTTTTAAAAGTTTTGAAGAAGACTTGGAGGAGACCTTATTGTGGCCTGTCATTACATAAAAGGGGCTTAAAGGAAAGATAGAGGAGATGGTTTACCAAGGCCTATAGTGGCAGGACATGAGGAAATGGTTTTAAACTGGGAAAGGGTAGGTTTAGATTCAATGTAAGGAAGAAGGTTTTTTACTTTTTTTTTTTTTTTACGTTTTTACTTTTGAGGGTGGTGAGGTACTGAAACAGATTGCCCAGAGAACTTGTGGATGTCCCATTATCAGAAATATTCAAGGTAAAGTGGAATGGGACTTTAAGTAGCCTGGTCTAGTGGAAGGTGTCCCTGCTCATGGCAGGAGGGTTGGACTAAATGGTCTTTAAAGGTTCCTTCCAACCAGGAGCATCCTATGATTCCATTAGCATATCCATTCATAAATGTTCATCTTGAAGCTCAGTGACCATTTGTAACATCAGCATGTGATGGACATTGTTCACATGGATGTGTGATGGATATGACACCCAATGGATGAGTAGGAAGAACACAGTTTTGTTGCTATCAGCATGGTTTCTTATATGAAAGGCAGGGCAGCTTTCACCTTCTTCTGGTTTTGGGCTTTTCAAGGTGGATCTCAAAGGTTTCTGTGGACCATGTCTCATGGTGCAGACACTGTAGAGCAGCTACTGCCAGTCGCGGGGGCTTCGCGTGCACATGAGGAACCATGTTTGATGTGGGGAGAGACAATTTAACTTCTCATATTTGGGAAATAAGATTTATACTTTTTCTTGTACTTTTAGAACAAGAAAAGTGCTAAGGTTTTTTTCTCTATCATCTCATAAACATTAAGTAATTCTCTAGAAATGTGCTAGAAAAAAAATTCAGTATGAACCATGGGCAGTAAATAATATAATAAGGTTTTTAATCAAACCATGTTTATTCCCATGTGTAGAAGACAGACTAGACAAGCAGAGAGATGGACAAATAATACTTTAACAGTGACATATTCACAAATATTCCTAGAAATACAGAAATTGAAAGCATATTATAAGCGTGCTGTTCAAAATGCTGAAAAGCCTGCTCATTTCTTGACACCATATGTCTGTTTCTTGTATTAAAGGGTTCAGAAACATTGTTTATGGATATTGCATGACCATGAATGCCAAAAATAATAATCCTATTAAGCTTAGTCCAAATAGCATGT
Source organism: Dicrurus megarhynchus (assembly GCA_013399195.1). Taxonomy (NCBI): domain Eukaryota; kingdom Metazoa; phylum Chordata; class Aves; order Passeriformes; family Dicruridae; genus Dicrurus; species Dicrurus megarhynchus. The sequence goes on from VXAD01010633.1 coordinate 398,512, forward strand.
AATGAGATTCAAAATGATATGTTAAATACACATTCTAATAATGAAACTCAAATTGCTTTACAAATAGCATCGGAGAACATTAGCCTATTTTGATTCTAATAATTACTTGCATCCTGTGTTCCAAATCTATTCAATATGCTTTGAGTAAGAACAAATATTTGTTCTACTAATTGTTCTGCAATTCTCCTGGTTATTTTTAAAAGGCTAAAGGGCTACACAGGACCAGCAGTTGTCTGTTAGAATAAGATCTGGTTGTTTTTTTTACTTTAATCATCTTACAGAATTTGAAGAAATTAGGTTCTCTAATACCTCTGTCTTTTGTCCAGATTTCAGTTGTCTGTGTTTTGTATACTATCATTAAACCACTTTTCAAGTGAATCTTTGCCAGACTAAACATAATTTTTCCTCGTAGAACATTCCATCCAAACCACATACAACCACCGTAGCCCTTTCTGGATTGTCCTAAGATATAGATTCTTGATTTTTAAGCTAGACATTTTTTCTAGTTTACATATTAGTCCTTAACTATTAATATATTATGATCGTATCATATTGTCAGTTAATAAGGAGCTATCGATACATTTTTGACTGCAGAAAAATGTAAACTATCTATAAAGAAACCATATGGTTTAAATGTTTCAAAATATTGTTTTAAATAGAAAGGGAACAACTATGAATGGGAAAGGAGCTCAGCTTTCGTTCACTTCTGGCTTCACAATGAAACAGCCAGGGATCTCAGTGGGTATTAGAAATGGACCAGAATTGTATAAATGCTACTTTATCCACCCCTTGAAATATTTATTCAGGCTTCTCTCCTTAAGTCTTTTACAGATGTGAAGTCGATTAGTCTTCAGTCTCACTGCCACAATCTCAAAGACCCAGTGTGTGGCCTCCAACACATGGAAAGATGACCAATGTGCAAGATGCACAGGGGACTTTTCAGATCTGAAGCCAACAGTCTGAAAAATAAAGTACCCAGGGAAAGTGTGTCTTCTTTCCACTGACAGTGAAATCAGGGTCAAGGAGAAGCTAATCATGCAAGTTAGATATCGAGACAAAAGTCAGGCAGACAGAACCTCATTGTCTTCATTTTTCACCGCACTGTATTTGTATTTTGTTCTTTTAAAAAATATATTAATTTCATTTTGTACCATCCAAATGGAGGTTGTCTGAAGACCACTGTTAAATTATAACTTTTTGATAACTTTATAGCTTTCCAATTTCCCTGCATTCTACTTGAAGAAGGAGAGGAGAAACAGTCAGATAGTAAAAATACCCATTGCAATATCCTTGCCTTAAAAATATCCTATGAATGGCAATTCCTTTTTTTCTTAGCTGAGTTGTGTGTAATTCTTTTCACATATATGGAATAGTCCTGGGTATTGAGTACAGCTGGGATTTCTGAATACAAATTCAACCTGACTGCATACCATTGAAACAGGACTCAGTTGCTTGGAGAGTCTATTGGTGAATTCCTTAAGTCTCATTAATCACGTATGTGGTGACACTGGAGGGGGCTCTTTACTTTTTTATTTCTCATTTGTCTCTGATATTCCCTGTTTATTACAAAATCCCTTCCTTTGCTGGATTTATAATGTGGCTATTTTCCAATACAGTTGTATCCTTTCACTCCCAAGCGGAGCCACCCATGTGTGAGAGCTGGGAACCTGGAGCTTTTTGATGAATATCCTTATTCACCACAGAGCAAAGAGACCATGACAGACCTTGGAGATGCTTGATGGTGTTGCCCACCAGGAAGATGACAATTACAGATGGAGTTTGCTGATGCTGCTTGCACAATCTGATTCCACTTCCCCCTGCAGCAGAAAGTGTCTGTCCCTCTGCTGTTCTTCTCCAAGAAATGTGTCATTTCTTTTAAGAAATATGCATGTCTAATTAGGAAATTTATTAATTAATCCTATTTGCAGCACAGATTCTGTCTTTTTATGTTGATGCTGAGATGAAAATTTGCAAGGTACCAAGATGTCTCTGAGAGTCAGGCCATGATTGCCTTATGGTGTCCAGCTACCAATCCCTTGAACTCATCATCTTTCCCATTTCTAATCTGCTCACGCCTTCTCCTGCTCTCTAATCCAGGTTCCTCTCTTGATCTGTGCAGTGGTACATTGTGACCACATACTTTGATGATCAGCTGTTCCAGTCAGCATTTTATACAAAGGTGACATGCCAAGTACATGTAACGGGCTTGCAGAGGGATTTCTCCCTGTGTTGGCAGTGTGGCAACTGAAAACACTCCAGAGGTCTGCACTACATGCTACTGATACTGCACAGTTAGAGGTCTGAAACTCCACTTGATTCTACGTGCAGAGGACAAATTTTCAAGTGCATGTGAAAAATGTCACTTCTTGTGTGTCTGGTGTTCATAACTCATTTGTCCAGAGACGTGAGAGCTGAGCATGAAACCATAATTTGCTATTTGGAGGCACCTAAGGTTCTTTTTCTAAGCTCATAGCAAATATTCTTTGATTGGAAAAATCTGACCTTTCAGAAGAAAAACTGTGAGGGTATACGGACCAAGTCAAAGTTGCAGATGTGCAAAAACTTACTAACCTTGGAGAAAGGAAGGGCTAAAGAGGAATTTTAGCTCTGTTTTAAAACATGCACTGACCTATATACAGCGTATGGAATGTCTGAGCATTACTCATATAAAATCACCAGCACAAATAAATTTATAACAGTGTTCATGGAGTCTGACACCTTTTTCCCCTCATTCCAAACAATACTTAGGTGGTATTTCTTCTCTTCATTTGATGTGGCTAATTCCCTTTTTGGTTTTGTGGTAGGAATTTGACATAAAAGAGAGCACCACTGCAATGATTTCTACTAATTTTTGTGTTAAGTAACTTGATGCTAAGAGCTACCATAGGTGTTAACAAAAAATTGCTTCCAGAACATAAATGTGTGTTGCCAGCAGAATTTAACCTCAGGCTATAAGAGTAACACTGAGACATGAGGAGGCTGAAGTGGAGTTCTGCCAGATTTCCCTGTGCAGGTGTTTCCCTAAAAAGGAAAAGTTGATAATAGATACGATGGCAATTTATTCCCTCCAAATGATAGCACAGGCAAGTAGACTTTTTGGCATGAGTTTTGACCAGGAAATAATTGTGATCTCCTCAGTATTACTTAAATACATTTTTTATAGAAAGCATAAGGAAATTTATGTTAAAATATATCATGTGTCAAAATCCCTGTATTTGATAAATGAAAAATGTTGGTGGCTGTTCCCATAATGCTTTTTGAATTATAAATATGGGGAAGAATCAAGAAAATGGAAAAGAGAAATACTTCAAAATGAAAACATTTGAAATAGAGAGGGTTTCATTTTTTTTTAACAGCTCTACTTGGCAATTTCAAGAAAATTTTGTTAAAACTGAACCTGCTGACTCTGCAGCCTGGGATGGAAGATTAATTTCCATTGCCTTAGGTGTCAGGATCAGTCCAAATAGGTAAATTGTAAATTGTCCCACCATATCCTTACATACAGAAGGACACCAGCTGAAGTCACACCTTGGTAGAGAGAAGAAGTGTAGCCTCTGGTGTGGCTTGTTCTGTTGTTTGTAATGGTACAAATGACCTAAAAGCAATGGTGGTCTGATTCAGAAATGGGAGAAAGTGGGAGCTGGGCTTCTAGATTCAACCCTCCCCAAAAGCCCATAATATTGATAATGGAACCAGATTAACCAGAACTGAAAGTTGCTAAATTCAGATGCTGAGGGATCCAGTAAAACACGTATCCAGCACTTTGCAATGATAAGCACTCACTCCTGGAGAGACGGACCCACAGGGTGATATTTGAGAGCAGGGTAAAACAGGTGAGATTGGGGGATCAATGACCCAAGTGAGTGTGGATGTGGCCCTGGCCAAAATTAAACTTCACTCAGCTGCCACGCAGACACAACAGACACCTCAGCCCACTCAAGTTGGTTTTATTGATCAGAGCAGGATGCAGTTCAAACCCTACTGCAGTTGCTGAGAAAGTTCCCATGTATTTGTGTGCTATAAGATGAGGAATACAGAAATGGTTTGCTTTGGGAAACAGCACTATTTCACGAACTTATCCTGGAGTGAACCAGCTTGGAAAAAATAGTCTCACAGCAGTGATGTTTGAGTGGGATTTTCCTCCGCACATCCCCATCTATTCCTTCCCCACCCTGCCATATATGTACTGTAAAAGACAATTGAACTCAGTGTTCAAAGCTTAGGAACACTGTGAGAAACATTATTCTTGGAACAACATATGTATGCATCGAGGGATGAGAGTAACTGTGTTCCAGTGTAGGGTGGATAAGGGGGCTCCAACCACATTTAGATTAAGGCCAGATTAAGGCTCAGCCCATGAACTTGGATGAGAATTTGATTCCTGTTTTCCAAAATTAAAATCTGAAATGGAGGACAACTGAGGGAAAAGAGGGAAAGCAGCATGTTTACAATGTTAATTTATGTGGGGTATGAATGAATAAGGTTAAAAATGGGGGGGGTTTATAAGTAAAAAAACAGATTGAACAATGACCAATGTTTGCTATAAATGCAATCACAGTGTAACAGCATTTTGAACTGTGGGATCTGCAAAGCAAAAGCAGGACTGGAGTTCTTGTCTATGGCCAGGTTTCATCCTGTCTTTAATGGGACAATAAATGTGTATCAAAGTCAAGGCATAAACTCTGCTAATTCTTCCGTATAAGCTTTTCACATCACTTGGCAACCACCCATTTAACTGAAAAACTGCTTTAGGAATATGCTCACAAGGAGATCTAAAGGTCTTTTTTTTATAAGATCAACGTATTTTTCCTCCATATAAACTTTGAGATAAAGAGTAACTAGTAAATAGAGCTGTAAATCCTTCTCGGTTTTTGAATTAAAATTTTAGCTTTAGTTATGTAGCAACTTTTGCTCTTCAAAATATGCAGAAGTACTACAAAAAGTTAGATAATTTTATTTTGTTAAAAAATATCTTTAGAGTTCTTTCAGATGTTGTTTTACTTTTTTGAAAAGGAAATTGATTATGAGTGGTACCATCAAAACTCGCTCGTTTTTCATTTTTCAATGTAATTGTAAAATCAAAAGTGTTTTTCATGCAAAAATGTTGGCCAACTATAACAATGCAATGTTTGAAAAGTACCTTTTTTAAAAAGAGTAATGCCACTCACGATGATCAGGCAACTGCTGATATTCCTTGCTGCTCTTTGGTTTGCAGTGAATGGCATAGGAAAGAGGAATATTAAAATTCAGCTGATAGTCTAGAGTGATTATTGTTTTATCCCCAGGGCTGCAGAAAAGGAGAGCTTTGTTGCTGCTAAGAAAAATTTAGCTTGGATTGTATCAAGCAAGGTAACTTCAGGAATTAAAAAATAAATCTCTCAGGCTCTGCAGAAATGTTTTTTCCTCCAATTTCCTTCACAAAAAATCCCCCACAAAATGGAGTGGAGAGTTTGAGTCATGCACAAGTTCAGTGCAAAGATACTTTTTAGCTATAAGAACCAGCTTGTTGCCAATTTCCGTCAAAATAATTCCCCAGGTTAAATCCTGGTCCTATTGAAGTCATTGTCCAAATGCTCATTGGCTGTGAGGGGAGATCAGGATTTGTCCCGTTCAATTCATTAGTGATGGTATGAACCCCAAGTAGTATTACACTTCCTTTAAAGAAAGAGAAGCTCCTACTTACTGTTTATATACTAACGTTATTTCTCACACATTTATTGTGTTACTCTCCTTAATTTGGTGCCATGCTGGGTCCCTGTGGGATGCCACTCAAACATTATGTCAATGTTCTCAAAATTGAACTCCAGTGCTTTATTTTACAAATGGCTTCTAGCAGATGTGTGGCACACTTTATTAACTTAAGTACCCATTAGTTGAAAATTTCATTAGTTTGGGGGAAAGGGATCAGTTTCGTCAATAGAACTGGTATGGGTGGACCCTTTGTGTCAACCTGACCCATATCAAAACGGATTATTGTTGTAAGTGAGACAAGTGACCTAATGTTCTGCCTATTATGCACACATGATCTATAACCTTTTAAAATACTAGTGTGGGAAAGGAGCACACTTCACTGCATCCCCAAACCATGGATTCTTAACAGGTGGCAGTCACTCTCTTAGCAACGTTTGCCATGGGCTGTCTGCGCCAGCGTATGAATTATCAGGGGGTACAGTTTCCAACCAGGTAACCAGGGGAAAATTGGGATGGAGAATGAAACCAGAATAATGAACGGCCAAGCAAAAGTTTTAATGAGTGCAGGAGGCTGCCGGTGGACCTGGTTCTGCAGTGCCATCATCTGACTGACCAGTGCATTTCAGCTGAAGTGTTCCATGTGCTGCCTGGATCTTTCGGGTTAATAAAGCCCCAGAGGTAAGGCTGGATGTCATTACAGCAGGAACATATGGTACATTTTACTCCACAGTTTTAATGTTTTGATGCTGTTTGTTCTTTGAATGATGGCAGCAGTAGTTTCCAATGCATTCCCTTGACCTTGTTTTGGAAACCATTTTAGGGCCAACTTGAAAGTCCATGCAAAAATATTTGGCGGGACCACACACTGAAAGGTGCACTATATAACCCTTTAGCTGCTTTGTGCAGCAGCTTTCACACCTGCCTTGAACTCATTGACCTTCTGAAGAGGAAAAAGTAAATCTGTCTGGAAGCAATGAATCATAGAATCATTGAGGTTGGAAAAGACTTTTAAGATCATTGAGTCCAACCATCAATCTGACATTGCCAAGTCCACCACTAAACATGTCCCTAAGTGCCACATCTAAGTGTCTTTTAAATACCTCCAGGGATCATGACTCAACCACTTCCACAGGCAGCCTGTTCCATGGCTTGACAACCCTTTCCGTGAAGAAATTTTTTCCCAATATCCAAACTAAACGTCCCCTGATGCAACCTGAGGCCATTTCCTCTTGCCCATTCCTTGTTATTTGGGAGAACAGTCTGACCCCTACCTGGCTACAATCTTCTTTCAGGGAGTTGTAGAGAGCAATAAAGTCTCCCCTGAGCTCCCTTTTCTCCAGGCTAAACACCCCCAGCTCCCTCAGCAGCTCCTTATAAGACTTGTACTTCAGAGCCTTCACCAGTTCCTGCACCTTTAGGGATCTCCCTGTTTCAGAATATCCAGTCTTCCTGCACTTCTTTGCCCTTCAGGACTGCCTGCTGTTGCAGGGGAGGTCATACAGCTCACTTCTCCTGAGCTCTGCACACAGTGGGGTGGGAAGAAAGAGTTAGGCTGGATGAACTGCCCTGTCTGGGACAGCCCACTTCAAGTGCCATCCTTGGGGCAGCCCTTTCCCTGCCATATATTCAACACCAGAATGCTGGTGATGTGATTAGAGGTGTGAGAAAACCAGGAAGATACCAGCTGGGGTAAACAGGTCCTCTTGGAGTCTTTGACCTGCTTTGCAGCCAGTTCCTCCCAGCATTGTCTGGGTAGCCCACAGATGGGACCAGCCAGCCAGAACTGATGTGGCAAAAAAGCCTTGTTTTCAATGTTGTGAATTTGGGAGGCGAAGGGAGGCTTGGTTGTGCTCAGCGTTTGTAGAGAGAAAATTGAGCCACCTGCTCGTCTTCAGTAACAGAGAAAGGTTTTCCTGGAACAAGACACTTCCCTCTGTTGTTAATTAAAATCAAAGGCAAAACACAGAATCAGTGAACTCCAAAATCAAAGGAACCGAGATGGGCAAACTAGATTTCCTAGTTTAGTGGCGGCTTCCTTTCTCCTTCTGCCAGCTTTGATTGATTGTCAAAGTTTGGGTTTTTGTCAGTCAGCTGAACAGAGACACATTGTCTAGCTGCTGTAGACCTGACAGGTATGCACTGATTCCTCTAGGATACACAGGTTAGGTACAGAAAAAATGGCTGAGAAAATCAGAAGGATTGAGTATGTGCCTTGGCCAACATACTCCCAGGTTCTAAGTGGTTGTGGAACATTTAGTTCACTTTTAGCTGCTCATGCTTGTTTCCCACCTCTGAAATTTAGGTCTATTTGTCTCCTACAGAAAGTGTTTTCAGGTAGACTGAAGAAAAATTCATGAGAGAATGAAGTATGTCAATTCTTATACAGTGTCACATCATCATAAATCATGTTCTGAAACAAAACCATGCTAATGTTATTATGTTTAATCTTCTGTCTAGTGCTGGACAGACAAAGAATTTATGGAGATTTAACTCCAGTCGCTGCTTCTGCTGACAAGCTGAGGTCCTCCCTCTCTCAAGTCAGTAGGGAAACACGCAGTTGCTTCTTCAGCTCAGGTTCATTGCAGTAATTTCAGTATATTTTGCTGGAAAGTGCTTTCTCACAGCCAGGTCTCCCGTGATACCAATATGAAGTGTACACTATATTTTTTCCCTGTTTCCTCTAGAGCCTAATATATCCTTTGCAGCACTTTCAGCTTGAAATGAAGTGTATGACCTAAAGTCTATAGAATAACATGAATCACTGTACAATAATTTATAGGGTCACCTCATAATTACTATTGAGTATAACATGACTCTGTTTATTGGAACATATACAAGAGAAAGGTTATTTTTGAAATTTTTCTTGTTTATTCAAGCCAACATTGCTCCAGATTTGAATGGATATATTGACACCACATTAAAAGTAATCATTGTCAAAACAACTGAGAGAAAAAAAAATTTAAAAGGTAGAAACTTCCTGCTCCCGAATCTTTCTTGCAGAGAGGTGGGGAGCAACCTGCGGTCCATGTCTTTTCTGTGAAAGGTGATTTTTTTCGTATCTAAAGAACTGAGATCTACTCAAGGATTGGTAACAAGAATGGACTAACTGAATGATAACAAAGCATGTTGCATGGTAATGTTCCAAAAATCATGTTTTATTTGGAAGGAAAGCAGATTAAAGCAAATAAGAAGCCAACAATTTAAAGGGGGAAAGTTATGTTTTGGGCTTGTTTTGCACATTTTCAGGTTTCTGCACTTACTATCCCTAAGTTGTATTTCCCCATGCCTTTGTCCATGGGAAAGGTAGAAGCAGGGAAGGGTAGAAAAGGAAGTGTGCTCAAACTAGTGGTAGTAAATGGAAAAATCTTCAGGCAATTCCACAAGTAGTGTTGTACAAAAAGTCTACCTTTGGCACATGTTTGTGAGACCAGAATCAAATACCTTGCTGAATTTTACCAAAATTTGACGGGTTAAAAAGCACCAAGACTCTTGAGACCACAGTGGTGTCCACAGAGGCTTGACAAACAGAGAATATCAAAGCCTGTGAAATAAATATAAGTGCTGTGTTCAGAAGCCCAACTTGTTGCTCTTCTGGTATTTAGAATCTCTTAATGCCATCACACATTCCAGATGTGCATTCCAGACTGCTCCGGTTCTGAATGTATGCTCGGCTTGACCAAACATGGAGGGTTTTATTCCAAGTAGAGATGTATTCATTTGCAGTCATCAAAAAAAGTATATTTATTGAGAAAATTTTGGGTGCTGTATGCCAACACACCAGTTATGAATGTGTAGAGCAAAGAAGTACTGTCAGGCTGCATATGTTTCAAATACATAAATTCAGAGCCCGAAATACTTAGAGACAGCAGATGGATGAGTGACACATTCAGAAAACTATGGGTACATGTATTCTGGTAAATTAAACAGTGTCAAGGCATGGGCACAGGCATTGGAATGTATTCATCCACGCTGTTCAATTGTTAGAACAGTCCTCAGTGTGGTTTTGGCCTTGATCAACTAACAACCTCCCAAACAATTCCTAGGTATGGCGTGAGTTAGTTCAGGCCAGGGACCATTGCCAGCAGGCAACATGCAGGCAGCTGTCCTGTGCTAGAGGTTAAGAGAGTTTAATATTATGGATGCGTCAGATTGTTCCAGATGGCCCTGACACTATTTAGTTTACTAATATAGATTTAACCTTTAGGTTTTTATACTCATCCACTTGGACCTGTGACTCACGCACACCCAACAAGCAGCTGTGGTGATTTAAGATGTTATTGCACCTGAGCTCTTTGTTACTGGCTCTTGCTGGAGGTTGCTGACCCTGCTGTAGGGCTGCCAAAAGTAATGTACTTCAAGTGTTTTAGGACCAGTGAAGGTCAAGCCACAATGTGAGGTCTGTACATGTAGTGAATATGGGGAAAAGATCGGTTTAAGATTCTTCCCCCATGCCTTGAATCCATGTATTTAGGGAGCCTAATGTAAGGCCAGATCTCTCACTGCTGCTGTTGCTGTCTCACTCGTGATGCCCTTAATCATGAGTGACCACTTGGATAATGACCCTTTCCTAGAGCCACTTTGGCTTCCGTGGGCTGCACTACTTTTTGTGAATCTGTGTTTTTCTCTGTTTTTCCTGAATCTGTCCTTTCCTGACTGTTTTTGCACCCTAAAATCTGTATACCAATGATATTTTCCCCATTTGCAACCACTCCTACCTTTAGAGATGAATTAGCTTTATAACTAATTAGTTTGATGTCTGTTCAGTTGTTCCAGGCAGGTTTATTCTGAATAGTTCTTCCAGCTGCCAGGAGGACTGTGGCGGGGTACAGAGATGCAAGGTGGTGGGTGCCCCCTTGTCCATGGCTCTGAGGAACAGTCAGCTGCTGGTAGAACTGCAGTGTGGTACTGGCTGGGTCTCTGCCTGGAGGGCAAAGAAGTGCAGGAAGACTGGATATTCTGAAACAGGGAGATCCCTAAAGGTGCAGGAACTGGTGAAGGCTCTGAAGTACAAGTCTTATAAGGAGCTGCTGAGGGAGCTGGGGGTGTTTAGCCTGGAGAAAAGGGAGCTCAGGGGAGACCTTATTGCTCTCTACAACTCCCTGAAAGAAGATTGTAGCCAGGTAGGGGTCAGACTGTTCTCCCAAATAACAAGGAATGGGCAAGAGGAAATGGCCTCAGGTTGCATCAGGGGATGTTTAGTTTGGATATTGGGAAAAAATTTCTTCACGGAAAGGGTTGTCAAGCCATGGAACAGGCTGCCTGTGGAAGTGGTTGAGTCATGATCCCTGGAGGTATTTAAAAGACACTTAGATGTGGCACTTAGGGACATGTTTAGTGGTGGACTTGGCAGTGTCAGATTGATGGTTGGACTCAATGATCTTAAAAGTCTCAATGATCTTAAAGGTCAAACACACTTGCCAACAAAGGGCAAAATATGGAGAAATCCACCGTGGCGTCCTACCAGACAATTCTGAAGCAGTATCTAAAGGGACATGAAAAGGGCATAAACAACTTTAAATAGAAGAGATTGAAGAAATTACAGCCCTCTGAAAAATGTTCATGACCCCTGGTGTACACATAGCACTGCTATCTTAGGAAGATGTACATGTCTGCATGAATGGTCTTTTTTTATGTATTTTTTCTCTGAGGGGACAGCATCCCAAGAAAACCTGATAGCAGAAGGCAAGCTCAGAGGTAAAAATAATTGGATATAGGCTTTTTGTCTTGCTCAGGGTCTCCTTGTTTTCCTGCAGCGCTTCTTTGGCTGCAGAAACACAACAGTAAATGTAATTTAAAAGGCATCCTTGACATTTGTGAGATCCTTAGCATCATAGCACATGCCATTCTTGCCCTCCAAAATATGTGGGGAAAGTGTGGTCATCTCACACAGTGCATAAGAACAGCTGCTGGTTAATGATTCTTCTAATCACAAGTGCAGTCTAATAACAAACAAATTCTACTACTTCTTACTTTAGGCCAAGTTTATGTGTTTATTTTAAGAACAAAGGCTCAAATGCATAAAAGTATTAGAGTTGCTCTAGCCAAGAAAATTGTAGACATCCCATTCCTCCCTTCCCCAAAAGAAAAAAGAAGCGTTATCTGGTTGATTGCAAGAGCAACATTCTTAGATTAATCTCAAAAAGGCATCTAATGAGTAAGAGGAATGCATTACATCAAAAGAACATATTTACTGGCCCATCTCACCACCAAAACAATTTCTACATGTGTTGAAGACCACAGCAGCAAAGCAGGCACTCTATGACTACTAAATGTCGTGTAGGGCAATTTTCTGTGACTTGCAATGTGAGTGGGAGTATTCACATTATATGGAATAGCTTTGGGAGCACGAGTGCTGAAGCCAGGTTTAATACACATTTGTGTTGCATAGTTGATTGTGAGTTTCACTGGAAGATTTTCCTGTATAGGACATTCATAACTAAGATTTCCTTTGAAAAATCTCTGCCATAGGTGTGAACTCACAGCTTTTCTCTGTTTTTGGGGTGCCTACAGGGTTTTGGTCTTATCACGAAATAGAGTAATTCAGAGTGTAACGTACCCCTCACGATCATCTGATCCAATACCCTATGCAAAGTAGGACTAACTTGGAAGTTATGTTGAATTTTGAAGTCAGATGAAGTTGTTTGTGACTGTTCCCATCTGAGTCCTGAACAGGTCCAAAAAAGAACATTCCACAACCTCTCCTGGATCTGTGCTAGCATTTGATTCTTCACAGGGTAATTTTTTTATCCTTCCTATGGCTTTTTTTATTGTTTTTTGTCTTTCTGCTCTACGAAGAGCTTGACTCTCTCTTCTCCATAATCCTGCAACAGGTCATGGAAAACAGAAATAATGTCTCTCCTCAGCCTTTTCCTCTTAAGACTCAGCAAACCCATCCGTCTACCTCTTGTTTGCTCCAGCCCCCTGAGTGGGTTGCTGGCCACTGCTGAACTCACTCTGGTATGTCCATGGCTCTCTTCCACTGGGGATCCCCAAACCAGACACAGTAATCCAGATGTGGTCTCACAAATGCCAAATAGAGGAGTAGGATCTCTTCACAGACCTGCTAGCCACAACTTCCCAGTATGTGGTTGGCCTTTTTGGGTAAAAGACAATACTGCTGACTCCTGTTCAACTTCTTGTCACAAGGAGAGTACAGACAGGTAGATATAACATGTAAATGTATATATTAGGCATTGCACATTACATTTTATATCTATATATATCCTAAATTTTATCCTCCCCAAGGGAACACAGTGTGCTTAAAATGTTCTGTTGCAACCTTATCCAGAGCGGAACAAATGGGCTATCTGCTAACTACATTATGGTGGATATCAGTAATCACTATGGGAGTACTCGACTTCAGAAACAGAGACTGGCTGCACACCAGACCCAGAACAGAAGTGGAGGCAGGGTGAAGAAGCAGCTGATCTTAGCATCAGACTTTCCAATATGTGCTGACTTTTCAGTATTAATCTTTGCAGGCTATGCTTTTCTACTTTAAACACTTTTTTTTTTTTGGTTGCAATTATTTGTTTTTTAATGGAAAAAAAAAGTAATGTAATCTTATTAAATAAATCATCTTCTCCCTGTAATATCAACTAGTTTGCATGCCTTGCTAAACACTAAACCAGATGAAATGGGACTTGGTTACATATAGTTAAGTAGCACGCTTTTTGTGAACGGTAAATGAGATTACTATTTGTTATTTTTAAATAAATGTTCACCCGTAAAAAGAAACATCTCTATTAGACAGAAAAGTGACTTCACAAAGGTGCATTATGTGGCAGCCAAAAACTGAAATGGGTGGCAGATTATTTCCAAAGTTAAAAGTTTATGGTGAAACCACGATATAAATTAACTGCTAGCAGCCGCTGAGTCCAGTCCTCGGATCATTTATCTGTACGAGAGTGTTATATGTTTGATGCCTGGTATGTATGATGGTTTTGGGGTGGACTAGAGTGTTTCTGAGTGATTTAGCGCATGAAATCAACTCCAAGTTACTAAAACAATAAACATGATGATGGGAGAGAGAAGTCCATACATGTATCTTGATTTCTTGTTGCCATTACAGTGTGTCTATCTACTTCATGGTCTTCAGCACTATGAGACTTACCAGATTATCTCCAAGTCATGAGTTAGTTTCATTCTGACAATTCCACTGAAAAGCAGAGAAGTATAATTCCCATTTTACTCATGGGAAACTAATATATGAGAAAATGAGGTGGATGAACGACACAGTGGATAAAAAACTGGCCTAGGAACTGAACCCCAATCCAGAATGTGAGTTATTAAAACTTGACCCTGTCTCTACAATGGGTAACACATTTTAAGGGAAGTCAGACATGGGGTGAGCATCAAGAAGATTTGTAAAAAGCAAAAAGATAGCGATCAGTGGAAACCTGAAGAGGGACAACATAGAGTGCAGGTGACACAAATACAAATGTCCACAAAGAAGTCACCAGGTCATTATTGGGCTAGCAAAATATCAACAAAATTTTTCTTCGAAAAAGTGTGTTTCCAAAAGAATTGGAAAATTTCAGCTCAAATCCTTTGGAGGAGGAACTGGTCATTGTTGAATAAGATAAACAGTATCACTTTACATAATTGTGCGATGAATTCATCAGCACATTCCAGATGAAAGGGAGTGCAAATAAAAAAGGAAAGCTGCAGGACCCAAAATCTATAACTTTCTGATTCTGTGTTTAAACAAAAATTGAAGCTTTGGAAGATGAACCTGGTGGAACACCACTGGTGAAACTGCTGAATTAATGGGTCCTGAGTGGGAAGAGTTACGTCAGCTTACTGCTGACAGGCATGTTGGGAAGGCTTGGCTGGCTCGATGTGCTGAAATGAAGGGGATGACCTAAGGATTAAGGACTAACTTTAGGCTTTTAACTTGACAGTAATGTACATAGTACGTGTGCGTGTGTTTGCATGGATGTTTGCACATAGAGACAGATGTGTCTGAGAGAGAGACGTTGTGGGGTTTGTACTGCTGGAATACAGGCTATGTGTGAGAGATGTGTGTTCCTTCAGATTTGGCTGGTTTTCAGTTCTGCAGCTTTAAAATGAAATGCTTTTGCATAACTGTCCATATTGTTTGCAACCCAGTCATTTCCATAGAGAAAAACAAAGGCTTATTAAATAAACAAATATAGTAACTGAGAAAGAGCGTTACGGAGAGACAAACAGCCTGATAACAATGGGAAATGTCTGTTCAAAGTGTCATGCAGCACAGAGGTAGTAGGTGTTGGTGAGAGCTTTATTTTTATGCAGCTTCTCTCTGAGAACATTCAAAGGTAGCAATCTTGAAAAAATTAAATTAACGCCTATGCTGAACTTCAGAGACAGTGACACAGCCTTTCCATTTTTCTTCCTTTTTAGCAGCATAATATGATGCAGTCTGAATGGGATTGTGAAGTGAAAAGGAGTGAGCATATACCTGGGAAACAGGGAGTTTCTGCCTAAATGCAGAAGTTTGATCTGGTAGCCTTAGCACAGGGGCCTAATAGCATCTTGTAACTGGCTTTGGATCTTCACTTCCAGCCAGGTGAGCCACTGCTTTAAAACTTAAGAATATTACAGGTATTAGAAGGAAAGAAACAAGTGACCTTTCAGAGTGACTGGTGGACACTGTGTGAGGCTGTTTATGAGACTGGTGACAAAAAAACATGTTAACAGATGAAACTACTTCTGAGGTTTCCAGGGCAAAAACCTTCCATAGATGAAACCTGCCAATAGAACTACAATTACCAATGCTCTCACAGCAGTGGTAGAGCTGAATACAAAGATATCCATAAAACACTTTCTACAGAAAACAGTTCCAAATAAAAGCACTATCAAGATTTTTAGAAATAACGTCCTGTAGTCATTGCAAATACCAGAAAATATACTGCAGCAAAATAACAAGTTAAAAAGTATGTTAACCTTTTTCCTCTACTTGGCAACAACATTGGAATACATCTTAACTGTGACAAAGGTAGTGGTAGTAGGGAAAACGTGGGGAAAGAAAAGTATGGTATGAGGCTGTTTCCTTTCCATCCTTAGTCAAAACTGCACAGAAATGAGAGCAGAATATTACCCCTGTAAGAATAACCAGGTTGCCCAGAAACCCAGGAGTCACCAGCCTCTTTCAATAGTGTAATAGAAGTGGCAGGCAGCACTTAAAAAGTTGTAGGTTTGATACTTTTCCCCATGCATGGCCTTAATTAAGACCATCTTTACTCACCCCAGTGGCCTCCTCTAAGTATCTAACCATGCCATTTGTAGGGTAGATGTAGTGAATATTTTCATTCTTCATGCTCTCTCTGGTGCACATTTGGTTCACTCCTTGCTTCAGACCAAGTCTCAGGTCCCCCAGGCACCTATGCTGCATATGGCTTTTGGCTCCCTCTTTAAGGAAACTTGGACACTTGAACAGAGAGTTGATCCAATTCCTATTTCCTATAGGCTATATAATGATTGAGCTAGTTCATATCACTTGTTCAGAGACAAGAACTTGCTCCTTGAGTCCCAAAGGCAGTGCAGATTAATAGATTTATCCATAAATTCAAGACTGTTTCTAACATGTCCCCTTGAATTCATTTGCTGGGAAATCAATATGAGGTTATAACTTGTGGTGGGTCTCTGCTTACAGCAAACACCTGGCAAATTCTTCACAACAGATGCACGGTGTAAGCATTTTGCATGACCTTTGTTACTTCCCCAAGTTGCTGGTGGAACTGTTGCTCATGTACTTGATCCTCTCAGTCTGCCAATGCCCAGCCTAGCAGAGGACCCTTCTCCAGCCATTCTGAGAAGATGTGCAGTTTGTTTTTCTAACAGCTACCACAATCCTGCTGTCAGAATATGAAGAGTAATAATCATAATATCAGTTCCTGCATGTTGGGAGTGTCTGTGGTTTGGTAAGGCAAAGGGGCACTTCTGTATAAATTCACGTGAGAAGCAGAGAAGAAGAGAGATACAGAGCCAGCCGAGAAGGCTTCAGTTGCTGGAACGCTTCAGAGTATTTTAGGATGCCTCATGGTTGCAATCAGAATGAGGATGTGTTTACATGCAGGGATACCATAAAACTTCTCTTTGTATAACGATATATTAGAATAATGATGCAGCCAATTGCTCATAAACCATTTACCAAAGGGTAGGTACAGCATTAGAGATGGCAACCTAAAGCCATATCAATTTAGTCACAAGAGAATCACAAAGTAACTCAGGTTGTAGGGGACCTTGGGAGGTCTGTAGTACAACCTACTTCTCCAAACAGAGGCAAGCTTTAACTCAGATCGTGTTGCTCAAGAATTTGCCCAGTTGGGTCTTGCAAACATCCAACACAGGCTTTTATTCTATAAGGTCTCAGTGCCCCTTAACACCTTGGATGGATAATGAAACGAGGGAAAGGGTGATGAGATGCATGTGTATATTTCCACATCTAAGGCCTGGGACCAGAACCTAGAATTCTTGGCCCCAGCAGACTTTCCCTGTGATACTAAGTAAAACTGGGTAAAAGCTTATAAAGAAGCTCTGGTTAACATTGTACAGGCAAGCTTCATTCTGATCTCTCTCAAATTTGTTAGTGATTAATTTTCTTGTCTGCATGTTTTTTTCAATGATATTTTTGTGTAGATTTTAATAGATAATAATATAGCTTTGTCCTACAGGATCCCAGAGTGCTTCTCAAGTTATACACCTAACTGGCCAAAGCCTACTCCTGCTGAGGCCAAGAGACATTTTGCTATCGATTTCATTTGGGCCAGGATTTCGCTGTGTAGAAATGGAATACAAGCAATTCTGTATGTCCGCATGGCCTTTAATAAATTCTGGTTTCCCACCTGGGCAGTAAATCTGCCAGCAGAAGAGTAGTACAAATTTTGGTGTCACTTACTGAACAACTAAATATTTTAATAGAAATTTTGAGAGGTATCAGTAGGCCATAATGGCAGTTGCTCTAAAAGTATCAATAGCACAATTTAGAGCCAGAGGTGGATGATGGTGTGTGTAGATGTGGATAAGTGTGTAGAATCTCTGTGTATGAAGCAAACGATGTATGTACTTTTAAATCACTTAATAAAAAATCAGCTCTTGTTGGTTGCATAATCTAAAATTCTGGAACATTTTTTCTGTCCTACGTCTGCAAAAGTTTTTCATTTAGGAACACACACGTTTCTTGTCAATGTTATTTCTACAATCACTTAGTTAGAGCAGGGCATATTGTTCTCTCAATTTCTTGTTAAAATGTTTCACGTAATTAAACTTTTACAACCAGTTCTGCTCTATGTCTGATACCTGCTGTAAATTATAAAGAAAAGCCCCTCTGGCATTTATGAGAATTCAGATGATGAAGACTATAGAGAAGAAAAGAAAAGAAAAGAAAAGAAAAGAAAAGAAAAGAAAAGAAAAGAGAAAAGAGAAAAAAGAAGCAGTGTCACTGAGCCCCAGATAGTTGCTGATTCCCTGTTATCTCCCACACAATTGGATTTAATGAAATAGAATCTTTCCTATTATATAAACTAGACTGAAAAGAAGCCAAAATAGAACTAAAAATATTACAAATTATTATATTGCAAACATTTCATAAGTTGCAACACAATTTGAATAACTGTGGTTTTGTCTATATTTCTGTAACATACTACATGGGAAATAAGGTTAAAACTTTCTAGATCCTGAAAGAAAACAGCAACAACAACCAAACAGGAAAAGGAATGGAAATTAAAGTGACACATGGTTGTATGTGCTTGTGGGACGCACACAGGCAAGCACAAACAGCCTCTTCCTGTGTCAAAATATTGCCTGAGTTTCAAAGGGGTGCTTGAGATGACCTCTCTGGTGTGGGGATTTAAAAAACAGCTAAGTTCCAGTAAGACCAATTCTGAGAGCAATGTTCTGCTTACAGGACCCCCCCGACCAACTGTGGGATGACTGCAAGATGGCACATCGATTACAGGATTGAGAGCTTTAATCCAACTGGCAGCAATGCTGCTATGAGACTTGGAAGTCTCCTCTAACCTCTAACCACAGCTTAGTGTGCAAACTACTGTGTTTGCTCTTGGGAAGCTTCATCCTTGCCAATAAGAGCCAGTATTTATACTATTTGGCATATTTATTAATCAGTTAACCCATTCCTTATAAGTAAATCCTTTTTTAGCATTTATAATCCTTCCAAGAACAATGGATGATGGACAGAAATAAATAGACATGAGGGGGAAAACGAAAACAAAGCTTCAAATCTCTCTTCTCCCATAACTATTATAATTTATGCTATTGTCCTTTGTTTCACAGGGCTGTTTGTCATGATGAAGGGAAGCAACAATCAGTCAAGTGTCTGAGAAATCTGGTTGTGCTTAAACATTTGTGAAATTCAGGGAAATGAGTGGTGCAATCTGACATCCAATAAAGATCAGATGACCCATAGGCTTCAGTTTCCTTGTGAATGAAGGTGAAAGGGCTCTGCGGCCGACATCTTTTTTTACTGGGTTGCTCAGTAGAACATGTAAACAGGGATTTTTATACCTTTTGTTCCCCTGGGCAGGGTGACATATGCAGATTGGTTCTATTCAGAATCAAAACTTATTTTATAGTTCACAGGGGACTATTCTATCTCTTATTCTGAAAATTTTTGCTGTAATTGTGATGGCTGAAAGTTCTAAAGAGAAAATGGATTTACCTTACTTTCTAAGAGATACCCACTTGCTGACAGCTAGATAGGTGTGTGTATACTACCATGCTTGTGAGATTCTGATTTCAGGATTAAAGTAGTTTATCTGATAAGAATCCTTACTGGCAAAGCTGCTCAGGTAATAATATTAGCTATCAATAGGGATATCAAAGTCTTGGTGCTCCATTGCTTCATGTATGTACTCCATCATACCATGGAATGAAAGCAGATTCTCTGTTTCCCATTAATGAACAAGCAACAGCCATATTAGAGAGTGAACTGATTGTATCAAAACAGACATGTGCACAAACTTTCTAGTGTTGTTTGTCAAAAAGTTTATTCTCAAAGAGGCAACATTATTTCAGCCTGAGCATGCATTTCTCTAGGACTGTCTATATAGTATTTCAACAGCTGAAAGTACACCATTGCAGGTCAACATATTTTCCACTCAAAAATAGTCTTATTTTATGAGGAACTTCTTCAACGTGCTTTAAATTCATCTTTAAATGAAAAGTCATTTAAATGAATGATAGGCTTCAGCCCAGGAGGGGAAAACTTTTTGACTCCCATCATACACAGTGATGTCCGTGAAACTTTGACACTTGACTAAACTCACAACAAGTAAAAGATAGACAATTTAAAGTGAAACCAGAAATATCATGGGGAAACAGGTGAGAAAACCCTGTATTTCTGAAATATAAATTAGCCAGTAGAAAGAAAACCCATCAAAAATTCTTGGCATAGTTGTCTGAAAACTGATGCAGGCATGAATTAATTTTTATTAAGAAAACCTTTGTATTACTATCTGCAATTTTCCAGGAGTCATATTTCTACATATGTTTATATTTCTATGTTAATTTTCAATTTCTTATGCCATTTTCAGAATTTACCATTTTTAATTCATGTTTTTATACATGCTCTTTTCCTTACATATCCATGAAGGTATTTTTATGCTGGGAATTAGATGTGTTTCCAAGTCTTCCTTCAACTGGCTTATGAATGTGACCTTTATCTTAAAACCTGTTTATTCTATGTATTCTATAGCTTTTGTGACTATTTACAATACGCATTGCACATTATTGACTTGATCCAACATACTGTGAAATCAAAGAAAAGACTTCCCATTGACCTTGAAAATTGTTGGATTAAGCCTTATGCTCCAAGTAAAAGTAGTTGCAATGAATGACACAAAAACGTAATAAAGAACTCATTTATTGGCTTATTAAGCTTATTAAAATAACCTAGTGTAGATTATTAAGTTTTCATTTACAAATTCAGATTCAAACATATCTACCTGAAGCTCCAGTACACTGACTGCTGTTATATTTAAATACATTTTGGTAGAAACTTGTTACTTCTCCTCTTCTACATGTCCATTCAGATGTTCATGCGCTGCTGAATATTTTCCATAATCTCCTGAGGACTCACTTGCTCAGTGTCAAGTTGTTCATCAGTGAATTGTTGCATTTCTTTCCATTTCCTGGAGCCTTTCTCAATGCCTTGCTGAATCAGTATGTCTGTCATTTCCACTTTATTCCTGAGTGCCTGTCTGCTTTTTTGGGGCATGTGGTAAATGGACTGCCAGTCACATGGGCACCTGTATTCTAAGCTCTCCTTGACGAACAGCTACATACGGTTTTATGCTCTCAGCTGTTATTTGCTCAAGCCAGCGAAGAAGCTCTGAGATATATTGCAGGAAAGCTGAGTAATTTTCTATAGTTAGCTCAATTAACCTTTTGGCTTCACTGATTAGCTTTGCTTGGGACTGACTAAGCTGCCCATAGATCTCCTGGAGTTTTTCTTTGAGTTGCTTGTTATGTTCATCAATTTTCCTCTTAGCAGCTGCAGACCAAAATCGGATTTTTTCCTGAGCAGCAGATGAGAGTTCCATGATCTTCTGTTTTCCTTTTCCTTCAAAATCAGTTATAATGTCATAATATTCCTGACTGTAGATTTTCACCAATTGTCCTACTTGGTCTGTCAGGCGCATAGCAATGCCAGCAAGACGTCCAACATACATATTGTGCCAATCCACGAGAAGATCTATGATATCCTTCAGCCATTCCAGTACCTTGTCTTCCACCTCATAGTATTTCACTGACAATCCAAGTGTAGTTGGATCAAAATATTCCTCCCGCAATGACTTTATGTAGAGGAGCAGCTGGTGCAGCTTTTCTGCTAAGTCCTGGGATGTCTTCTCGCTGAAGTCTTTGTACTGAGAAATATATTTTTGAACATCTTTTGGCAAGGATCTCAGCTTCTGGGCAAAATCTGAAGCCACTGCATTTTTGTACAGCTGTTGTGTTTGGACTTTGATGTCTTCAAAATTTTTGGATTGCAAGCTTCTAATAATTTCTTCTACCTTCTGAAAAACTTGTTGCACTACTTGTTTCAGCTGCTTCAGCCTTCCTGCAAAGTCAGCTTCCTGAAGAGTAGCAAATGTCTGCCTGATTTTTTCCTGCAAATCTTTCAGCATTGCTTTAATTTGATCAAGTACATTACGGCCCCTAAGAATTGTTTCAGAAGCAGGAAGTCTGACTTCCAGCTCATTGATAGCTGCAATCAAGGCATCGAAGTACTCCTGAAGTTTTGAAAGGCATACATCAGCACTTTTTGCTACTTTCTCTGTAGTCATGACGTATATTTCTGCACCACTGTACTTTTCAGACAGCCCAGGGACCTGGAATTTTGTGGTTTTCAGGAATTCAGTGGCTGAATCAATTACGTGTTTTATTTTCTGGTGGTAGTCTTCTATTATGTCAATTAAAACAACCAGAAGTTCTGCTTTTATTCTTTCATAGTCAAACTGTTCAGCCTGATCTGCTGCTCTTCTATAAAGCCGTTTAGCTTTGAACTTCAGCTCCTGATATTTGTCAGAGGCCTCATTGGCGGCTGTGCGAAGCTGAGCATCTATTTCATCTATTTGATTTGCAGCAAACGTGTATGCTTTTTCAGCATTATTCTGCATTATATTCTTCATCTTTAAGGTGGCAGCACTAATTTCCAGTCCCGTATGCTCCTTATGGTACCGATTAACATACCTATAGACTGCATTTGTCATTTTAGGCACTCTTTCTTTCAGACCCAACAGCAAGTCTTTGGCAGCATCCTCATTCCAGTTGAATTTCATTTGAATCCGGTCAGGTTCCTTGAAGGATATCTCACCTTTTAGTATGTCAATGTCCTCCTGGGGAGCAGACTGAAAAGACAAAACAGGGTAAGAAAACTCCAATATTATTTATGACCGTATTTCAACATTCTCATTGTTGCATCTTTAATTTTATCATTTATTAAGACAAGCACTCTCCAATTTTTTGTCCAGTGTGTGTTTGCTGTCTGTCTGCTCTCATCTTGAAAGGTTATTTTGGAAGAAATTATCTTGTACCAAGCTACTTCAAGCTTCTTCAAAGAGCAAGGCTAGAACATAACTTAGTCTGGTCTTCTTTAATATCTGACTGCAAATAAGATTTTTCCTTCCTTTGTATTAAATGCCTATCATGTCTCATAAGGCAGGTAAGTTACTTGGGAAAATGAGCCTTCTAATCATTCCTGAAATCAATTAAAGTGAATTCGAAATGCTTTTTTTTATATGAAAATATTAGAGGATTTCATTTTGTAATCATTTAAATAAATGAGGCAATTTAGACAGTTACTCAGAGTAGTTAATAAATCCTCAAATGAGAATATATTTACAGGTATAGTTTTTCCATTTTTATACTAAATAGTGAATTACAAGTTGCTTGTGATCCCTAAATTAGTATATGATTTTGGAAGGTAAGGTTTTAATTCTGAAATTATTGTAGTATGCCAATAATAAGAGCATGTATTGTAACATATTAAAGGATTAAAAAAGACACTTCACAGATGGTCTAACCTCTTCCAGTTAGGCCTTATTCCTATAATGCTCACTTATGTAGTAATTCTAAGCAGCCTGATATCTATCTATTAAACCTGATGGGTAGCTTATCTAAAACTGACTTTGTACATTCTACACTTTCAGTGGGTGTGCCTTCTCAACCATAGGAGATGGAAAAAATAACTGTGTGAAGGAGTTGAAAACACCTCTTTACACAGATAGTACTTTTAGTACTGGAAAGGCCAGTGTAGGAAATAAAACCTTTAATTACTGATAATATAGTTTTTATTTGGTGGTTAATTGATATCTCAACATAAACACACAAAAAATTTAAAAGGGAAGTTTTCCTCTGACCTCACCAAACATTTTTGCTTTTTATTGCTCAGCTTACCTGAGTTTGGTAGTAAACTCTGGCAATGAAAATTTCATCATCCTCTTCAATGACATAAGCAAGGGTCCCAGCTGAGGGTGAGGATATTGAGCCGGATGATTTCCTTTCATTCTCTTGGTAACGCACATGAACATTTGTGAAAGTTGGGCTGATGATATCTAGTGATAAAGTGTCCTCCAGGGCTCTGCAACCACAGTTAATACACAGCTATGAATCAATGCACAAAGCACAAGCCCAATGCTGTATGTCTGAATACAGTACCACCTATAATTTCATACATATATATACATATGTGTGTATGTAAACAATGCTTTTATCGGGAAAAGGAAATGCAGGGTTTACTATCCACATTTCTTAGAATTTAGCCTGACACATTCAAAACTTCATGTCACTGCAATTTTCCTGTTTTAGATAAAACTACCTTGAGCTCTGTTGAGAATTTTCATTAAATTAGGGTAGCAAAATAAAACCTGTAGCTGTACCATTGTCAGTTTTCTACAGATTTCTACAAACTGACTGCAATTTTTCCACCAACACAAGTATAGGCACTACTGTTTATCTGCATTTGTACTTGCCTTCACCGATTCTGTCCCTTGGATGTATCAACACAACACTTGCAGATCAAAACAGGCAGTAAGAGAGCCAAGTCTGGTGTGTGCACTTGTGAATAAAAATTACTCTATAGTGGCTTGTGGTGGCAGAGGAATCCACTAGGAAGAAACGCAGCTATGTTGATGGTTAGATCTAGAACTGCTCTGATTATAAAATACTGTGTTTATGTCTCAGCGGTTTCCTGACATGGGGCTGGTGAGAAAAGCTGTTCTAGGAACCCTGAGAGGGAACAGCTTTAAAGTTACCTTGAGAAGGAAAAGGATACAGCCAATAGTGGTGGGGTAGATACACAGGTTCTTATCGATTACTGCAAAGCACCCTGGGGCATTAGAGATCAAAGCAACAACACATCATCTGCAATTATGTCTATTATAAATTGTATTATTAGAGCAAATCTTTACCCAAATCCTGAAATAGTCAGATTTTCCTTGTAGTTTGCACTCATATCACGATGTGAAAAGCTGCCAGTTGTCTTCATAACAAACACGCCTTCTTTATATTCATAGTTTGAAACGACTGTGAAAAAGATTTCAAATGTGTGTATTACCAACAAACAATATAAAAGACATATCCAGTTGTATGTTAGATGGCCAGTTGTGGGGTATTTCACTGGTATGTCAAACTATGCTTCAAGAAACTGAATGCCCGTAATGTCCCAAATAAAAAAATATGAAAAAAATTGTTTGACTGGAGCATTTTAAAATTCACATTATATCTCAACATGGATATGACACACATATATATAGCCATTAGCCTTCTGGGTGACTGACTGTGACTCTGATAGTAATTTATGAAAAATTGCCACTGCTGATAAAAGAAGTGCCATCCAATGCCAATGCTAAATAGACAGAAACACCTTCATATGCAAAGCCCTGGGGAAAAAAGAGCTGAAAAAGCCTAGTCTACAATAATTTTTTTCCCCCAAAATTATGGCATATAGAATTTTAATGTCTTACCATTCAGGTCATATTCCAGGAATTGCAATGTTGAGCTGCAGGTAGAGTCAATGGAATGTTCAAAAGAATCCTTCTTATTTGTCAAGTCTGTTCTCCAGGTGACATTGTACAAAGGGGAAGACACTTTGAAAGATCCAGTCAAGGCACCAAATGACGGGATGTAAATTCCAGCAGGCAAGGATATTTTCAGAGGGGGGATCTCAATTTTCTGTTCAGGAATGGTAATTGTAGGCAGTTCAAAATCTGCAATTTTATTAGCTACTTCATCAAGATCTACAGAGAAACTGCCAAATGAAACACTCTTTGGTAAAGTGAATTGAGACATAGTTATTCGGTATTCAGGTATTGTCACCTCAAAAAATGGCATTTTATATTCTTCTAAAGTAATATAATTTGCTCCTACATCCACTTTGGGGAATCTTAGTTTTGGCAGTGTGGGTAAATGGACATCAAATGGCATTGTGCTTAGTGTCTGTGGAATTTTTATGTTGCGCATGTCAAGGGTGTATGCTGGGACCTGGAGAGTGGTGAAAGGAAGGCTGAACTCTGGAGTGCTGAGAACAGGGCTTGGAGCCTTTAGGTGTAGCTCAGGAATAGCGACAGTGAAGCCATCGGTCAGCTTATTCACAGGTATGGGGAAAAAGTAACCATCCTCACTTTTTGTGTACACGAGGGATGCCGAGCCATTCAAGTACTGTTTCCTGTCAGCACTGGTAGTGACATCCAGCTTCAAAATATCCCATAAGCTCTTCTCAGAAATGGGACACTTGATGTCTTTGAGGAAGTCCATGTATCCTTCCAAAGATCCAGAAATAACAAATTTTGCTTTTGATTTTTCATTTGATAACTGCATATCATGACTGAGAGATAATGAGTGAATTTGGCCTTCACCCTTCCAGCCAGCTTTCTGGTTTGCAGGACTGATTTTCACTACAACAACCTCATTAACTGATGCCATGCCCAGGTAGGGATTTGGCTGAATGGCTTGAATCTGAAGATCTGCTGATACATCCCAAGGAGCCAGCTCTAAGGTTGCTTTGCACCTCTGAGTCCCCGTTGTTGTGAAACTAGATGTACATCGTGCATAGTTCTTCCCACTGTGCTCCCAGACTGCATAAATACGACGGGTAGATGCTTCAACTGCAAGTAATTCTTTGATTTCAATGATCCAGAGTCCATCTGCTTTAGAGTGGCCCCCAAACTTGAGGGATGACCGAGCTCCATTAGCATTCAGATAGGCATTTACCTCATGGTCTAAACTTCCAGAAAATGCATTTCCAGTGTAAAATACTCCATCAATATCCCCAGTTGTAGAAGATTCTACTGATACGTAATATGTAAGGCTCTCTAAAGCAAATTTGTGAGCAATTTCTCCCTTAGCACTTGTACCATATTTTGGAGTATTAAAATCATACATTAATTTTATTCCTGAGGAAAGAGTGGGTTTAGATTTCGTATTTCCAGAAAGTTCTTGGCTGAAATTAATTTTCAGAACTGGTGTATCGACTTCTATATTTGTTGCCACTGAAGCTTCCATGATCCTCTTTAAGAGAGTGATAGTGCTATCATGGTTTCCTCCTAGATATTTGTTATTACTCAGGGACAATGCTGTGGCCAGCTTCAACCCCCTTTTTCTTGTCAAACTTGTTGAACCATCCAGCTTGAATTGCAGAGCTTCAATGACAGAAGAGGATGAGACACTGAGATGTCCAACAATATCTGACTGATTGAACAGCCCAGCATTTGCAGTTAAAGTGATCACACTGGATTTAAATGAGAAGTCACAAGTAATGTTACCCATGGCAGGAACTAAGATATGGTTTGCTGAGCTGTTAATTCTGAATCTGGGAAGCCTTAGAGTGCGTAGGTCCTGGGGGATATGAAGGACTGGAAGCTCAACAGAAGGTACGACTAGTGTGTAAGATGGAACTGAAAAGCCAATAATTGGGACTGTGAATCCTCTTGTGCTTATTTCTTTTGGAAGCGTGAAACCAAAGGCTGGCATCTCAGCAGTGAAAGGAGAGACTTCAATATTCACAATTGGAATGGTGTATCCTGGAATCCTGAGGGTCCGTGGTAGTTTGTTCAGTGATGTTTGTATTTTGTATTTGTCAAGTTTTGTTTTGGCTTCATTATATGACTTTGTAAGAAAATCTAAAGCTGCATTTCTTCCTTTCTCAAAGTGCTTGTTGAACAAAAGGATGTTTTTATTAAGTACTTCATGCACTTTTGCTAAAGGAAGTGGGATTACATGCATGTCTTTGTTTTTCTCATACTGAGCATTCAAATTTAAATCAAAGGATTGTCTTGTTGTCTTCAATAATTCCTTCAGGCCTACCTGTTCCCACAGTGAATAATCTCTCAGTTGAGGAGTTTTGATTCCAATGTAGGGAATCTGAATCTGAGGAATGGTTAGAGGAATATTTAGGAAGTCCAGATTGGCATCTCCATTCATTTCGATATGAGCTTCAATTCTGTCATCATTGCTGCCAGCAGACATATTATGGGAATATCTGTACTGATTGAATCTGCCAGTAGCTTGCCAGTTGACCTGCTGAACAGAAGAACTAAGGGCAAACCCATAGTTATTAAGGAAGTCAATTTTGCCAGTCAGTTTCATTGGGAAGCTGATTTTCACATTTCCATCATTGTTTGTTGAAAGACGAATTTCAGAGGGGTTTGCCAAGAAGGAAAGCTCATTATTTACAGTTCCAGTAATCCGTCCATGGAGCCGAGCATTGTGAGAGCCTGTTAATTCTACTTCCATTCCTAGAAGCACTCCTGTGCCTTTCACGTTCAGAAGGCTACGTCCCACACGCTGTGACTCAATTTCAGACTGAATCTGAAGTGTTGCAGACATTAAGGAATGACATTCATATTGCATCGCTTGGTTGACTTTCAGGTACTTATCGTTTATTCTGTTGTTGGCAGAAAATGTAATACTGGGGCCCTCAACCTTGAAAGTGGCATGTGAATCATGAGTGCCTTCATCGGAGAAATTAGGTGAAGCCCATTTCCAGTTTCCTTTACCAGCAGAGGTAAATGATATGTATCCTGCTTCTACCTCTGTTGTCACGTTATTGACCAGATCAGCTTGGCTGGAGAAATCAGCTTGTGGAATATTCAGTCTGTGGGAATATGCCGTTCCACTCTGCATCCAAATTTTTCTTTGCAGCTTGACCATTAAATTATTCTGTAGTTCTACTGAATTTTTCTTTGTATGCAAATTTGCTCTAGTTTCAGCTTCACCTTCTACTGAGGTCCCTAAAAATACCACTTCATTTGTGTGATCAACTTTAAGGAACCTATGGTTGACTTTCATGGCATTTTTAAAGTTCAGCTGCTTCATGTCAGAGGCCAGGAGACGTGAATCTGCAATCACACTAAAAACTAGGAAGTCTAATTTGGATGTTGTTTGAGCTGAAATGGAGGTCACAAATTCCGGACTGTTTGCAGATGTTGTAGTATTATGAAGCTCAGCTTGTGTAGACAGTGTGAAGAATGGAGAGGTGACTCTGAAAGCACCAGACAATTTGCCAAATGTAGGGACAGTCACAGTATGTGGGATACGTGGGAACTGGAACTCTGGTATCTTCATGTTAGGAATCTGGAATTCATTCAGATTTAGCTTTGGAATCAATAATTCCGGTATTTGAAACTGAGGCATTTGTATTTCTGGGAAAGAAATGTCAGAAAAAGGCATATCTCTCATCTTCAATTCTTTCAAATAGACATCGATAGATGGTAACTGAAACTCAGCAGACATGAATTTGTCTATTGTTCTCACAATCATGAGCTTAATCTCAATCAAGTCAATTGCAAAGGAAGGAACTTGAAAGGTATTTAGAATTTTAAATTCTGGGGTAGTAAATTTCATTGGGATTTTCATGTCCTTTAGTCTCTTAATATTGATCTCATAGGAGGGGATACGGAGATCAGTCAGTGGGACAATGAATTCTGGTGTTCGAAATGTTGCTTCCCGAAGACTTCGGAGGCTAACCTCAAAGGCAGGTATAGTGACTATAACCGTCTTGATTTCAGGGACTTTAAATCCAGTTTCAACAAACTCTTTTACATTTTCAGCCCAATTTTTTAGATCATACTCTTCAGTCAATGCAGTGAATTTTTTTAAAGCTGTGGTCCATTGGTCAGAAATGTATATGACAACAGAATTGTAGAGTTGGCTTATCTTCTGAAGACACCACTGGACTTCCTGGGAAATATCCATTTCAGAAATCCTCTCTTGCAGGTCTTCCAGATGTTCATGTACCTTGGCTTTGAGATTAGCAAATGTTGTTGAGTCAATGAGTTCCCTGAGCCAGTTAATTATTGTGGCAAGCTTCGTGTCCTTTAGTTGTTCCATGTATTTTGAAATCACAGATCTAAAATCTCTTATGTACTGTTTCAGTGCTTCTGCTTTCTGTGGAAGTTCTAGATTTCTGAGTTCCTCATTTATTTTCTGTCTCACTTCTTGAATTTTGTTATTTGTGTCATCAACAAATTGGTTATAGTCAAAAGCCTTGAGCTTTTTAATAACCATATCAAGGAACTTGTTGACTTCCTTTATCATCTTTTCATAATCAAAGGTTTGCACTTTCTTGACAGCATCATCAACAAAAGCAACAACTTTATCAAAGCATGAGTTCACATCGATATTTTGCAAGTAGATGGTCAGTTTCTGGACAGTTTCTTTTATTCTGTACTTGTTAAGCAGTTCTATCATTCTGTCAATTAAAAAATATATCTGCTTATCAATTTCATATTTTACAATCAGTTTGCGCATATGACCACGGAAAGCGCTGATCTTCTCAGATGCTTCATATTCCTCTATCCAATTTAGAATAAAGTCTTTGATTTGTTCAAGAATTTCATTAATTTTTTCGATTGGCAAAGATCTCTTAAATTTTTCTAAACATTCTTTAGCATCAAATGCTTTAATCTGTCGTTTCAAATTTTCTGCAATGCTTCTGACATCAATATTCTGAATTTGAATTTTGAGTTGTTCTAGGTTTTCCTGTATTTTAGCTGTAATCCCATACTCATCATCTACATTTTTAATCCAAGCCAAAGTGCTGCTTCTGATTTTGTTAAGATCATATTGTCGGAAAAAACCCCGCAATTTTTCAATGATGTTGATTACAGTTGTTCTTACCTGATATTTGTTTTCTAGAGCTGTCATTGTTTCAACTATTTGATCAAGAAGCTGTGCAATAAGTGCTTTAATGTCATACTGCTCATAACAGTCTTTGATGTATTGCTCAATTTCTATCAGATAGATCTGCAGCTGAGACAGTATTTCTTGGAGACTGTCCATGGCTTTTTCCAGAATAATTTGGAGATCATCAGATGTTATTCTGTAGTCCTTTGTGAAAGCAACAAAATTATTTTTCATGCTGCTAACTTTGCCTTTGATATCTAATTTGTCCATGTAATCGCTAATGTCCTGTGGCAGTTTGTTCAAAGTTGCCTTGTATTTTTTCATGTGTTGTTCTATGTCTATGTTCTTCAGGTAACTTTGTACGGCCTGCAGTGTGGATAGAATGGTGCCTCTGAGTTTTTCAAAGTAAACTGGCAAATTTTCCAAGAAGGGCAGGCTAATAACATGCATATCTTTATTTTTGTCATACTTCAGAAAGCCAGAGATGCTGAATTCCTGAGGCTCCGATATGCTGTCCCTGAGACCCAACACATCAATTAAATTAACTTCTTCAGATGTTAATGGTAGCATGACTGATGTGTCCATTACAGACAGATCTGCTAAAGCTCTTCCATTAAGTTCCACACCGATCTTTTCTGCTTTATTGTAAGCACTGAAGTCTTGTGAATATACATTATTGTTTAGCTGACTTTTCAATTTCCAAGCACTTGACTGCTCTGATGGAGTAAAAAGCATATGAACTTTGTTGTCAAGCAGTGTAGTGTACCTTCCTCTAGACTTCAAGATATGGCCGGTAGAGCCTCGGTAATCATGGGAGAGAGTGAAAGCAAGAGGCTCTGCTTTTAACAAGAATTTGCTGTACAGGTCTCCTGTGTGTTCACCCACAGCAACCAGCTTTCCATTAGCATTGGTGTATACGTCAGCAGTGATGACAAATGGGGCCATAGTGGAACGCACAGCATTGCTGAAACGGAGAGATTTGGAGTCACAGTTTGTGTTCATGGTAACTGAGGAAGAAAGTCCCGCCACATCCAGATGAATTCTGTGACTCACTGCTGCGCCTTGAATGTTTGCCACGGTGTCTGTTTTCAAGTCTGCAGTTAGACCACCCCATGTGAGGGTGTAGGTGTGCCTTATTTCATCTGCTCCGTGGGCTCCTCTGATGTTGCCACCCAAGTTCATATTCAGAGGCTCAAGAAGGAGCTCTGCTTTGCTGGAAACTTCTGTTTTAGTGTATTTAAAATTATTGCTCAGTTTAGCTGTTAGTGAACTAGGCTCCAGCTGAAGGTCAAAAACGTGTTTGTGGAACTTGTCAAAGCTGAAGCTGTTGTCTAATTTTGAAGCAAACGTTAAGGATAAGCCTGGAATATTCAAATCATTTGTGTACTCCAAATTAATCTCTTTGAATGATCCTTGCAAATTATTTGAAAACTTGAGTCCTTCTCTATTAACTCTGAAGTTTAAAACATGTTTGTTGTCCATACCCAGAACTGTACTCTGATATTCACTTCCCAGTGTTATTTCTGTTAGGCTCACTCTTCCACCTACATTGAATTTTGCATTGTTTTTCCCATAGCGCCCGGAAGACGACAGTGACATGGAGCCTCCAGCAGTGTCAAGCTTGGCATTCAGTTCGCTCTGCATTGCCAAGGGACTCAACTGCACGTTGGTGGTTGCACTGCTGGCTAGACCATACCGATTGACATTGAGTGATGACTTAAGTGCAGCTCGATTCTTCTGATCAGTCAGGGAGATATCAGTGTTGAAAACAAGATCCTGGGAATTGAGAGAACCTGCAAACAAGGCAAAATACTGGATTTGCTTGTAAGTGGCTTGGTACTCAGATCGAAGTGCTGCCATCTTCTTTGACAGAATTATTTCAAGCTTATTGACACCTGCAGTATGTCTATAGCTCCCATTGGTTACAGATGACATTTTCAGCTGGCTGTTTTCACACTTCAGTGAAGCTGTGTTCTTTAATAGTCCATTTTGTACATCAGAAACTGAAGTAATGGAAAATGAACCATCACTGTATCTGCCAGATATCTGATTGGTAGCCTGAAGGTAAGAAGAATCCAGTTTCAGATTTGATTTTCCTTCTACAATGCGTCTCTTTTCATTGTATGTGGTAGACAGAGTGTAAATGCTTCTTGCAAACACAGAAGCTACTTCCAGCTGCCCTTCCATTTTGATGTTATTGGTATTCAAGTTGTTTATCTTTTCAGAAACAATATCACTGGAAAATGAAAGCTGAGGACCCAGAGTACTTGATGCTGTAAGTGATAAGGTGTAGTTTGCAACTGGAATAGGTTCATAACTCTTTCTGCCAGACAGCTTAAAAACTGATGTTAAGACTCTGTGCTTCAGGTGATTTTCATATGCACAGATGAATCCATTTCTGTTATATGATGCTTCTCCAGAACCTGAAATATGAAAAAGGAGATAAAAGGTAAGTGTCTTTATACCTTTTTTTCTTTAAGAACTTGTCTGATGCCACTGAACTTCTATGCTACTGTTTGAATTGCAATTACTGTTATACCATTTTGTTTTAAAGGCCTAAGTGTTTTGGTAAATACTAAACATTTCTCTAGAAATGGCTACTATTTTAAAATTTGAAGCTAAAGTTTGAACTGCAAATAAATTTTTTCTCTACACAACTAAATATAATAATGTGAAATGATACAAAGTTATGTCTATTTATGTATATAAAGTTATGTATATTTAAACTTAAATTAAGAAGATGGACTCAAGAATTGCCCATATCTAACATTCCTGGATGTTAGTGTTTTCTTATCATGCCTCAGTCACAGTGAGGAGTTTAGAAGAAGATGAAGTCAGTTTGTCTTTTGCAGTTTGAGAACTCAAACTGCAGTTTTAGGGGGACTAACTTTAAAATACCATTTATGGCAATATATGGACACAGATAAATGATAAGGCAATTATATATATACACATATAAATAGACTGAGAAATAAATTGTGGGCATGCCTACACATACACTTATCAGCTACACAAGTGTTTATAGAATCATGCCTTCAGTTTTGAAGGACATTTTCTTCAGTAAGGATTATCCAGGAAAATATGGACTCTAAAAGTCTTTACTGAATTAAACTGACTTCACCTTCAGTGCCTGAATAAACAGACACATATCTTTAAAACAAACGGAAAGTGATTTAAGATTGTGCAACACCTATCTTTAAAGGAACGCAGGCAAATGAATGTACTGTACCTGATACAAGGGAAATAAAATAATTAAGGTAGGTTTGCAAACACTGCAGTATTAGCAAACACTCTTACCCTTCACACTGTAGGAAAACAGCTCAAAAACTGAATCTGCATTTGTGTTATAGGTAGCTTTTACGCTGGTCGCTCTCTCTGTGGTGCTGTTAGTCACAGTGTACGCGGCTGTCCAGTTGTAATAGTTGCTGTACACATTCGCAGAGACCTCTAACTTGCCCAGCAAAGGCACCCGGAAAGGATAGGATTTTGGAACAGTAAATCTTGGGATTCTGTATTCCTGAGATGGCACCCTTATTCCCATGGACTCCATTACCAGAGGAGGCGTTTTAACAGTCTGCGGCATCCATATCTCATCGGATGATCTTCCCGCAAATGGCAATGGAATATCGATTACAAAACTGTTTTTATTTAAGTTGTATCTGACCCGGCCTTCACTGGAAAATAAAGATAACTCTGTTAGAAACTCTAAGTTCATAAAGTATATGCAGGAATTTCCATGATTTCCTACTCTGTCCATGATACTGAGCTTACTTACATGCTTATATCAATGTCCTGACTTTAGTTTCAGAGAGAGATGCAACGATCAAATATTAATATCAACATTTTTAAGTGCTCATTCATCAGAATTTACTGAAAGTACTTTTGGTGTCACGGAATTCTCTCTATGTTCTTTCCTCTCATTTCATAAACAGAGAGACTTATAGGTCAAGTAAAAAAAAAAATCCTCCAAAAACACAGGCATACTTGCAGGATGCTGAATACCAGAAAAGGGCAATTATGTTTTTTAAAAAAGTGATGCATTCTTATAGAAATGAATAAAATCATATTAACATTAGACATGGTAAGAATCTAAATTATTAAGAATTTATCTATCTCTCTCATTACAAGCATTTCAAAAGTTTAATCCAAATATTCAGAATTTTTTTTTATTCTGAATAAAAGGAAATAAAAATCTAAACATGTGACCAGGAGCTAGGACTGGAAAATGGATTGTTGGCTGAAAAAGTATAATTATGAAAAGGCAAAACAGAAGAAAACTTGGCCCTAATTTGTGAATGAACAATAGGCTGGCAAAGATACTTTTCTTGTTTGCCTAACTAGTCTTTTATATGCGAAATCTTCAATTTTTACACTTAGAGCTATATCCTAAGATGAAAATTAAGCAAAAACTTCTGATATTTGTTCCTTTTCATTAAAAGATTTAAAAAGCAACATAAAAGAGCAGTAAAAAAATCCCATTATTATTAATAGCACAGATAATAACAACCTAGGAAAAAAAAGAGTTTCTTCCTTGTTTATACTTAGCTCAGGAACAAAATGGCAGCAATAGAGATACATGTCATTAACATATAATATCATATTAGCACAACGAAAGATAACACATGGAAAAACAGATCTAAGAGATAAAATTCAAGACTGTTCTCCATTTGTTTTTGGAATCCAATCTTACACTAGCCTCTGTTGTCCTTTACATTCATTTCAGCATTTCATTTCTATGAAATTTGACAGAAGGGGAATTAAATCCATGCAAGTCCTGTGAAACTCTCTTTTAGGTAGAAGAGATGGGACAAAGCTAGTGCAAGCATCCAGTGATATGTGTACAACTTCCCTCTGAGCAACTCAGGCATGAGAAGAGGTCAGGTTGCTCTACTGGGGGAGGTTAACCAGTATGTGTAGGGGAATGGGAAGAGCTGTCCCACAGGACTGCACAGGAAAATGTAGATCTATGAGGGTTATGGCCGAAGTGTCTGCAGGGATGTAGGATACAAATCTATGGGAACCACGGCTTCAGTAGTTCTGTGGCTTAAAGACTGCTGAATGCTGTATTTTTATTCAGTATACCTTATAATATAATACAATACTTTGGGATCTATTCACATACTGCATGAAGACAAATCTGTATTAAATACATGCATCAATTCCTCTGTATAATTTCATTTCTCTGACCTTAGAGTTCTTTCTTATGATTCCAATTTTATGCTAATGTCTACAGCAATTAGATGCTGTTTTATAAAACCAAAGTAAAATAAAATAACACAAAAATATGAACAAATATCTATTTTCGGTTTCCTGTATTGCTATCCCAATTTCACTCCCTACCTTTTCAGGAAAAGTTCTTCAGGAATGGTGATAACAGGCAGGTTAAGTTTCTGAATGTTCAGTTCCTGCAGTGCACTTAGTTTGTCTTGCAGAGTCTGGGCATAGGGGACATCTTTTGATGTTTTTTGCAGCCAGGTGTTGGTTGCCTGCAATGAGGAGAAAAGTTTTTCAAAGTAAATAACAAGTTTTAGGACTTCCCAGTCAAGTTATCTGAAAGTTATTTGGACTAGCCAAATACTGAACTCTAGGTATCTGCTAAAGTGACTGGTTCTATCAAAGTTGAAAATACACAGCTTATTCAATCTGATGAGAGATTTTCAAGTTGTTGTTATTCTGGCTTTTGTGGGGGAGGCAAGAATTTCTCAGGACTATGTGGTGGCGCTGTAATATCTACTGCAGGCTGAAAACCATACCACAATAAATTGTGACACTATATGTCGCAATGTCATATCTGTATGAGCCACTTTCCGATCCAGCAGTTCGTTGGCATGCTTCTCTAGGGTTTTTGGGTAGTCTGAAAAGTCAGCTGGGAAGGCAGAAGACAGTTTTTTCACAGCAGCACTGGCACCTGAATTCCACTCTAGCTCAACTTTCTCAGCATCTAAAAATCATGAATTTAAAAGAAAAGAGTAAAATTAGTGATATTTTTATTTTGAGAGATACTATAAACTAATGCAAAAAGATGCTTAAATTTATAGGTTGTGTATGTGGATCATGTTTTTGCCCCTACCATATCTGAGAAGAACTCTTTTTGAAATTGAGTTTCCATGAATTGTTGCAGCTGAGCTGATCTGAAGGTATGCTTTGTTTGGTGAGTAATTAACCAATGCTTCACTTCTAAGTTCGGTTTGCAGGCGAGGAAAAGAAACGGTGCCTCTTAACATTGCCTCTTCCACTCCAGCATATCTGTGAAAGAAAAAACAAATGTGAATAAAAATATTTAACTGCACTTTTTCAGGAGAAATTTCAGCATTTAAATCTATAGCAAAGGCATAACAGGTGTTATAAAAAATTAGATTGAATCAAACTTGTCAACACTGTTCTAATTCAATTAATATTTTCAGCTTCTGGTAGTTAGTTTGGAAAATCTGTAGTAGACTACTATAATGCTACTGTGCAGATACACAATGAGTAGCTGCAGGTACAGTTTTGAGTCTGTGTTAATTTCATAAGAGTGAAAAGGATGGAAATATGTACCTGTCCTGGTAAAGTTGTAACTGAAGCAAATTCTGAATGCCTTACTCAAGCTGAATTCTCTACTCAGGATATAGACTGTGGCCATGAATCACATAGAAACAAAACACTTGACAAAATATATGATGCCACTGGGCTTCATTTTCTTTTACTCACATTTATTTTATATCTCTGTAACTTTGTTGACTCGAGCAAACTTCTAATATTATGTTAGTGCAAATGAAACGGAATTGAGGTCCCTGACATCTGTCCAAAGCTCCCACTGATATCAGAGGCAATTCTACATGAACAGCAAAGACAAAGACTCCCCGGGGCACCATCGAGATCACAGAATTCCATGGAAGATTGAGGTTTATTAAAGAATGTGATCAGCCCATTTCACCATGGGCTTGTGAGGCGGACAATTTTAGAAACCCTGGCAGGCTGAACATTTTTGTTAGCTCCCCTGTAGATGTTCCCGGAAATATTCTCATCGTGAAGCGTGGGAATTTTTACAGGAAGCTCTCAGTTATTTTTGGTTTTGTTTCTTACTGAGTGCCATTAGATTTCTTCATGGGGAGATGTAATAACTTTTTTTAGAGCCAAGCATATCCAGTAAAAGATAATACCTCTCTGAACAAACCTTGCCTTGTTTATATCCTTGGATTATCACACCTGCAATAACAGTAGTACAATGCATTCTTGTACTCATGTGTGTGCAAACATGGAAGAACTACCTCAAGGAACTTGTAATACAAATTATATATATACATATAGTAGGAAAGATCAAACAATGTATTATAGGTATGCACTTGATGTATTACCAATAAAATACTTTAAAGTTTTTTTAAATGGGGTTTCAATGGCAAGTTTATCTGTCTCTGTATTTAAGAAATTTCTCCAAAGTCAGATAAAATTTCTCCATATTTTTACATCCAATAAAACCTTTAGCTATCTGACTCAAAGGTAGCTGTTAAATTCTAAATGTGTTCCTGAGTTACCTTATCTGGCCAGCAAGAGTAACTTCAGGAATCTTCTTGTTGTTGAAGTCTAAGACAAAGGTGTATGCTTTCTTCCCAGAAATGGATTCGTCAGTAATTCTCAAGTTTGTACCGAAGTCAACACCAACATCTGGAATCTGGACATCACTGGTCAAAATCTTTTTGCCTCTGTTGTACCTGAAAGTCAATGTGGCCTCATGCTGGTTTACACCTAGAAAATACAATGTACTTTGGTTATTCACAACTATGGAATCTGTTTGGACTTTTCTTAAAGGAGAATAAAAAAGGATCAGCTGGAAATTATATCACGCTAAAGATCTAACACAACTTTTGATGAGTCTGATTAGCAACTGAATCATCTCTTTTCTTCTCATCTTCTAAACACACCATGGGCTGATCCATCAATACTTTTGTTATTTAAATGAACCCACAGATGGTTTGTGTGCTTTCATGCCATATTTAATCAGAAATGTATTTTTCTCTTGCTTATATAGAACCCCTGAACATCTCCTCATCCTTGCTTCCATTCACTGACATCACACTGTTACTAAAATCATGCAAAATACAAAATCAGACTCTCATCATGAAAATCTTGCACTGGGATTGCATACATGAAAGGAAATGTAGTTAAAGTGTTTTGGGTGTGAAAATGGTATTCTACCTAATACTGTAAAGAACACTATTAAGGTTTATTAATAAAAATCTCTTTTCTGGTAAATGCCACAGTTCAAAACCAAGCAAAACCAGACAGGTTTTTCGGACTCTTACCTTCTGCTTGGACAGCAAACTTTAAGGTGTCTATCTGGTCATTTCCCTCTCTCTGCAGTTCGTAGTTTGCACTTGCAGAGTATTCCTTTACTTTGCCAGTGGACACTAATTCAACGTCAAATCTACAGAAGGAGTAAACAAATGTCTTGTGAATAACTTTTTTGTCCATGACCACAAACAGAAGAAATCATACCATTCTCACCAGCTCTCTTTCTGAGCTGCTGCTGCCAGCCTATTTTGAAAGATTTTTAAAGGTAAGCTTTATGTGAGAGACTACTGGAGACTAAGAGGGAAGGTAGTCAGCACAAAATAAACAGTTTAAGTTGACATGACTTACCTGGATTCTCCAGTCAAGGGAAAATATGGAGCTACCTCTGTATCAGTGGAATTAGCATATAATAACTTGGTGCAGAAATTCAGACCAGGAATGAAAGGCTTGCAAGAAGTTGAGGTTACTTGGTTGTCTATCAGAGTTGTAATCTCTTCCGTTTTGGCTGGAGACACCAAATGCAGCGTATTGCTGGAACAGAAAAGTCAGTCATTTATTCCCAGGACAGGTGCTCAGACATTGTCCTATTAACAAGGTTATTTCTGAATAAAACTCGCTTATTAATGTAGGGGCTAACTGAAATAACAGCGTTATTATTAACATTGTGTTAAATGATGTAGGTATTATTTTTGATAATTATAATTTAGTGTATTGAGCCATTTGCTCTCCTAAAATGAATGTAAGTAGTTCATTTAAATTCAATTTAAAATAGGTATTGCTATTATAATAATTTTATGTGAAAGAAAACAAAATAATGGAAATGGTAAGAGTCTTGTATAAAATTTCAAAAAGAGCAACAAATAATCTGTGAGCCATGAATCCAAGTTGCCACTTATCTGGCATTTTTGCCTGTCTCACAAAAGAAGCTATCCCACTTCTACAATGTCTGGGATTTTTCTGAACTGAAAATTTCTCCATGCCTGCCCTAGCCTTTCAATTCCACCACAATAAAAACCAAGAAGAGAAGGAAGAGCATAGCCTTGAAAGTTCTCATTCAGTTCTCATTACCTGATACTGAGGAGCTTTACTGGAATCTTTGGAGCAGGAATGCTGAATTTCAGTTGTCCAGCTTTTACACTAACATGTGCTTCAATTCCAGATTCATGGAATATATTAGAATTCATCTCCACACCACTTCCAGTAAATTCAGGCATGTTTATTCCCAGGTGTGTCACAAACTCAACTGCTACTGAAGGTTTAGCAATGAGATCTGCTTGCACCTATTTAATAAAAACAAAATGGGGTATTTTTTTGCCCAATATACCTTGCTGGTTATGCAAAACAACCATAACACTCCTGATAATACAGAGGTAAGTTTTATAGAATTGATTTTGCTATTCCAAAAATCTGGTTCCCAATTCACATAATCAAAAGGCCCATATAGGTGGTAACTGTAATATAACAAACTCAGCAAGATGATAACGCCAAGGATCCCTACCTACTTTAATGTAAAAATAGAAAAAAAAGAAAAATTTTATACATGGAGCTACTTGCATGTATTTTTAACTCTGAAGACAAGATTCAGTTTTCCATTGTAAGAAAAATACTAGCAATTTTCAAAAACAGTGAGCAAACTGACAAAAAAGAAATAGATCCAAGATTTGAATTTCTCTAAACATAAATCAGCTTATTTTCAAGGTTATGCTTTGGCCATCAAGAAAGAAGGGACAAATTGCAAATTTGGAAAAGATTCCAAAGGTTACAAAAGGGCAACAAGTCCTAAATTTGAGGACTTATTTCTTATTTTTATTTAAATCTTATATATGATAAAAAATTAAAAGTTTAGATGAACCGAAACTATTAAGAATTTTTTATGAAATATTGACTAGATTAGTGCAAGGTAGTTACTAGAACTCTAAAAAGGAAGAGAAATACTTAGGTTTTTAAATTTTAAGTAGACAAATAATTTTGTGTCACATGCTTTTTCATTGTTACAATTTTAAAATGTTTCCTTTCAGGTGAAAAAATTTTTCACCTGTTTTACTTGACTCAATTTTCAATATTTCTTTTAACTGCTAATCAAATTTTTTCACTTTGAATTGGCCACAACAAAATGTTAACTTTTTGGCTTGAACAGCAAATTCACATACTGTAGCTTTTCTACTGTTGTAATTTGAGTGCAGGGAGAGCGAAAGAAACATATTAAAAGGGTTATTTTTTAAAGAGTGATTGAAATACTTTTAATTCATAAATTTTATTATGTCTCATTCATAATTTATGGGCATTACTTCTTAATCCAATCTAAATGTCATCCACAAATTAACCAAAGGCCCCTAATGAGTTGGGGTTTTTTAGTATCAAGAACATTTTGGAATCTTTAAAATATTTCTGGTGTTACAGTTTTATCCATAAATGAAAATGTAGATTATTGGGAGGAGAAAAAATATAGACAACTATTGGGACTTACGCTTTTTTGATGAAGCTTCGCAGCTACTCTGGCCCCAGGTGTTGCTATTCCAGACAAGGCAAACTTCAGTTGCAAACCTGCTCCAGTTGGAAGCTCAAACTCATTGTCCATGAATATGTAGTGGACAAATAGATCCCTGTCAACACCTTTTGCAATGGCTTGTGCAATCTGTGAATCAAACAAGGAAATGAACACAAAAAAATCCACACTTTGGAATATGCACATTTTGTACTTTAAAAACAGAATGATTGCAACTCTAGAATCCAAAATTTAATTTCATATGGAGTAGAGAATATTATTTCTACAGATTCCTTTCCTCAAAAAATATACTTAAGACTACTTAGCAAAATCTGGACTTTAAATGAATACCAGATTTTTTTTACCAGCCTTGATATACACAGGTTGTGTGTCAACCTAAACCTTTATCATGCTAAACCTTAACATACACATGCA
This sequence comes from Dicrurus megarhynchus, assembly GCA_013399195.1. Lineage (NCBI taxonomy): Eukaryota > Metazoa > Chordata > Aves > Passeriformes > Dicruridae > Dicrurus > Dicrurus megarhynchus. The sequence continues at coordinate 440,018 of VXAD01010633.1, forward strand.
AAGGTGAATTGGTTTAGATACCACATAACTTTCTGGCTTCCCCAAAGCCAACGGCAAAGCACTTTTTTCACTTCAATGAAAGGAAAGTATTACCAAAAATTTCTAAAATGTACTACATCTTCTTTTCTTTTTAACATGACAAGGATGAAATTTTTAATATTAACATATATTTTCATAATTAGAAATATAGTAGTATAACTTAAGAACCAGTACTAAGATTTTGGGCATTGTTCCAGTAGATCTCTCAATAATACAATATGATCTAAACTTTCCCTTTTTCCTTCCCCTCACCAATCCTCCAGGAGGACTCCACTTGGTTATTGTGGAGTCTTCATGGATTTCTCAGAGTCCTTCAACCTAAGCCTGGATATTTTATGTTAAATAATTTTATTTTCATGCTGGTATCAAATATTTTTACATAATAGTTAAATGCAACCTATATCTTAAAAAAAATCTGGTAGACAAAAAAAATATTGATAATGCATATTGGTGCATCAGAAACGTACCATTTCAGGAACAGTCTGAAGAGTTTTAACACTCTTTAAAATCAAGCTTCCCAGCAGCTTAAAATCATTGAGTTTCATGTATCCAAGTTCTTCTCCCAGGATTCTCAGATATGCTCTTCCCTCAGGAGCTTCTTTGCTGCCCAATTCTTTTATCAGTTTTTCAAGGTTAAGTATTATTCCTTTCATGATATCCTGAAAATTCAGTTGGAAAGCAATAAAACAGATTTATAAGATATATGTAAGATCATATATCTAGAACAGGTACTTAGTGAATGTCAGCTATTCTGCACATGCACTTACAGATTTCTCTCTGGACAAAGACCCCTCCAAACACAATTAAGAAAACATGTTCTTAAATAGCATTACAGATTTCTGTTTATCTCACCAGAAGAGGAGAAGGAACGTATCGAGTAAAGCAGTAAGTGCTGTAATTACTTTGTAAAAATAGGAATGCTATGCTGCACAGAGAATGTTTTCAAGATGTACCTGATCCTGCTTGCCATCTTGTGAGTAACCAAAATAGTCAAAAAGTGCCTTGGAAACCTGCTCTGGCACTTTGCCATCAATCCAGTACAAGGCCTTGCTTGCAGTGTCTGGGAAAAAACCCTTCTCTCCAAACAACGCTTCCAGTGTTGGTTCAAACCCCTTTCCATCCAAGCCAAGCTGAAATGAACAGAAAGAACAATGCATAACTGAGACAGTTCCCCCCTTTTCTTTGGAAATTTACAACAAACAGACTTTCTGGGGAGCAAAGAATGCATTTAAAGTGTATCCTAGAAGCCCACGACTCTTAAGGGAAGATATGGAACATGATGTTTTTTAATTAATTTTATCTTTGTGGTAGGTTCAACAAAAAACCTATGCATAGGTTGCATCTCACTTAAAATCTACTATGAGTACTTCAGTGTGCCAGTAACGATTCATTAGCACAAAGTCAATTTGTTACAGGTGGGTTCATTTTACCCTGAGCCCTTTAATAACTTCAACAGGGTCGTCCATCCAGTCAGTGGCAAGTGACATCACATAACGAATGGCTTGCTCTAAAGCCCATTGAGATCAAATCAAAGTCCTCTTGCAGTCACAATGATCTTTATATTTCTCCCAAGGCTTGTAAAAACAGTACATTATTCACAGAAGGTTGTTATAAGAAAACAGAAATGAGAAAGAAAGCATCTGAATACTAGCAAGTGTTTTTGATAATTGTACCTCAAAGACATCGCTTGGGTCAAATCCATAGGCATGCAGGGTGGTTTTCAGCATGGTCTCTTTAGGAATATAGCTGTTTGGGTCAAATACCACATTTCCTTCAACTTTGGCAGAGATGGGGTCAATTCCAGGTACAGAAACTCTTTTTGAAATCTGATAATTTTGTGAGAATTTTCTGAAATCTTTGGCTGTTGGAAGCTGATTTCCTTTCAGAGCTTCTTCAACTCGGGTTTTTAGACTAGGGAAGAGGATAGCAATTAAAATATGATTGGTATATATTCCAAACACTCATTTAGTTTTAGTTAAGGGATTTATTATGCTGCTTGCATAATAATCTCATACAGCTGTGCTGATTGCAAATGGATAGCTCTCTGCACTTAATTAACAGTAAACATAAGACTTAAGGGAAAGACTATAATCTGGCACTGCTCTGACAAAGTCAGTTTACTCAGCTGATGTACTTGCTCAAATAAGCAGAAAAACCAGTCAAAAACTCCACTGCTAGATAAGTACTACTGCAATTGGGGTCAAAATTTTTTCTTCCAATGAGACCAATAAACACCTAAATTTCACTTACTCTTCAATGCCCACTTCTTCAGAGTCCAGGATGTTGGCAATGTGTGAGGCAACAAAGTTTTTCACTTGCTCATTCTTCTCCTTTGTGAGGACTCTCAAAATCTTTGCGAGATCACTTGGGGAAGGATTTTTCATCACTAGGAGGTAGGATGCTAGACGTTTGTCTGTGGGTGCATCCAGTTCTTGGAATGCTTTGAGAAGAGCTGAACGGTCCTATATAAATAGAGAAAGGTTTGCATTGATGAACTGACTCATGGGTGATATTGCTAAACCCTTTTGGGAATATATAGGGTGAAATAATCACAGAATCACAGAATATTCTGAATTGGACGGACCCATAAGAATCATTGAGCCCAAGTCTTTAGCGACTGCATACCTATTTTTGTACCTTATTTCTACAACCTATCATAACAGCTTCTTTGAAGTTATTTTGCTAAATTTTCTTTTGCTAGAAAACATCACAGAAGTAATGGCTTTATTAAAACTGATTTTCATAGAATCAGAAAATCATAGAATCGTTTGGGATGGAAGGGACCTTAAAGATCATACAGCTCCAATTCCTCTGCCATGGGCAGGGACACCTTTCACTAGACCAGGTTGCTCAAAGCCCCCTCCAACCTGGCCTTAAACACTTCCAGAGATGGGGCCTTCACAGCTTCTCTGGGCAGCCTGTGCCAGTGCCTCACCACTCTCACAGTAAAAGATTTCTTCCTAATGTCTAATCTAAGCCTGCTCTCCCAGTTTGAAGACATTCCCCCTTGCCCTGTCACTAAATGATCTTGTAAATAGTCTCTCTTATCCTTTATTTTCTTATACTTCTTTTTATTTATTTTATCCCTCTTTTTTTTCCCTTAGTTTTTCTTTTTTACCCTTTATTTTCTTATTTTATACATACAGATTACATTTTTACTTTAGAGTTCTCATTTTCCGTTGGGAAACATAAATGCAGATAAATTGTCAAAATGTGAAAAAAAAAAAGAAGGATCATTCAATTTAGGAAAAGAAGGTGATCAAAATCTACTGCTGCAGGAAAATTAAAAACATAGTTTAAAATTTATTAATAATTTAAAAATTCAAATTTATTAAACTGAAACTGAGGATATGCATTTCAGGTGTTTCCAGTCTCCCAGACTTTTTAAGCCTTGTCTGGAAACAAGAGCATATCTTTTAGAGAAGAAATGTGTTGATATTGAAACTATCTCACCATACTGAGCAGAAATGCTCTGTATAATGACACCCATTCTGTAAGGGATCCTGTAATGTCACTGCATTGTAAACACACATCTACCCAGTACTGTTAACAATGACAATAAAATGCCAGCATAAAACAGGGACATGGTTTTTTCCTTCATTAAACACATTTAAGTCTGGGGTAATTAAATAGTTAACACCACCTTTAAATAAGCAGAACTCCATTTAAGACACTAAAAGGAACAGATCCAAACTTCCCATTTAAACTGAGACTATCTCTACAACTAAACTGCATCTCAAAAGAGCAACACTCACTAAGTCAGGAGGCTTCTCAGATACCTGTATGGAAATTTACTAAAGGGGTTCTGAAAAAGCTGGAGACAGCTACAAGGGAGATAGCAGAGGTGGAATAATGGGAATAGCTTTGCATATTCAACAACTCCTGTGAAGAGTCAAGGTGAACTGAGAAGAGGTTATCCTGGTTCTTGTGACCAATTTACCTCTTCAGTAATTGTCATTTTTCTGAATGCCTGGATGGCTGCTTTCTGAACTGAAAGTGATGCAGCTTCATTTCTGATACATGTCTTCAGAGAAGATTTCACGCTGGGTTTAGCTTTCTCCATTACTGCACCCATGTTCCCAATAGCCTGTCAGTGATGAAAACACAGGAAAATGATAAACACTTTTTCTCCACCAAGAGAAGCAGAGTAATATATGTGATAATATAATACAATACAGTAATATAATAATAGCCTGCATAAGGAAAGAAGGAAATAAAAATACCCGAAGTGTGAGGTATGTGAGTTCATCTTCCCCAGAACAATCAGTGCCAAGCAGGGATACCATGAAGTCTGCAACATCTGCTATTTCCTCTGTCACAATCTTCTTCTCATTGTAGAACCTAAAGAAATAGATAAACAAATCAGAAACAGAAGAGGAAAATGGGAAATGTCTACATTTTATTCCTAAAGAGAAAATTATTGAAAACAAAAATATCCTCTAAAAGTGAACACTCTTAGGGTATACTTTAAGCACTGTAATGCTTCTTTGAGGTTATTTTGTACAATTGCAGGCTATCATTACTTACTTGGTAACAGAATGACTCAAGCCATAAAATGAAGCTCTACTTTGTTGATACTGGGCCATGTTAAGAATTTCCCTTATTCTTTGTGGAGTTGGAGAAGGCAACAGTCCCAGGGTGTATGTGACCAGATCTGCCACGACTGGATTCATGTTTCCAGTTCTCAGGATTTGAAGGATTGCACTGTAGCACTCTGGAGTCCCACACTGGGCCAGGGCCTGGATGGTGACAGAGCTGAAAGGCGAAGAGATGACTTTTATTAATTAATTCCCTGTAGTTATTGCTGCATGTTGACTGTTTGAAATAGACATTTGACGGGTTTATTAAGGTGTTTTAATATATATGATGTAAGCTTATGTGTGACTGGAAGCAAATTATGAAATGGCTTACCAAATAGAAGCTTCTTAGTTTTGAAAGTTATAGTAATAACACAATTAAATAAGAACAAGTATTAACAATATCATCATTACATGGACATATCTTTTTTTTCCTTCAAAACAGACTTTTCCACAACTTTAAGTATTATAATCTACTATATTGACCCAGACTAAGTTTCTAGTCCCTTTACAGATGGAGGACATAAAGAATATGCAAACTGGCTCAAGTCCAGCTCGGACAAAAGAGTGAGGGGTAGAGTGTGGAGTGTGGAGTGGAGGGCAGGGTCAGACCAAACAATAGCACTCTTCCATGTCTCCCAAAGTCTCACACTCAAAACTGTGTTCTTTGTTGTAAGTCACACTTGGGAGTTTGGAATTACAGCCATTGTCCTTGAGCAAAACTGCGTGAAAGATATTTGGCTATAATAACACATCCAAAGGATTGTGTCAGGCACACACAGTTGGTTTTACACTCCCTGCCTTATTTTCCTCTCTGTATAGTTCTCATAATACTTGTCTTTCTGAAAGCCACTCTTTACATCTAATACACCTCTAATTTAAAATAATTGCAGCAGATCATCAACTATAGAATGGTTTTGCCATGGCATTGATGTGTGGTGTTCTTACACCATGAACTGCTCTAACATACCTTGAGGTTTCCATCATCTTTGGTACAAGAGAGCCAAGAGTGCTGTTATGCAAGCTTCTCAGCCCAGAAACAAATCTGTAAAAGAGTCTTGCTCTCTGCTGGTTCTCCTCGGAGGCTGTAAGTTTCTGCAGTTCCTGAAGGGTTTTCAGAACAGCATCGCCCTGCCTGGGGAGTTTGGCATTTCTACTTTCTAGTGCAAGTCCCTTCTCTTCCAGTGCATCTAGAAATGGGAAAAAAATGCATTCTTTATGTCATTATCAGGGAGTTATGTTAATTTTTATCTTCTGTCATACATTCTGAATAAATACAAAGCCTGTACACTATTTTATATGATAACTGTAGAAGTTTAATACCTGAACAGTTTACAAAAATAATGGCGTGGAATTTAATATAATTGTCCCAAAAGTTGAATATTTGCATACATTCTTTCACATTTTCACGATTACTCCTTAACACCTCTAATATTAGCACAGTTTGGTTTTTCAACTTTTAATAAATATATGCTATAAGAAATATGTTATGACTGGGATTAACAACTGCAGGTCAGAAAAGTACATTTCAGAACAAAATATATAATAATAATGGATTGTTTACATTTGGCACTGAAGCTAAAAGATGCATAAGAAATTACAGGTAGCTGAAAAGGGTTCATTAAACTAAGTTCCAGTAAGACTAAATAACTCTTCAAGCAAATTATACCTTTTTAATTATAAAGAAGAATTTTAAAATGAAAACGAAAACACAAAAATTATTTTAAATTAGTGGTGTTTTTAAACTTCTCAGGTTTTCCCATTTTATACTCAAAGTTTTTCCTTACTAAATTGATAACATTTCATTAAAAATTATGAATTTATTTGGTCCCCTCATCTTTAATTAATTCACTATAAAAAATTCACTAAAATAATGTCCCTGTATTTATATTTTGTCTCTGTTTTTATAATATTGAGAACTGCAGCTATACCTCCATCAAAATTTTTATTAGTGATCTTTGGGGTATCTTCAAGCCTCAGGGTCTGGTTGACCTCTGTCATCACACCATAGCGATTCCTAGGAAAGAAAGAAAAAAAATCAGTGCTTTAGTTGAGTCCAAGTGTTTTTGGAAGGTCTTGACATGTTTCCTGCCTTCTTTAAACCTAAATGTACATGTAGGGAAGAATGTGATAGATCACCATTTAAAATGGATATTTGTAAACAAAGGGCAATGATAAATAGTGAACAACCTACTTGTATGAGGAAGGCAGAAACAGGTGTTTTTCACTGCAGACAGCATCTCTTATGTGCCTTTTCTTTGCATCAATATTGTAATGACAGAACTGAGTGCTCTTCAGAAGGGTAGATAATGGGTTGTTCTGTAAAATAAACAATTTGGCAGTCTGAGTAAAATCGGAAACAATCATAGTTTTAAAGGCTGACACAGTTTTACTGTAAGATTAACAGTTACATATTGGAAATGAAGGTGCATAACTGGAATCATTCTTACACAAAGACAAAATTGTGCCAGTAACAATCTTTAGACTTAAGTCTCTTCTCAGGCAAAAATCCCACTGAAATGTTCCCTCAGGCCTTATTGAGGTGTTTGGGTTAGTAGTTACTTCACGATTTATCCCCTGCTGCCTACAACAAAGGCTCCTTCATAAAACCAATTTGTAATTTTTGGAGTAGTTCAGTCCCCTGTTAACAACTGATGCTCTCTTTTATTTCAGTCTCATGACACAAATTTTAAAGACTTCTACAACAAGCTGTAGAAGTGGCAGAAATTATAAAATGTGTTTTCAACATTATATGAAATAATATTTTTGGTTTTTAGTTAAAACACCCAAAAGCACAGATTCCATCATATCAGAAAGAAATCTGACAATATTCATGCAAGCAACTCCATCTGATCATTGTGGATTAACAGGTAGACTGAACAGTTTGTCAGACTACATACTTCAGGGCATCTAGAGCCCTCTCCTCCTGGACATCACATACACTTTAGAGTTTTGGTGGACTACATGTTTTAGATAAAATTGGACTTTTGAAAATTTTGAAAATTTGGCTATACTCTGATAGGTTATCAAATGATTAATAGTACTAACTCCATCTATGAAAAGCTCTCCTTCAAAAAAGAGAAGAATGTGACAGAAGGTAATTACACTCTTGCTCTGCATCTGTTTTTCTCCATTGACGGCCAACAATATCACAGTCTGATCTAATGGAAGGGTGCAGAAAAACTACGTTTTTAGAAAATAAATATAAAACTTAGTCATGGTACTAGTTGTTTATCATTTTAAGTGCTGGTGTGAATGTTACATTATATAATTTTTAATGGCATACTTACTAGTCCTTTTACAATGGCAATAGGGCTAACGTGATCTCTGATGGGACTGAAGTTGTCGCAGCCTTTCAGGTACCTGGTAATTGAAATATCTTCTGCAACATTTCCTTTTCTGGATTTGAATTCAACTTCACTGTCACACTTTCCATATACAGTATCCTGGAAAGAAGAAAGAAGTCAGCATCTCTGCTCATGTTGTCAGACGTTTTCTGATCTAGTTGAAAGGCACCCTTTCTGATCTGAATGTCCAGGCCTTTTGAAAATGATGTTCAGGAATAACTCTATCTAAGTGAGCTTTTTTCCATTGGTTAACACAATAAAGTGAATGCTTTCAAAAGACCTACCATTGGAATTGTTTTTATGTTTTCCACTGTTTCTGTTGGCACAAGGAGAGCTGAGATGATACCTCTCTTGAGATTCAGTACATTCAGAGGCTCATCCTTCTCTGGATACAGCTTGACTTTTGTTCCATCCTGAATGCTGAATTTTAGCTCATTCCTGTCCCCCAGAAAAACAACATTAGTGTAAAATCATATTAAAGCCACACAGTGAAGAACATGTTATCAATAACCTGCTAGGCTATAGATAAAAACATCATGTTTATCTTGGTCTGTCATTACTTGCTATTCACTGTTGTTACTAACAGAAAGTATTACTATTAACGCAGCAAAATTCTAACCAAGGACATTTTGATTTCACCAGATTACGTCATTGAAGGGCAAGCAAATACCAAGAGCAATGGCTGAAAGTTGGAATTGCACAAATTCGGAGAGGAGATAAGTAAATTTTTAGAATGAGGCAATTATTAACTACTACAACAGGCTACAAAATGATGGGATGGATTCTCTACTAGTTGTAGTCTTTAAATAAAACCTTAATTGTTTTCTGTAAAACATATTTTAACACTGTCTCAAGGTGGTTTGAGATCTATGGCTTGTGAGACAAGATGACTACTGAGGCACAGAAAGAAGCATGAAGATGCATGACAAATATGCACTGACAAGCACTAGAGACTAGCTGGGTTGAGGGAGTAGAAGAAATTAGTTACAAAAGCAGATAAGTAAGGAAAAGATTAGCTACACAGGCCAATAGAGATTGGGAATGGAAATCTGGACTTCAGTCTCAAATGCCTTTCTGTTGCACAGTCTGTTAGCAAAGGAAAACTATCTTAAACCGGCTGCATGCAGCCACTTGAGAATGTGCTTACAAAAAGGAACAATAATTACACTTGCAATAATCTTTTGGGGCACTACCCAACAACTTCCTGATGCAGATGACAGAAACGAAGAAACCATTCCAGGTGAAAATGCTGTATGTGAAAAACCTTTCCCTACTGGCAGTTGGAAACTATGTTAACCCTAAAGTGTATCAGGGAGAGTTTTGTTGTGGAACCAGCTTATAAATCTACCATTTTATCATGAAATGTGTTCCATGCCTAGGAAAACATAATCAAGGTGGACTGTTGACACTGCAGCCTGTCCATGTTAAGGTTACAAGTACTGATGGCAATTGATATTGCTTACTTGGACATGGCATTTGCAAACTCCTCAGAGTTCTTGGACTTTTTCAGAACAGCCCTTCCCTCGGTGTCAACACCAAATATCTCCCTCAGAGAGCAATGCATTGTCCTCAGGATGAAGCGGCATAGCTGGGGTACCTCCAGTTCAACCTGAAAACACAAATATTATATGTTTTTCTTTTTTGCATTATCACATTTCCAGGATCACCCAGTTACTGCTTTGAAAATTCCTTGGGTTTTGTAAAGTGTTCAGGATCACCTTGCTACCAGCTGTTGGGAAATACTCCAAAGTGCTCTAAACAGCTTAAGGTAACTCCACAAAGAAGATATGAGGGCAAGTACTTGCTTGGCTAATGGCATGGAGCAACATGGTAAATGAGCAACTTAGTTTCTGAGAATTTCAAGTATTAGAACTGTATGAAAACTTGAGTCATTACACTGATCAATGTTTAGACTCTATCAGAATAATATGTGCTAAATAAAAAAATATTTTTCCCAGTTACTCCTTTTCAGGGAAAAAAACCCCTCAAAACCAACACCACGATGAGAAAGTTTTGGGCAAGATAAGGTGGCGTTGGGTAGTTAAACAGCTTATGGGACCTTTTACTCCTGCAGCCCTGGTTTTGTCTTGAGATACCATCAGCAGGCTCTCATGTTGTCTTCATGGCATCAATGACTCATTTTAATTGAACTTCTAGAATTGTTTAACGGACATTGGTAGACTGAGCCTGGGAGTGAAGGAAAACTGAAGTACCAGGTCTTGCCCCTTTCTCATGTAAAGTTACAGCCAGGTTGGGATTGAAATGCACTGGCACAGAGGTATGAAGGACTTCTGCCATCCTCAGTGCCCCCTTTGTGGAACAGGGAGGGCTTAGTCTTCATGATTCTCAATATGTGCCCTTCAAAAGGATGATTGTGTTTGGAAAAATACTGAAGGATGCTCCCCAGCTGCCAGCTCCCCTGTTGTTAAGTACACAGTCCCCAGCTGGGTGTATTTACTCCTCTTTGCCTACCTTGCAAGTGATCTTTGAACCACTCCGAGAATCTGATGTTCCTGTGATCCCACTTGATGTCTCTGCTTCATATGAGTAAACATATTTTCTGAGAGGTTTAAATCTGGTTGCATCCTCTGCAATTGGGAAGATGAGAGTGGTTTTATGACCTGGGTAGAATATACATGTGTAATCCTTACAGTACATGCTTAGTGTTGTGTAACTAAAATGAATGCCACAAAGAGGAAGCATGAGGACCCATGATCCCCCTATTTCCTTTTACAGAATATATTTCAGACAGAGAAGTGATGCCTTCATGTCAGCTGGATACTTTCTGAAGCATAAGACTTGTGGGGGCAGCATAATTTTTGGGGTGCACTGCTCAGATGGGATCTGACAGTGTGACCCCACCTGTCCTTCAAATCATGCCCAAAAAGCAAATGAGAAAAATGAGAAAACTTAAAGTATGAAACTGTTTTAAAATTACCCTATGGCTTCTAAATTGAGCCAATCAAATTTTAATTTTCAAATTGGCAATAAAAAGATTCCTTTCAGCTGGGATTTTTCCATCATAATGCAAATACAAGGACCTGCTTTACCAGTCACATGACTGAGACCAAAAGCAAAAAATCACAGAAAGAACACCAAAACTACCATTCCTCAGTACCATTTCACCTGAATTTATGGAGGATCTTTCTGCCCCAGACTCTCTGAAATATTATTTACTCTAATTCACTTCTTAGATCAGAAAATTTTTCTGGGGTAGACTACTTTTAATGGACATAAGCTTCAGTTATATGAAAAGCATCCAGAACAAGGGAAAAACACTGAATTATGCCTAAGACTATGGCAGGAGGGAGTATTTCCAGAGGTGTTTCTATCAAAGGAAACCCCAAAACCTAATAGGCTTCCTCAAAAGAATGAATTTCACCTGTATTTACCCTCTCCCTGTTGCCCTCAGAGCCAATCATCTGTAATTTTAAACCCTGCAAGCAGGAATGAATGTGGTAATAGAAATATAAAGAAAAAAAATAGTGTCAAATACAGGGATATAAGATACTCCTTTGGTGTCTGAAATGAGTAATATAAGCCAAACAATAACTTCAATCACAATCCACTCCCACGAAAACTGCGGGCGTTGTTTTAAACTAAAGACGATGATCAAGCACTTGAAGTGTCTGTGTTGGAGCAGTCTAGAGCAATCTGAACCAGAAATTACTGTTCCTTTGGTTTAGACTGAGCAACTCACTGGAACTGTGATTCTGAATGAAAAGCAATTTCCTAAACTGCTCCTCTGTAGTTATTTGTGATCACCTGACCATATTAGAGTCATGATCTACTTTTATAGAAAAAACAAAGATAGGTAATCCCGCTGTGAACCCAAATGCCCCCCATTGAATCTGTATGACTTTGCCTGCTTATGCCTGCAGGAATGTTTCTTTTATAAAATCTTTGTCATGTCAGAGGCCAATGGCAATGTTAACCTTGTCCTTTATGTCGCACCATTTAATACACAGGGAAGACAACAGAATAGTACTATAAACCTCTTATTTCCTCTCTGCACTATCACTTTTACAAGCTTTACATGCTTTATAATAGTGGTTTAGCTGAGATTATTTTCATGTAATTGCTAAACAGAATTATTGTAATAAATACAAGCTGTCATACAGTAATCAGCTTCTTATAAACATTGAACAATTAATTAAATTATCTATTTAACCCTAAAATTAGCTGCTAACCCCATCACTTTTGGCTATCCTGGTCTATAGCTGTATTCAGAAAAATTTGCAACACCAGTATCTGCATTGCTAAAGCGAAAATTATTGCTTCATATTCTGCTTTCAAATAGAAATCAATGAAAAAGGAATACAGAAATTATAAGCTTAGAAATACAAATAACAAATAATTTATTGTATCAAAAAATAAACAAGAATGAAGCCCAGCAGTCTTTGAGGTGGTTCAGGCATCTGAAGTAAACCAAATTGCCTGGAGATGGTGCTAAAGCACCCAACAAAGGAAAAAAACTCTGAAGACAAAGAACAAACGATCTCATTCAGTACTTTGACCCTGTGGTGGAACATTATGTATCTAACCGAGCAGTCAGGGCCAGTCAGAGTTCATTACAAAGATAGTGCATAATGTCAGCATTTCCTGACTCTTGGCTTGTTTAAAGAAATTGCTGTCCTTGCTGACAGAGTTGATGATTTATTCTACAGGTACTCAGTTAGATATCTAAGTGCAATTCTCTGGGCTTAGCAGCAGCTGTGAAGGGTAAATAAGATGTTGAGATTCGGTCCACATTGAAGTGCAGTGTACATAACCTCATGGTTAAAGCTTCACATTTGATAACCAGGGATTTCTAGATTAAGTAATTTGCATTTGACAATTAATAAATAAATAAATTAAAAACCATAAACCCACAAACCCAATGGAAAGTAGTTTCTTAATGGGAACTTTAAGAAACTCAACCTCAGCTTGTCCAACCTTAGGAAAGTCTTAAAATTATTTGAACCAAGCCTAACGGATAATTGAATACTTAAAATAAATGCCAAGGACTTTAGAATATTACCATCATTTTCATTTAAGTTATTTCAGAAGAAAAGTCAGGCTTTGAAAGATGTACTCATTAAAATAGTGACATGAGATAACAAAAGGAAATGCAAGAAATTACTTACTTGAACATCCTGGATTTCCACTTTCAGGTGATTCTTCTTCTGTAAAAAACCCAAACAAACAAGCATTAAAAGCTGGAAAAGCAGTTTACAAAAAAACTTTGTAAAACAAGGGCTATGATTATATAAATGTAAATACTACATTTACTAATACTACATTACAATGCTACATAAGACCTTTTTAATTCATACAAACTTCTGATATAGTTTGGCCATAGACGTAAGTAAAAAAGCTACCATTAACATTGACAGTACAGAGCCAAATCTAAAGGGAGGTATAAGCAATTGCCTTGATATAGAACTAAAACCTCAGAATAGGATCTTTAATCACTGAATTAAATTAGTTTAAGCTGAGAAGGATCAGTATTTTTTAAAGCTGATTTATTTTTATACTATGTAAAATAGTTTGTAAATGATGGGCACAAAATGTAGAGGTAGACAGATGATATGTACCATATAACACATTTTGGTTTTTAATTTTAGTCAATTTGACCACACAAAAATACTGCAAAATGGATAAACGGCTATACTTCATTTTTTGTATATTTTAAAAAGGATAACTTTGAAGGTTAATACTAAAATTCTCTTCCAATAATTTTTTTCTGAATATTGAGAGCTCATTCTTTGGAGGAAAAGAATGCTGGTTGGAAGCCTATTCAAGTTAAAAAGAATCATTTGCTCCAATCAGTCTTAGATATGTTCCATATGACTCTATTCAAATAAAATAAAATAAAATAAAATTAAATTAAATTAAACATAGCCTAGTAATTTTTTTTTGCATTTATTGGATGCTATGTCATTCTTTGGGACATCACACATGAAGACCAGCACTTTCACAATGTTCTCTGCACACTTTCCAAGTTTTCATTCTGGAAATTCTAAGTAGACCACTCTATAGAAATAGACTGTAACAACAATAGCATCAGAAATACAACTATTTTTATTAAAATAAAATTAATAATATTATAAATAACCATTAGAAACAAGATTTATTGTCTAGCAATTAATTTGTGTAATGTCAGTCAGCAACAGAATATTAGTTTAACAAAGATGTATTTATGATGAATTAGATCTGAATACAAAACCAGACCTGCATAATTACCTCTGGACTCACTTTTCTCCTTAAGCTCCCTGAAGCCTTAGTTAACACTACAGCGTTGTATTCAAAAAAGCCACTTCTTGGGAAGCAAGGATAGCTCACAATCCATAGCATCATATTGATGTCAGTTGTCTTTTCTGATCTTAGGAAAAAACCCTTCTACTGGCCTACTCCTTTTACTGATGAGTGTGTCCCTTCAATACAAAATATTGCATTTCAAATAGCCTGACAAATATAATTTGATTTACTGCTCTCTCTCTTCACATTTGCTGCAAAATAGGTTAGCAACAGCTGGGCTAAGTCTGCAAGGTATCTCCAAGCTACAGTAGCTCCATGAGGGTTTAAAAGCACAATGCTACAGAAAAACAGAGGATGCCTTACAAGTTGCAAAATAAATTAAATCTGTTCAAAAGCCACCAGTCAACATCCATGACTTTTCTACATTGGGTTCCTCCTTTGACTGCCCATTCCTATGAAGGGAAGAGATGATATCTTTGCCACACTGAACCTTTTTAATTCTATAAGCCATTGTCCTTTTGATTTTTTTTTTAATATTTTTGTTTTAATGGGCTCATAAATAAAGCAGCACAGAGCACTGGCATAAATGAGAGTACTTACGTGTGAGAACACCACTGCTGAGCAGCAGGGAGAGCAGCAAGAGCTGCACAGGGCCCATGGTGAGCCCCGATCCCTCTTGCTGCTCTTTCTTTTCCTCTTTTTTCTTCCCTCTTCAAGTCTTCCCTGCTGCCTCAGAGGGAGAGTGAGCCTTCTGACTTGGACCTTCATTTATATAGTCCGTAGCAAGCAGCTGAGTCAAACAGTTTAGAAAGCTCAGAGCAAATTGCCAAAGGTCCAAAGGTGAGAGTCCCAGATCCTCACTGTGCTCCACACCATGCCCTGCTTTGGTTACTGATAGTCACAGAAACATTCAGGTTGGAAAAAACCTCTAAGATCATCAAGCTAACCTCCAGTAAACCGGGGATTCTCCAGTTAGCCAGGACTGCTCATAAATGATTGACAGTGGCTCAGTGAGCATTCCTGCTAGCTCCCCATCCTTCCTCCTCTGAGAATCGAAAACCATCATTTTGTCAACTCCATGATTTCATGATGAATCCAAACACTCCTAAAACACAGGGCTATCCAAATGCCTCTCCTTCCTTGCCTGCCCCTTCTGAAGAGTTTAGAACCCTCCACTATGGTAGGCAAGCAATTGAAGTCCATGTTCCCATGATGGCCACTGTATCACGGATTCCCTGCTGCACAGCAGCTTCCAGCTTCTCCTGGTTGATATCCATGCTGTGTGCATTGGTGTAGATGCACCTGAGTTGTGCTTCTGGCCCTGAGGGGAGAAGCTGTAATTCCTATGTGGTCATTCTCAGGTGCATCCACTGTTTCTAGCACATCAACAACTGTTGTGTCTTCGCTGCCACAAAAGAGGATCTCCACGCCCTAACTCCGCTGAGACGGCAGATCAAAGGACTGTGGTAGGACACGGTCCCTCAAACACTGGCATGCTGCCCCCAGGCTTATCTGAAGGCAGAAGACTGAGCTGGAGATAAGTCACTCTTCCAGTTCACTGGTGTTCTCCTTAAGCAGAGTTTTAAGGGCAAAATTCCCCAGCTACAGACTCTAACAATGTATTCAAACAAATGTAACACATCTACATAAGAATGATTACAATGCATAAGTCAGAGATGGAAGAAATTATCACTGCATCATACTTTAGTACACATATTGAGAGGCTCAAGAATATAAGTACTTGAGAAAATGAGACTATTGTGCAACTACTGGCAGGAGATTGAAAGTTTTTTTTCCTTTGAACAAAATTTGTCATATGCCTTTTTAAAAATATTTTACTTCGACTTGCAATATTCAGGTAAACCAGGTCGTGCCTATGTCGAAAGTAAGCTCTGTATAAGTCTTTTATTTCCTTATTTTTAGATTCAATTTTTTGTTTGCTAATAACAGCAAAAATATGAAAACAAGATGATAAATTTTATCTGAATGAAGAAGATAAACCTATGAAGAAGATAAACTTGACTAAAATGCAAACAAAACCCCCTTTTAAGGGTTATGTATATTGGCAAAAAAGACAGGGTTTATGTCATGAGAAATTCCAGTAGTTTGAATCTCTTCTCTATTCATATTTATCAAAGCTAACTGCAGTGAAAAAATTGACTGTGGAAATATTTAAGAACATTTTGTTCAGTAAATTTAATTTTCATATATCAGATCAAATGGAAATGTTTTGACATTCACATATTTAAATATTTTTCCTTAGCTTGTTGAATCAAAAATCAAATTTTGGCTTAGCTAAGCAGTAATTTCTATAACCCTGCAATGTTACTATTTTACCATACATCATGGTAGTTATCTTTAAAATGTCATATTTCTTCCTACCCTTTCTCTCTTGGACTTAATAGCTGGATTACATTTCCCAGGGTGCACTGAGATCATGTAACTCCTAACATCAAATGGAGCTCAGCCAAATGGTAACCACTGATGTATGATGGCATGTATTTTCCAATAAGAGAGGCATCTGTCTTGTAATCAGGATTCTGACTGATGACATTAACAAAAGTATGCCATTTCATAGACTTGCAGAAATTCCTTTTGTGGATTCATCAGTGTTGGAGGCACCAGAAAGAAAGCATTTATTTGATTTTACCATTTTGGTTTCTGTCCTTGACTTATACCAATCACAGATAGAATAAGTCAATAACAGATTTTTATTTTTCATATCCAAAAAGCAACACTTTTTTGTTTACTTTTGTGTCCACAGCTGCCCTATATTTTCTGTGATATGTAAAAATAATTTTACCTTATAGTATGATTGTACCAAAGAGACTGCACAAAGATAGCATTTTGTTCATAGCATTTGATTCAAACATAAAGGTTTTGACTATTTCCTAAAATCTATTTACTTGTTCACTGTAGCACTGCAGATAAATAGAGCTCTGGAGTGCCCAGCTCTCAGAGTTAGCTATTTCCCTATTTTGCCTGTGTCTCCTCACTGCCTTCAGGTGGTTATTGGGGTTGAAGTTGAACCTGACTCTATTAATATCATGTTGCATGGCTATAAAAAGATTACAGAAGTTATGACTCAGCCCATAAGCATGCAGGTAACATGAGTGCACTGTGACAGGTTTATATTGCTGTATTACCTTGTGTCCTGGTTTTGGCTGGGATAGAGTTAACTTTCTTCTCAGTAGCTGGTGCAGTGCCACAAAGCCCATTGCTTCGTGCATTCATCAGACATCCTGTGTATGGACTGAATCAATGATCTTATGAAATGTAGGAAGTAGGACAATACTTCTGATATGCTGAATTAATTTTATACAGACAGATAATTTGTGGGTGTATATTATGGATGTGCAAAATCTCTGATGTGCTGTGGAAGCCTTAGCAATTGTGGAATTATTAAATGTATACAATTAAACAAAAAAACCATCTAACACTCAAACTTTAACTGAGCCTATTAAACTGATTTGGGTTTAAATTTTGTTTCTAAACCACATTGTACATTAACACTTTAGTTTTGAAAACTCTTAGTTGTAGTTCTCCTGACATTCAGAATCTAGATTTTTTTCTAAAAAGAACAATTTATTTTATGAAACTTTGTCTTCAGACTTCACCTTTTTCTGCAACTGCACAGAGAAATCTGCATCAAATCACTCATCTGAAACTGAATTCACTCCTTCCTACAATTGTGTCTTCCAGTAAAGGAATTACTTTTGTCGTGCCTGTTTTGGCAATGTCAACAATGGTTTTCTTAACATTAATATAACTAGAGAAAATCCATTAACCTTTAATTATAGCTTCTATAGTGTATATTTCATATTATATATATATAGTATATATTACGTATATGTATATATTATATACATGACAAGACATATCATAGAACATAGTCTTTTCATCTGCTTGGTGATACTGAGAGTTTACTTGTCTCTCACCGGAGACTGGTCAGATGTTTTGACAGTACAGTTTTGTAGGAGAGGTTGTTGCATATCCTTAGGATAAGACTTCTTTAATTAACTCATTGAAACACTTTATTAAGTTTTGCATCTCATTTTCATTCAATGACTTTTGCAAGAAAACAAAACAGACAGAAGCCATTATGGTTGGTACTAAATTACTTATATTCCTTCCTATTTATATTCTAAAGAATCCTTTTGTCTTTGTTTATGTCCCTCTCTCTTCTCTTTTTCTTTTTTCTCTCCTTCCTTCTTCTCTCTCCTTTTTCTTCCTTCTTTCTTCTTTTTTCTTCTAAGAAGTATACCCACTACACGGTGTTCACATTTATTTTTATCTCATTCAGGTCAAGGCCCAGCACTTCTGTTATTTGGGAAACATTGGTCTTAGTCTTCTGCTGTGTTTCCCAGTTCACGGTGTCATCTGTTTAGGTCTTAGCATGTCCCTCATCAGAGAAAAATGGTTGTATTTTCTGCTGAAACACCTATGGTGCTAACTATAACCCAGTGGCAATTGGGGGAAACTGTGTCTCCCAAAGGAGGTGTTGGAGGTGCATAAACATACCCTCTGTTTGTCTAAGAACTGCTGCCAGAAGCCTGCTGAGGCATCAAGAGTAGAAAAATATTTGGCATAAGCCATCTCCTCCAGAATTTCTCTCCTTGTAGGTAGTGGAAAATGTTTCCTTTTTACATATTTATTTAGTTCTTTTGAGTATATTCTTGGGCAAAGGGTCTGACTTCTCTTAGCACTAACAAGAAAATGTACTGAATCCTTTGAACATTTTATTCATAATCTCCTTTCAAAGTGTTAAACCTCCTCAGTTCCTTCATTTTGTTTTGTCATTAGGCAAATAAATTTGCTTTTCAAGACTGTGGTAGGTGGGATCTCTAAATTCAGTTTTGAATTTTGCCAAGAGATTCCTACAAAGACGTTGCAAACCTCTAATTTATTCTCTCTCACCAACAAGGTGACATACAAAGTGCTTGATGTATTTCTACATCTCCACATGAAGTGCTTGCTTAGTATTTCTAAACCATCATTTTTTCCCTGTTTCTTTCTTATTTGTCCATACTTTCCTTTCAAATGCTTGCTTTTAAGCTCACCACTGGAAGACTGATCATGTATTGTCTCTTTTAGTATTAATAGTACTGTTTGTGGTACAGATGTTCAGTGCATCTGCAAAAAAGGGAAGACTAAGAAATAACCCATTTACTCTCACAATGACAATCTGGGGATTTCCTGTAGTAAAATTACATGCTGCTGTACTAGTAAGTTCCATTGAACCAGTGGCATTTTGTCATCCTTTCTGTCCAGGTTGTAATGTTTTAGTATTGCCTGTCTTGCCAAAATATTGTACTCATGACATAAGTTGTTCAGTGAGCCATGGTTTTGGAGAACTCCAACTTGAAACTCTGTGCACCTTTTCCTTCATCTCTCCCATGGTTTCAACCCTCCATCATTTTCATACTGCTGGAGCTCATGCTGTCTCCACAGGCATTCATGTACCCAGGATGCCATTGCTGCCTGCAAAATTCTAACTGCTTTCCCAAAATTACTTCACACCACCACTGTGCTTTCTATGATGTTTTTCCTCATCTCCGCATCTGGCCACTTCTCAGAGACTCAATTTGTTTTCCAGACTTACAGGTTGAATTCATCAAAACAGAAATAGTTTCTTTCTTTAGGTTTTGGGTTTTTTTTAATAAAGATTATTGTTATTTATTTTCAAATATTTATCTGCCACATGTCAATTTTCTACAGAATACCATGTTCCTCAAAGAAGCACACTATAGTAAAATACTGAGCCTTCTGCACTTCAATTAAATGGAAGCTTTGAATGTAAGAATTATCATTTGTAGTAATAGTGCCTTGCTGTTTTTCTTTTTGCTGGCTTCTGCTGCTCACAAATACACTGAGGAGTAATGTTTAAATATTTTCCAGTTGTTTTAGGAGCTCATTTTTTCCACCACTCTGAGCAGTTCATTTGTCTTTCTGCTTTTGAGAGCTGTTCAATAATCATTCAAAGTCAAAGACTCTGACAGGTTGCTTTCACTCTCTCTGAGCTGATCCATCAATTTGATCCATCAGTTTTAACTGATGGATATTGTGCAACACAGATTTCTACAAAACATTATATGGAATTTAACTAGATCAGTCCTCAGTCTTTTTAGGGCACTGTTCTCCTTGGAGAGGGAAAAAAATCCATCTTTGTATTAGTAATAGGGAATAAAACCACAATGGGACTAACTTGCCTTACAGAGCATAGGAAGCCCTCACCACCAGCTTTCTCCTAATGTTAGATAATTAATACTGCAGAAGATGCCCCGTGTGACACACCAGATGCTTGAAGGCCACAATGAAGTCTCATGGACTGAACTCACACATGACAGTTAAGGAAATAGGTTTACCCAGTGTCTCATCTGAGGAGGAGAAAGAGATATCTATACATATTTTTTCCTTTTACTAAGGTGCAGGTGCTATACAGAGCAGAAGAACAATGAGTCAGTGCTTTTGCTTGATGTTACCAGAAACGAAAACGAAATGCCTGAAGCCACAAGAGTGATGACAGTAGATATGACTGTCAGGTGGGGACTGAACTTTAATCTCTCTATTGACCAGGTTATAATTGTCATTACTGGAGGATGAACTGTACCTGTTGGGCTTGAGGCTCTGAAAAGTTAGAAAGAAGGGGGACATATTCTTCATCTTATTGGTATTGACATCAAAGGTTTTTCACTTTCTGGTCACTTTTGGAAATGTAACCTCAATGAGCAGTGGGTTCAATACCCTTTCCTGGGTAAAAATGTTTTCAAAATTAGAAACATTACTGTAGTGGTTGTGATTTTAAATTCTAGGACAGGCCAAGAGTCACAGAGATTTGAAGAAAACCCCTGCCTTTTATCTCTAAACATGGATTGTATCATCCAAATGTCTTCAGCTTACCCATACACCTGAATATTTTGCTGACTAAACAGCACAATTCTACTGATGATATGCAAAATTCTTCATTTTTAAAAGGCATCTGAGAAGAAAGGACTTTTTATCCTCTGTCTGAGTTCCTTTCTAAACTCAACATACCAGTTTAGATTTACGTACAACTAACAGGAATGAAATTAATATTTTAAATATCTTCTAACATATTTTAATACTAAGGTATTATAATTATTGCATGAAATACTTGTATCCCTATATCGGACAATATATGGGACAATATTGTGGGGCATAAAAATACCACACACTTCCTTATCACAGGAACAAGTTATCTAAAATATGCTGTCAAATCTAAAGCTTTTTCAATGTATTTTAATGCATTTTTGTAAGTAAAGCATTTGCTGAACTTCATGAATTTTTTATTTATTTCATTTTAATGTACTTCTTTGATTCTCTGTTTCTATGATTCTGATACTATTGGTTTGGATTTAAAAAAAAATCAGTCTTCTAACTAGGAATATTTTTTGTTGTTATTGTATTGCCAAAGGAGGAAATGTGTCTCCTAAAATCCGTATTAGTAAGAGTTATAGGTTTGTAAATGAAGTTCAGTTTTGATGAATTATAACCTTGATGGAATATAAATCAGCATGAGAGGGGTGTATTTATTCAGAACACTAAGTTGTCCCTATTGTTTCACACAGCAAATGGGAGTTCTACTGTAAACATCTTACACGTGGAATGGTTATTTCCTCACTTGTCTGTAGATACACACTTCCATGCGTAGATTAATACAGACTTCTGACAACATCAAGGCGGTTCCACATCTGAAGTTTTGGTTAAAACTTATTTCCAATATTACTACATTTTTCTTAGTAAAATCTGTTAGTTTTTTAACTCCAGCACACAGCCAGAAAGAATGGTGCTGGAAATAAGCATGCTACCCTTTGCTGGCCCTGCCTACACATTTGATGATGTCCCAGGGGCTAGACTGACATTGTAACAGGATTCTAATTTTGAGTATCAAATTATGTGGTTATAGTCTCACATTGGGCACAGAATTCCTTCTGCGTAGAGCTTCTGTTTTGGGGTCTGAGGGTTTGAAAATCAGTCCATGACATCTATGGAAAACATGCCTCTCTGGACAATAATGAGTTGCAGACAGTTGCCACTTAAGCTAAAACTCCTTTATTCAAAGAGTTCAGTGAAGATGGAGCATTTTGTCTTATGTTAGTGCATGACTGTCCAATTGCCTCTGCTATCAACAATGATTCATTATGCTGATCACTGAAATGAAACCAAACCTCATTTAACACTCAGATAAGGTATAAACTGTGAATAGGTTACAGTTAATCTTTCAATAGCAGCTGGGGCTCAGGAAAAAAAGAAAGGGAACATCCTGCTGCTCAAATAGTATTTAGTTCAGATGTTATTTAGTAACAGAAAGAAAACTTTCAGAAGTTAATTTTTTTTAAAGTTCTTTGCAAACATGCTTAATCAAGGTAAATAAAACATCTAACTATTTATTTAGTTGGCAAGAATGAAGATTTCTGAATTGGCACTTCCAACATATCAGGATGCCAATTACAGCATATTTTAATGAAAAAGGAAGGGTTTCTTAGAGACATGTAACACTAAGAGTCACTTTATGTGCAAGAATGAATTGGTTGACCATGATGAAGTTATGTTAATCTATCCTGTCCTGATATGAGGACTTGGCTCTATTCTGAAGCTGCCTCTTTGTTGTCATTTGATGTTCTCAGCAGCTATTTCTCTGTTGACTGCTCCACATTTTGCTTTCTATTTGCTGACCTTTTGCCATCTTTCCCCTTGTATCCAGTATTTCTGTTTAATTTTTCTTTGCCACAATTGCACCTAAAGAATTTTATTTTCTAATGTTGTTCTTTCATTTCTTCTTCCTATTTTCTGTTTCAGCACATCACCCATATCCCACACTATCTCATTGTTATCTTTACTTCTTCCTCATGGTTAGCATTTTGCTAAGTCTTGCTTTAGTGCTGTACTGCTGAAATCTCCTCATTTTCCTGTTCACTAAGCCCTTGTAATCCATTATCCTCTCTGGAATTCCTCTGCTAGGACAACCTAGCAGATTCTTATCATACACTACTTCAGCTCCTTAAAATGCCCACTTTTGTGGCATTAAACCATGCATAACCTCAGAGTGCTTTGCTGTGGGGCTTCCTGAAATATCCCTCTGCCCGTTTCCTAAGCTCATGATGCAACATTTATGCCTTGTTTCCTAGTCTAGTGTAGACTTCAGGCCTACAGGGTTTGGAAATTAAATTCAGGTAAGATGAATTCCACTGTAACAGTAAGGATTTGGTGGGCAGAGAACGTGCATGTAGTTGTGAGCAAATCAGAATTGTGGTCAATGTGGAGATGTGGGCAAAAAAGAAAAGAAGTAACATAATGAAGGAAGAGAATGGAGAACAGTGTTAAAATATTTTATCAGTACTGTAGTAATGCTAGCAATTATATGTTCTCAGAAGCAACAATAAAAATAATAGAAGCAGAGCTATTATTCAGTTCCTGTGGTTCCAGTTCAATGAACATGTAGTGGAAGCTAAGAAGGACCAGAGAAACACAGGTCAGAGCCACACCATCTCTTATCTGAGAGAGACTGAAGAGGCTCTAATTGTGTGCTTTGAAGAGGAGATAAGAAGAGCTAAGATAAAGGCACACAAACCAATTAGAAAAACAGAGGAAGCTGAAAAGCACTGAGAGTCTACTCTTTTTGCACTGCTAGAAGACATTTGTAGGGTCCCTGTGTGTGAAATCCAGTCCTGACACAGTGCCAGCCAAATGTATTTTTAATTCCTTGGATATCTAGGACACTTGTATGGTGTCTGGAAATAATATATGGATTTTACAGGAGATTTGCAGCCATCTCAGCTAGCAATTGATGCTCAAATAAGACAATCTACCATAGATGAAATTATACTAGATGCACAGGCCTAGTTAATCTTGCATTCACTGAACTTGAGAGTTGGCAATCTGTCTGAATGTAAAACTTAATCTAACTAAACAAAACCAAATAATAATTATATCCACAGGTAGCTTTTTAGATCTCTGGTTTAAATCTATTTATTTATGTACCTCCTGGTTTTGCTTATATCCTGGAAGTCCTATTCTGGTTGGACTGTGAAGTAGTGTTCTACAAAGACATAAAAGAAGACTTCTTTCCTTGACTGAGCTGGGGATCTGAACACAACCTAAAGATACTGAAGCAGGCAGATACAACAATACAAGAATACAGAAAGGAGACAATTTATGTATTTGCAAACTTGAACATCTTAAGTTTTTTCATATCCTAGAGGACCTTGTCTTGTTTCCAGCTGCCACGTCAAAAGGTTAAGAACCACTTGTTGATAAAATAGCTTCCATTACCTGAGGAACACAAGGAAATTCAGATATCATTAGGTACTCATCTGATTAAATATTTTGATCTCTACAGAGTATAATGCAAATGTAGACATTTCGTTTACCTGCAGACACCTATATCACAGACAATAGTTTTGAAATGGTCCGAATTGTCATGCTTAAGCATGTGAACTAAGAATTTCCCTTCAGAGCAAGATAATTCTATAGCTCCTCTTGACAGTTTCCACCATATCTCCCTGAATCACCTGACATTGGTAGGGAAAGAGTGTAGCTGTTTCTGTAAGTCAACTTTATATTCTATAAAAATCCATCCTTCAGTCTAAATACTAATTCATAAGGCCTGATTCTAGCAGGGCTGGAAAATAAATTTAAAAGATTCAAGTATGTTCTCACATAGAATTTTCTCTCAACAGGCTTACATAGATAGACATTTATTTTTTTCTACCTTAAGTGGAATAATTCCTGATGCACCCAAAAATGTAGAATGTAGATTAAGGGAGAATGTGAAGGGTAAAATGAAGTTACTTTTGACAGATGGTAGAGTTTAAAAGAGGTAAATATGAGAATGTAAAACATCTCCAAGTCTTTGAAATGGAAGTTGTGCTTAGAATTTCAAGTTAGCATTTTTATTATTCAGTTTCATGGGATTAATATCAAGACTAATGTTGAATTTCAGCTACCTGAGATTTATGTTGGGAAAGTGTTTGAAATTTTCCCAAGACTTTACACTTTGGTAAAAAATTATTCTGAAGTGAAGTTACACATGGGCTTACCAGTTCTTAGCTCAACTGGTGCTGGAAATTTTCAGCCTTTAATCACTGCTGATAAACATCCAACTCAGCCAAACCACAGAAGTAGGATTAGGTTGAAACACCAAATGGTCAGCAGTCAAATAGTCTACAAACAGGTTACTTTGGATGGGATTTCCCCCCTATTTCTTTAAAGTTAGGGTCCTTAGAGAGAAGGTGATGATGGTTAGGAGAGAGAAGGTCCAGAAAGCTAGAATGTGTATTATCTTTGGATGACTACCTGGATGAAACTGTGTATTTGAAAAAGCAGAACATAAGGGGAAAAAACGTCTGAGGAATGGAAAGATGGTGTTCAAGTAGGGATGGAACAGAGAATTTAGGAGAGTGAATGTGATGCTCAAATAGTCACACTCCTAAGGATGCCCAGAAATGCAGATAGTTAGGAACTTTCATGAAGAGAAATTCAGACACCCCTTGCTACAGAAAGACTGCTTTGACAAACAGATTTGCTGTAGTGGAGAATATGAAAGACACAAATAGAAAATGTCTGGCAAAGAACAGAAATTAAACTTATTCAAGGGGAAAAAGGTGATGAGAACAATTGGGTTTGTTTATACTTAAAAAACGGGCTCGCACATAAAATGGGCCAAGGATAATTTTGTGGGTCACAGTCGAAGGGTCATAGCACAGTCCGTGCCATCAAGTTAAACCCTCTCATTGACATGACGTGCTCACATGCAAAATGTGTACTGGGAATGATTCCTGACAGGAGAGAACTCTGAAATGGTTCCTGGGCACTAAACCCTGCTACTGACTCTCTTATTTAGCTGTGAGAAGAAGTAAGGCTCAATTGCCATAGTTCTGTTTAGTTTCCTAGAGCAGGTGTAGCCTGGGAGAGTAGAGTCCAAGGAGACATGAAGATAATACACAGAGAACTGCAGTGGAATGCCATGACCTCAGGACCAAAGAAAAGCAGGGAGGAAAAATCCTGGGATTCCTCTCAAATCCAGGAGAGGTCAGATCTAAAAACTTGGGAAGCACCTAACCTAGAATTATTCAATTAGCCATCAAAGTCATCATATTTTGTCCTTAAAGTGTGGGCAGTGAACAAAAGTATGCAATGCTAGACAAAAGTAAGGATATGAGATACAAATCTGAGGAAACCTGGAAAACTTTCTATTAATTTTTAGGTGAGGAAGTGGAAAGCAATGATTCTGCTGGTTTCATACTGAAGCAGGTCTATTTAGTTTAGCTTAGGGAAAACAGTCAAGAAAGTGTTATTTCCAGTGATTCTTCTAGTGCAATTTAATAGACTTTTAATTTCAAAGGAGGAGAATAAAGACTTGACAAGGGAAGGAAAACAGGTAGATTATTGATTAATAACAGGTAGATTATTGATTAATAAGTCCTAGGAATCAGAGAAATGTTCAGCCAAAAATAAGCATTTATGAAAAGAGAATGTTGTCAGGGAAAAAAAGTCAGATTGAGAGACTGATCTGCAGCACATGGAAGAAGAATGTAACTTCTTTAGAGCAATACTGCTTCAGAATTTCCATATTAAACAGGTGGACAAAACTTGAAATGAAGAACTCCCAGCCCAACTGAATAAATCAGCATGTCAGAAAATACTATTGAAATAAACAGAATATTAACAATGACTAAGAAAAGAAGCAGCAAAAATTTATATCTTGGAAGGTTGAGGGAGACCTCTCAAAACTCCAGAGGGAATGTATGAATGCTGCAAGAAAAAAACAAAGCAAAGGAAGGATAGGAAGAAAGTAGTTGACAGAAAGATACTGTTAAGCTTGGTTTGAAAATTAAATTGGCATCAAACTCAATTCTCTATCAAAGCTTGGGGCACACAGTAGCAGACTTGCTGTGATGCTTTCTAGTGATAAAGAGAGGTACTTCACAATGACACTGCCATCAGAGATGGGGAGGAAGCCAGCACAAATAGCAAACCTAAATATTAGACTGAATCCTATCATACCTCTCTGTGGATCTAGGCTATAGTCAACATGGAAGAGATCACAAAGTGACCCAGGAAGGAACTAAATTATCTTAAGAATTCGAATATTAGGAATAGCATCAGTTTCTGTAGTACAAAGGGAAAGTTCATTCATTTAGGAATAGATAGGAGGTACTGAAAGTATCGTACTGGTGGTACTATCATGCACTAGAATATAACAGTAATTACTGTTTATTTTCACTGGTACTGCTGGGATTTCATGTAGAACACTCTAAGCACTTCTTGTTCTTTATATTCAGCAAACATGAATTCAAACTAGATGGGAATGGAAGGACTATCCAAATCAATATGGAAGCAAAAAGTCTTTTTTTCAAGAAGAGAGAAAGCAGCCTGACACTTTTATCCTAGAAAAGTCTGAGAGGGTGATTACTGATCCCTGTAAATCCACAGAAAGACAGAAGAGCCATATAAGCTTAAGGATGGTGTTGTTACAGGCACAAAATAAAGCAGACAATGGTACATCAAGGCTGAAGACTGGAAATTATGCATTAGTCTATGAGCCTTTGCAGAAACACAGTGGCATTTAAGGAACCAAACCCAAACATTTTTAGAGCCTAGTTTAATACATTTATGACCAGCATCAGAAAACAGTTGCTTGTGATAGGAGGTAGTCCTATGATCCTAAGGATTTTGATAGTCCTTTCCATCTTTTTTGCTTCAGAAATGCTGCAGAACTTAGCTAAGCAGAAATAATTAAGAGAATGATGAAAATACACATTCTCTGCTTCTTAGACCAAAGCTACAGTGTTCTTACAGAAAAACTTTTTGTTTGCATACATTTACACCTAAGGTTAAACATTACCCTGAAAGGTGAAGCCACTCATTGCAACATCAGATGGTATTTTTCCTCAAACACTAATGGGTTTTTAGAAAAACAAAAAGACAAAAAAATCCTACTAACCACCTATATCAAAGATTTCATTAATGTTTCTAAAATAAAAGCTGTGTTCTAAAATAAAAACTGTGTGTTTGCAGAAAAACACACAGTGTTAAAGTCCTATGACATTGAAATACTCAGGTCCATTGCACTTTTTATGTTTCATTATTAGATGCACGATTATGTCAGGGAATGCACAAACACAGAGGAAGACAAGAAGAAAGATTTTCAAATGCACCAAGAACCATTAATCAATGGAAAGGGTGCCTAAGTGTTATTGTCCCTTTGCATATAGATTCTGTAATTTCTGCAATTGATGACGCACGTAGGCCTACCAGTTATACAGAAAAAATCCATGCAATCATAGCAATAAATCTGGGACTTCTGTCAGAGCAACTGCTCTACAACTGGATATGTTTTTTTCTCTGAGAAATTCTTTCCCTTAAAATCTTTAGTCAAATTTTGCCTTGACTAAAGAAACTGGTTTCATTGCACCTCCAGCAAAAAGAAATGCTTTTATAATGCAAAACAATATTATAACAGACCTGTTCTGCTACAATGACTGGAATTGATAGAAAACAGCAGTTTTCAATGAGGTATCTAGTTTAACGTGACAATGTTATCTTTATAAACTATCTGATAAACCCAAGTCAGTCAGCCTGCTCTCAAAAACTCCGCCTGCATAAGACAATGCATTTATTAAACATTTCATATTATTAATTAATGTAGAGGAATAATGTTTAAAATATCTTCTGAACTATTTAATAAGGTCTGGAGCAAGTGGAGGACAAGATTTAAGGAGATTCATTCCCATGGATTACCCCAGCTCCCTTCAGCAGGAGGGTTTAGCCACCTCTACTGTCAGTCACACCTTGCCAGTCCCATTTTGCCCTTTCCTGGCTTTTCTCCCAGAATGCTCATAATTTTTTTTCCCTTCAGTGGTGATTTTTATTAAGAAATTTTATTGAGAAAACCAGCTTTCTAGATCACTGCTTATTAGAATATACTTGACAATTTCTACCATTTTGTGGCAAGAAAAGAATTATAAGGAATAGAAGGCATTTCAATGAACTGTTCAATGACAGCAGAATTCACAAAAATCTCTGAACTTTAATTTATCTTTCTGGTAAAATTTGGGAAATTTGATGGCCCTGCAAAGAGCTTAATAAAGCACTAAACGTTGTACACGAATGTTGACACTTTACTGGTAGAAAATAGTGACTATTCTTACATTTGTAGGGTTGTGTGTGTGAGTGTTTATTACTCTATTATGCTGTCGTTACTCACGATAATTCCTATTAATATTGTAAAGATTTATTTTCCATTGGCATATAGCTGGCTGCTTATATCAAACAAAGAATGATATTCAGGTGATGTGGGGGGAAAACGTGCATTGTGCTTCACTAGCAGAGGAATAAATTCAACTGTGAAAAACTCATTATGTCGTGAAAATAGCTGAAAGACAGACATTCTTAAGTTATATATTTGATATAGATATAGATAAACTCATAAAAGTTAATGATGGAAAGGATTTTGAAAAATGACAACAATTAAAATGAGGCTGCTAACTGCCCTAAGTATGAGTGCATAGTTAACCAATTAAAATAAGCACTACAGAGATTTTTTTCAGAATCAAGTAGACTCCACTAAATTTTAAAAAGTTGGTTTAAAAGTTGACTGAATGAAAATCAGTTTCCACTACTAAATACAGACTTGGGAGCCTAACTTTTTGAAAGTATTTTAAAAATTAAAAATAACCAACCAAACAAAAAGCTTTTAAAAAATGACTTACTGATGTCCAGTGGTACGTTTCATTCATTTTTGGGGAGCATTTTAAAAGGCACTAGTGAGATCCTTTCTGCTCACTAATGTATTTGAAAAACTGTGGAATAAATTAGTTTTCAGAGTTCTTAGCCACAACAGTGAAAATTTCTCAAGTATCTAAAATTGCTTAAAGGTTAATTGCTTACTCCTGACATACCATTTCATTGCATGTGAAATGTGTGTCCTGTGTTGACTGGGAATTCATGTGAAACCCTGGAGAGAGGCACAGGCTCAGAACAATAGCTTCTTGGCCAGAGCAGCAGCTGCTTCCATGGAATATCTCTGAGAAAGCAAGCAGTGTCATCAAAAATGCTTTGTCTTTGAATCTGCATTCAATTTAGCTCAATGTATTTCTGCAATTACAGATATTAAAGAAATAACAGCATCAATTATTTCTGCATCAGTAAATCTGCTAGATTTCCTAGTGTCTTGCTACAATCCAAGTATCAATTCTGGCTTTTAACAGTACAATAGAGAGAGGGGCAATTTTAGATTGTTATCAGTCATGACAACAAAGCAGCAAAGCCCACCTTAGAAGCCGGGTGATTGACCGGCACCAAAGGTGCTCTGAGCTCCGCCCTGTGCTGGCTCTGCCTGAGAACAGAACCACAATTACTGAGTTCAAGATCACCTCCATGCTCTGCAGCCCTTGCCACGCAGATATACGCTGAGCTGAGCTCAGTCTGAGGAAGGGGTCAAGGAGCAAAGCACATGGGATAAAATGAAGAACGATCAAAGTAAAGACACTCAGCATAAACTTGTTAACCTAACAGATAACAAAGGCATTTAAAAAGAAGAAACTAAACATAAAATTCACTGTAAACAACTATGGAGTTCATGTGTGATGCTCCCCACTCAACATTAATTACAAATGAGAGGAAGTCAGCATTTTCTCATGTTTGATATCTGCAGTATAAAAATGAGCACTGCTTGAAGCTCTGTGTCACAAGAACACGTGGGAATTTCAAGTGAGGTCTTAGTATGATACATTTCATATGATTGTACAAGCTGGTAAAAATAGTTTTCCTATACTAAAAATCATGCAGCAATCAGTGCAATGAAAATTGTTTTACTGAGTAGCACCCTGACTTGCAAATGCTTTCATTATAGGATGGTGGTGGAAATGATTAGACAAAAGGTGATTACTTCACAGTCTTATCAGACCACTGTTAAAGATTCTTGCTGCAGCCCCTGGTTAGGGTCACCAGTCCTCCAAAGACAAGATTAAAAAAACCCAGGCCCTTACAGGCAGGAAGAATGATTTCAAGACTCCTCTTTGATAAGAGACATTGAAAATTAACATACAAAGTCAACACTTCTGTAAGACAATTTTCTCATTTGCATCAAGGTAATTTGCAGATGTGTTCCTTTGAAGCAGAGAGAAAACGAACAGACCACTGCACTCAATCTCAGTTAACTCCATACAGGAAAGATGTCCCCAGAACATGTATGATTTGGGATTTTTTTGCAGAAAGCAGTCAGTAGTGGGATACTAATCTCTAACACAAACATAGACATAAATGCCAACTAATTTGTAGAGATAGATATACAATGGAAAAGGTATTAATGAAAATCCTCATATTGTCTCATATTTTTAAACTGCAATTTTAAAACTTCCTGACATTTTCATTTGCACTCTGTTAACTCCAGTTGTTATTTTTCACTCTCTCTTGGAAAAAGGTAGAATAAGGACTGTAGAACAAGAATCCAGCTCTCACTTACTTAAACATTAGAAAATAGCTCATAATCACTATAAAGCCCTGTGCCATTAGATATATAGCACCACTCTGCCACTTTTTCTTTATTAATTATTTCCTTTTGAATAGCAATCAGTGAATCCAGATGGTTGAACGTGAGAGATCTTAGCTGTGGCATCTGGATCCTTCACAGATTCCAAAAGTAAGTCTGTTATTGGCATTTAAACTGAGTCACACTCTGTGTAAGTATTTATACTGCCTTTGGCTTGCTGTGTTATTGTGCATTTATTAATAAGCCGGTGTGCTTACATTTTGACTTGGGAATACTCTGTGCACTTTGGAAGAAATCCTATCCCCATTGAAGTCAATGGGAGTTTTGCCATCAACTACAAGAGAGCCAGGATTTCATCCTTTGAGTTTTTGTTCACAGAGAGCGTTAGAGCTCGCCTTAGGAAGGGCCTTCAAGAACCTTTCAGGCCTGTAAGATTTCATTACTTATCCATTAAAAAAATCAGCCAAGGGAAAAGATTAAGCCAAAAAGTCCCAGTTGCTCTGTCTTTGTGTTATCAGCACACTCATAGATCTCTGACTTGGACAAGGGTTGGCACAGACCATGCTCAGATTGAGGCTCTCAAACCAAACAGGTGACAGCAGGTAAAAGCTACTGAAATATAACGTTTTTACCCCAAAGTTACAGTCAGGGTCTACTGAGATTACAGCTCTCCTAGAATCCTCTGGATAAAAGCAGTTATGTGCCATGTTGCCATGGTCCCTCCCAGTGGTGGGTTTGCATTTCTGCTCCCTTACAACACTATGCAGAAGCCACAAATATTTATAGTTAAAGATGCATTATAAAAGCAAAAACGCAAAACCAAACCGAAACAAAAAAATCCCCACCCAAAAACCCAAAGCAAAACAATGTTTAAACTGAGATTCACCGTGTTTTTTATGAGGTTTTAAATACTTTCTAAAGACAGAAAACTCTTCCTAGAAAACCCTCTACAGATTTAAGAAGAATTTCTCATGAACAAAATACTAATAGAGAACAAAGTGTATTGAGACCGGAGCTCTTTTTCTTAAAATTTTCAACAATTGTTTTCCATGAAAAGGGAATGAAAAGTGCTGGGAAAACTTCTGTGTGTTTTTCAGTGTCCTGGTTATTTTGCCAAAGAAATCTAGGGCAAATTTATTTTAGTTAAACATTTATGTGGTGACCACTGTTTCTACAAAGCTTATTTTGCTATCCTCATCATTAACCATTTGTTTCTCTGAGTGCCAGTGAGTGCCACACTATTCTATCTACAAAGAGGTGTAAGGAAGTATTGTCTGTTAAGCATAAATTTGAAGAACTAGTTTTCATGGTTCTAAATCTTGGAGTTTGCAGCTTAAAATAGTTTAGGTCATGAACCATTCCCATTGCTCTATAGTGAATCATAAAGCATATAAATTCCTAATACCTCAAAGAAAAGAAATAATATGCAAGGTACATGGCTGTAGGGTTTTTTTCATATGACTGAATGCTTATCCACCAGGAATAGAATGAAGGTTTAGTTGAAAAGCCAACTTACGAGAGTAATTCTCCATGTGCTCACTCCCAGCTTGCAGCAAATGCAACTCAGTGTCAGGTTAAGTTCACATCTCCATAGGGTTAAGCATATGTATGTCAACAGCTAGATCAGCTTAGCAGACATGAAATAACTTCTGAAGCCAGAATATATTAAGCCTTTATCCGAGCTAAAAGCTGAACACTAATATTTAGTGGTTTTATTTTAATAAATACGGTATTTTGGTCATGGATTTCTGAAGTGGACCACAATTTGATTACAATCCTTGCGATCTATCTGAACTTTACATCTACTCCTCCTAAAAGCTGCATAAGCAGTAATGGTCAACACATTCCTACCAGGAAAAAAAATTATGTGAGGGCACAACAAATGGTGCAGAAAGAAAGAATTTCATATTAATCTTACAAATGTTACTCCTTTGGAACTGAAGCTTTGCTCTGCCACACATTGACAATAAGGAGGTGCAGGCTTATACGGTGCCTAACACAAAAGGAGGAAAAACCCTGTGAGATTCACTGATCTTATTCAGCCTCCTGTTCTTGGGAACTGATCTGGATAATCTTTCGAGATTCACCTATAGAACATTAGAAAGATGTACTTTCTTCCTGGGCATTTATCATTCTACTCCTTCACCTGCAAGTGCTGCATATCCAAAGGAGTGAACATGTGGAGCAGAACTCCCCATGCTGAGGACCCAGTAGGCACATTTTGCAGACTTCAGACTGGTTTTGATCTGTTCCCACAGACAATGCAAGGACTGGAGATCTTACGGTGCACTCCTGCTTTCATCTCATTTCAAAGGAATACAGTTTGTGCACTGCAATACAGCTCTGTGATGTGAACCAAAGCAGAATAAAGGGGAGGTTTTCTTTAGGAGCACGTGCTGCTCCAGATTAAGAAGTAAATGTAGTTGCATCTTCAGATCATCTGAAGTGATTTATTTCTTTTTAGACTACCTACCTGCATCACAACCAACTTCTCATTCCCCTGTCTCTTCCTCATAATAGAGATAGCCAGAATAATAGCCAAAAGGATTGTCTTGTGTCTCCCTTTACCCCCGAAACACTGCCAGCTGTTACTGGGGATGTTTAGCTATTTGTGGTATGGCAATTTTGTTTTTCCTTTTTTTTTTTCCTATTTCTTTTGGTTGATTCTTTTTAATTTCTTTGCTTTTATTTTGTGTACTTAGGAAAGTAAAAGGGCTACAATGTCTCTTCCACTAAAGAACAAGTAAGATTAAGCATCACTTCTCAGAAAGTGATGTTTTAAGCTAAGGTTAATTCAAGGAATCAGTATATTATCACTGTTATTGTCATCTCCCTGGAAATTGAAAAGATGGTGTTAGCCTTCTTTTGTCAACAGTACCTTTGTAAGAAACAAAGCTTAGCCTTGTACTCTTTGCTTGCCCAGGACTCCTTATCTAGGTAGGAATTTTGACACAGCATGCAATGCTGGGCTATGCTACACAGACCTAATATCTGAATAAAAGTAAAAATAAAATGTTCTTCAAATTCATTTTCTAAATTATTGAGGAAGAGGAGAGGTGACTGGTTTGCATTACATCTTTGCCTATCAGCTAAGGGGCTGAGCAATCACCTGGAAGCTGAGCAGTCAGATAGAACATATATGGACTGAGGAGAGTCTGGAAATCCTAACTTCCATTTCCTGGACAGTTGGTTTAACTCTCTAAACTGTTATACACAGGTCTGATGCTTCCTCCAGCTGTACTCTTGGATGAAACTGTCTGTGACTGCTGTACTTTGTGCTGAAATAAATGCTGTCCATGTGTGTTAGAGGTGCCGAGAGACCACTGGTTGAACTGACCTCCCAGAGGAGCTGAGGCTGAAATGCCTTGTTGGTAAATCATAAACAGCCTGAAGGGAGACAGCAGCACTGAGAAGCCAAGACAGTGATGCTTCAGGGAACATAAAACATTCTGGCACCAGATTAAGTTTTCACTAAAATAACAAGCACCCACAAAACTGTAGGTGCCCAGATAAGATTTATAGCTCTAATATAGCTCTTTTTAAGCTCTAATGAGCTCAGTTGCTTAAAATCCTAACTGCATTCAATATCATGTACCCAAAGGTGGTTTTTTTCCTTGCCCTTTGAAAATAAATTGATGAAATTCAGGCTTTGGGCTAATCCAGTGCATTTCCATGCACTGTATTCTACACGATCTCCCTGTAAAACATGAACATTAAAAATAACCAGATAAGTTTGAACACTGGGAATTAACAATGAAATTTACACCTGGATTTTATTTCTGAAATTTACAACTGGATTTTTTTTTTTTTAAGAATAGTGATTTGCTAATAGCTTGCATTGTTTTTCTAATCTAAAACAATTAAACCCAAAGAAATGAGAATAATGGCTACAGCCAGTTTACAAAAGCATTTAAGAATCTTGTGATACATAAAGGCACCTAATGGAAATACCACTTTACGTTTTCCATTTATGCCGCTACTTCAAGCAATCCCATTTATGTCACTTGGACTATGCTGCCTGGATGCTTTAAGGAATTTTCTTCCAACAGCAATTCTCTCTAAAATTCCAGCTATTAAAACTGTAACAATAGGTCTGTTTACTTGATTGAAAAATGCAAAGGTGACTTTTATTGAAATATCACATGAATTTTCTTTGCTCTTCCCAGAAAAAAACAATTTAAAAATAGCTCAGGTGAAAACAAATATAATACAATTTGAATTACTTACCCGGTTTTAGTTTTCCAAAGAGTGTATCAGTATGCATCTGGCATTACATTGGCATGAACTAATTTTTTTTCTAGCCAAAAGGTACTTTTTTTTGTTTATTTATATCTGACTTTCATGTCTGAGTAAAATTCAAACATTGCTATATAAAGCTGCTATTAATTAACAGTACTGAAAGACAAAGACTGTTTTCCTTTTTTAAAGTAATTTCTTTATTCAACAAATTAGAGCATATATTTCCTGTAGAGCAGTGTTTCCTTCTGAATTAAAGAGTAATTTTACATGACTAACTTCAAGTAATTTCTTTGTTTTTCTGTTACTAACTCCATGAGCTCAGTGCCACGCAGCAGACATATTTATTGAGCCGTGCAAAGGTTGCAGCCAACAGAGATTTGCTATGTGCAAAGTCCAGGTATCTGGCATCTTAGCAATTAAAGGTAAGTGGTATTTCTTGCTGCTTCTTTATAATCCAAATGAGTTCAGGTAGAACAGCTTCTTTATAACTTCTCTGATAAGGACTGGGGTAAACAGGAGGTACAGGCAGTCACTGGTTTCAGGCTCGAGTTGGTTCACTGACAGGCACCAGTTTTAACCTACATGCGCAATACTGATAAACGGCAGTAGAGTCAGCACTATTGATAAGGCTCATGCTCCCTGCACAAATACTTCACAGGCCTTGCAGCTGAGAAAAACCACAAGGCTATTTGTCAAAATTATTTTCAGTTAAAAACCTACTATGCTGCACTTGCATCTACAGAGCCTACCCTGCCTGAGCCCCTCCACATCCATATAAGAGAGAGGAAGTACCAGGAGATAGTCCTGGGAGTGTTTTCAATAAAACTGGATCTGAACCATTATATCCAGGACAGTTCCATTGTCTACTATGAAACAGACATCACAAGTACTTATCTCACCTCATTCTCCACTGGATGATAAAAACTAAGGAGTGGGGAGGAGGAGAAAAATCCCAGTGGGAATTATAAACTCTAACAGAAAAGTGAGATAAACAAGTGAGCAAGTATACACTCATCAACAGGTATCAGGTATATGTCAGGTGTTTAAATGCACTCCTGACTAAGTACAGAAAAGAACTTACGTTCCACTCCCAGATAATGGTCTTAGTGTCACCAGGAAACAGTACAAATTTATTAAAATCTCATTATTATTGTGCCCATTTCTCAGTTGTCAGAGCTGCCACTGTGATGGTTGCTAATTAACTGCAAGACCACCGTACTCTATACATAACTGGTACTCAAGTCTTTCTGCTTCCAAAGAACAGGTTCCCTTTAATTTCTTGTGACAGCTGGTGACACAGTGGTGGCTCTGCCCAG
Organism: Dicrurus megarhynchus; assembly: GCA_013399195.1. Classification (NCBI taxonomy): domain Eukaryota; kingdom Metazoa; phylum Chordata; class Aves; order Passeriformes; family Dicruridae; genus Dicrurus; species Dicrurus megarhynchus. The sequence goes on from VXAD01010633.1 coordinate 477,291, forward strand.
TACTGTTTCATGGCTCAGACACGTGCTGATGTGTAAGACCATGACAGGCCTAACTGGATTTCAGTCTTGTTTCTTCCCCCGTGCCAATTTCTTAGCATTATACACAGGTAGGTTTAGTGCATGTTCATTCCTTTCATCTCAGGTGGGAAGGAAATAAAAAGAGGGTAACAACACCTTGGCTACACTTCCAAAAGGTCAGGCAACTGGAAAAGGCCAAAAGCAAACTATCTCCTCTTCTAGAATCCATTCCTATGGCAGACAGTTATTTATCATGACTACATAGAACTGGCAGTTAAGAGCTTTTAATCCCTGAAGGATTTAGGATTTTAGTAGATACACTATAAATATGCTACACTGGATATTTTGGTTAAAAACTACCACCATGAATGATAATGCTGTTAGCAATATTGGAGTTACTGCTATTTAAGGTTAGAAGGTATTTTCAAGTCTGAACTATATCCCTGTGTTCTGGCAGGCAACGTTTTAAAAACGGTTTCAGAATACAGAGATATTTCTGTGGCATTTCAGGGATTTAAAAGCATCCAACTGACGCAGCTGAAGAACGTTTTCAAAAGCTGCATCTTTTGTATCTGGACCACCCAAAATACGTCTTTCTTATATTTGATATCATCTTAGATTAAACATTATGTAAATTTGTGCCATTACCTTACACATCCTTTAAAATTTGAGGGATTCTGTGCTATTTATGTAGCTGAATCTTTAGTTTTCCTATTTTCTTACACAGAAAGTAAATTAGTTTAACAATTACGGAGATATTATGTATCTTTTGTCTTCATTTGTGGTAGTAACAATACTCTAATACAAACTTTGTACAGGAAAGTTCATAAATTATGGGGGGTAAGCATTGAAATGTTGATCCCCTTTACTGGTTTGATCATATAATTGCACAGGAAATTAGGCTGGCAGAGAACTCAGGATGCCATCCAGTCTCAAAACACAGCTGAATTCAAAGTAAGATCAGGCTCCTTAGGGCCACATCCAGATGACTTTTGAACAATCTCTAAGGATGGAGATTTCACAATCCCTCTGGGAAACCTGGGCTTCTATTTGATCATGCTCCCGATAAACTTTCTTTTCTGCATGCAACTGGAATTTCCCTTGTTGCACTTTATCTCCCTCAGTCTTCCACTGTTCACCCCTGGGGAATGTGCAGCTCCACCTTCTCAAAGATGTATCCATAAGGTATTTGGAGGCAGCAACAAGACCACTCTAGAGCTCTCTTTTCCTAAGGCTGGACAAATGCAGCTGTCCCCCTCACACATCACATACTCCACAGTCCCAACCCTGTTATCAGCTTTCCTCCAGACTCTCTTCAGTTTGTCAGTTCCTCTCTTCAACTTCAGAGCCTCAGGACTGGACAGAGTATCTCAGATGTAGTTTGAAGAATGCTCCATAAAAAGGAATAATAACTTCCCTAGACCTGATGTTGTGATTAAATTCAGTTATTTTGATTAGTCTGACTCCTGGAATTAATACAGACCAAGAAATCTAGTATTTGTAGAATAAATTGTGTGAACAAAGATATATAAGGTCAGGGTCATGATATCGATGTGCAAATTTTTTAGGGCAACATGTATGTTTTCAGCTCCATAATACCCAATTGTGACAAAAGAGAAATATTATATTGTAATTAATTGAAATTCTTTAGCAGACATGGACACAGTGCTCTGTGTAAGCAAAGCAAAAAAATATCATCAAATTAAAGTAATGATAAAAGACAGTACCTCTATACCTGGACCAGAAAAGAAAAATGTAAGTTAGTGGTTAAAAAGGCCCAGGAAGGTAATGAATGCAATTAACAGCACTGAGTGGCAATAATGTACAATCATTAGCAACATAGCAATCTTCAAGACAAATCCAGGATTTTAAATTTCTAGATATTTCTAGTGTGACAATTTCTAGTGTGACTTAGCAAATGGTTACAGCGTGTTTACCACATTCAAGGGACAGTCTCCCAAGTTTTAAGGTACTGTTTTGCAGATTGAGCTATCTTCATTTGTTCTGCTTTACCATTGGATCAGTTATACTGTTTATCTTCAGTGATCTACTTCCTGCAATTACCATGACTGTGACTTATTTTATTGACTCCAAGGAAAGGTTGATGTCAGAAGTCACATGGATTAGCACCATTACTCCTTAGTCTATTTTGTGTAGTCCTGTTGGTGAAGCTTGCCTGCAAAAGTTTGGGGTTTTTTCCCTTGAAAATTACCAATACATCTTTAGCATTCATCTGTTTGCAAGGACCCTTTACTCAAGCCACTGTTTTACTGGTTTTTAGAATACTCTTGAAATGTGGCCTCAGTCCATCTGGGCAAACAGACTTAAGTAGCATACATCAGCACCATCTCCTATGAGGGAAGAATAAAACAATCAAATAAATATGTACTTCACAAGCAGCTATGAATTTCTTATACAGTAAGACTTTCCTAGAGCAGGCATACTTAAGAGATGCCCATTATAAAGTCTTCCTCAATTCTGAAGTAACTGGAAACAGAGACATAGCAATTGGATCTGCTCATCACAAAATTGCTTTTAGTTTGATAGAAAATGACAGGCACTGCTTTACATGGTGCTAAATATCACTTGCTTTTAGTTCTATAGGATTTTTTTCTATTTAGGGGGAAATAAAGGTTTTGAGACACAATTTCAACTCAGTTCATGAAGGTGGAAGCCTTCCAAGATGAACTTAAGAGAACCATTGGTATCACAGTGCTGACTCATTCCTTTTTTAGCAATTAAGTCAGATTGAAAATAAATTTATCAGAACTAGGCTGTCTCCAGCTCTGTGATTTCAATGGCATCTATGTGAATGTTCTTATTTTAAGGCAAATAATTTGATAAATAAATGTTGAGTTTGATGTGGCACCGGTAAAGAGACCAAACATTAGTCTACCTAATAAGAACTGAAAAAAGATATCATAAAGACAGGTGGGCATTGAAAGTGCAAAATAGGCAGGATTTATTTGCTTAAGGGAGAAATCTGGAAAGTCTGTGCAATCTCAAAACCCATTAAGATGTGAAGTTTTTTGTGGCTTCAAAACCCGTATCAGTATATTACCTACATTATGGTCATTTCAGCCCAAAAATTTCTGTGTCTCACTCTAAGCATCAAAGCCAAGGACAAAGCCAGATCAGGACAGAGTTCTGAAAGAGTCTCAGAAATTCATAGCTATTAATTACTATTCATTGAAAATTAAGGTGGAACAAAAATCCTACTATGGATATTTTTATTTTATTTAGCACAACATGTCTCCAGTCTGTTGAAGTTCCTGGAAAGTTCCTAGATTTTAAAGAAAAGTTATTTTTATACTTGTGTTTGATTTTCAGATTTAATACATTAATTAATTTATTACTTGCTCCCAAATTGCTCCAATTTATGTTTCGTTTTGTTGTGGTTTTTTTTCTGGGGGATGTGAAGTCCCCAAAATGCCAAGATTGTTAAGAAAAACATAAATCTTCAGAAAAATATTTCTCACTGAAACAACCTAGTTCCAATTTTTTTTTTCTTTTCACACATTTTTTTGAATACTGAAAGAAACTGGTACATAGCTTGACTTTCAGTTTAGCTATTTTTTGAGAATTCATAGCAGCTTTTCTCTGTGTCTGTTGACACTGCAACTGAAGGTGTGACTGCAGGGGAGAATGGTCTAAGGAAGCACGAAATCCATTACTTGAAGATGATGTCAGAGTAGAGGAGGAACTAAAGCACGTGCATAAGGTGCCCCACACAGTAGCACAATCCATAGTGAAGTCTGTGCAACCACGTCTTTCCTGTTTACCCATGGCAGCCAGCTCAAAGCTACTGTGCTTATAAACTTGCTTATATTCAATACATATTTATATTCTGATTTTTATTTTGCTGGATATAACTATATGCTCCCAGTGGCATATAGTTATTCGATAATGCTGTATTTTGTCAATTACTTATTTTTCCTGCCTTTTAGGACTTAACTATTTTTTTACGAAAGATTCCTGATAAGACCCTTTGGAGGTATTGCGCATTGTGCAATTCTTTAAGCGGAGGAGGGCGGAGATGGACAGACATGGAGAATGATAAGAATTAGGCAAAGCAAACACTGCAGGGCTCAGATCAACAGATAATGCTCAATTTCAGACCACACTGACCTGTTCAGCTGAAAGATCACCCTGACACAGACCACATGAAAGAAAACGATTCACTTCCATGAACTGCTATGACCATTTGAATGAATGTGACCCTCAAGCTCCTCCTACCTTTTCCAGTTCCATTATCCCATGGAACAAAGAAAATGGCAAGGAGAATTAATAATTCCTACTTTCAATAACCCTCCTTTTACATTAGGGAGGTGACAATGTAGTTTGTCCAACGAAATATGTAGAAAAGTCACTATGTACCATTTCCAGTGCAAGGGAAGGCAGGTTTTTAGAGTTTCACAATAGCATTAATTGGGAAATAAGATATTCAGGATTATTGTACTGATTAAGATATACATAGGAATAAGATTCTTGTTAAATATAAAATATTTGTAATCTGTGGTCTTAAAGTATGCATAAGAGCATTGCAGTACTCCATTCATTCTCAGAAACAGGAAATGACACAGCAGGCATCAACAATAATTTGAAGTAGTTAGACCTGGAAATCTCCACTAGTAATAAACACAGATCTGCTTTTCCTACACAGATTAAGTATTATTAGTTTGTGTGCTAATTTACTAATAAATTGATCAAGAGAACAATACAATGTAGCCTCTATTAACTGAAAGCTCTTAATAAAGCTGATGATATATTGCAATCAAACATAGGAGAGGACAACGTCCTTCTCACAAACCTCCCCTAAAATCCTGACAGAAAATGTATACTAAAATTATAAATATTATTTTATTTTCTTCTGATGAAGGTGGGTTTTGTAGTGGTGCTATAAAAGTGTGAATTTCCTTTAATTAATAAATAATTCAAATGATAAATTTAATTTGACTTTTTTGCTGTGTTTTAAACAAAATAGAATTTCATCATTCCATACATGCAAATACCAAGTAAAGATATTTTACTTCAAACCAAAAAACCATTTGTATCTGAACATTCCAAGAAAAACAGCAGAAGGAAAAAAAAACCCTTCAAACCAAACAAATTTCATATTAAGTCTGTCAAGTAAGAACTGAGTCTTGTGTAAGACAGCTGGTGAAAGCAACAGACAGGATTTGATAGATCAAGAGGTTCCTTTCCATGCCATGCCCTTATTTTCAGAAGCATTCATTATCAGTACTGCATTTTCTTCATAGAGGAAGACTGAAAAAGCTCTAGAGTATAAATGTAGTTTGTAGATGAGGTTTCTTTTACTGAGCTCATACTTACCTCCATATGCCATAGATACAGCAGCAGCAATCTTAGCAGATCATCATTTACTACTCAAGACCATACTGGGTATCTTAAATTCTGGTCTCAGCACATGAAGTATTTCCAGCTGAAAGATATGTTCAGCAACATGTAGGCATTGGAGAGTTAGCTTCATTTTGTGCTCACAGGGGCTGTACACGAGCTGTGCACAACTGTACCTTGGAACTGCACTCATTTTGAAGATGAGTGTCTGCCTCAGTACTCAGAATCTGTTCTTAACCTACAAGTGGAACACTTCATTAACAACACCCAGTAATTCCTTATGACTTCTTAGTTTAGAACATTCCCTGTTTCTGTATAAAGAAATCTATATATAAAAAAAAGCATATTTATAAGAATTTATATGGAAATCCATGGGGTAATCTTTGGAACCATGTTTGTTCAGCCTTTTTTAGGCAATCCTCACAGCATATCTATGTAGAACATAAGGGGACTTAGTTTTTCACTAAGGCAGTTGAGCTGGTACCAGAAAATTGTGTACAAGGTCTGAATGTGTTTTACATGGCTTAGAATGCAAAGAAAAGTAAAGTATTTGAAGCAGAAATCTCCAACTGCCCAGAAACACTACCTTACATGACAGAGAAGGGAAAAATTTAAGAGTAGACTGAACGCTCGGAAAAGAGCTTAGCACAAAGCCTGGATCAGGAGGTGCAACTTACACAATCTTTTGGATGTAGCCAAGCCCTGGGTCAAGAGGGAGTGAGTTTCCACAGAAAAATCATGCTACTGAACACATTCTATCTTTCAACTGTGGCACTAACATCTTTGAAGTGTTGATCCTACAAACAAATTCACAGTTGAAAATTTCAATGAAATGCTGACGGGAACGTGGATGCCCTTGTGTAAGTCTAACTGTGCAAGCAGATACCCAAAGTGGGAACTTTTTTGCTCTGGGGACTTGAGAATCAAAACCAATCTGCAGCACAAACAACGAAGAGCCAGATAGACACCGAAAATCTGTCTGCTTTTTACTATCCATGCAGTATTAGTAACACATGTAATACTTTTCCTGTTGTTTAAATATATGGAGTGAAATCCTTGCCCCAGTGAATTCAGGGGGAGTTTTGCCATGGACTTCAATAAGGACAAAATTTTCTCCCAGGGCTGGTGTGATTTTCAGCCTTTTTCCCGTTAATACATGTGATGAAAAAATCCTGTACTTCAATTCCAAGGATGGATCAGCACCCTACAGTAATTAAAATTGCTGTAGTATATCATATTTATCCAGTATATTGTCTGAAAGACCATAGTGGAGAAACATTTTTTGCTTTATTCTGTATAAATAGCTAAAATTTACCAGAAAAAACAACCAACCAACCAACCGTTTTGAGATATTTTAACTTAAAATCTACTTATAAACTAACCTCTAAATGGATGAAAATATGTATGCAGATATCTAAGTACACAGCACACTTCCTCTGCCTATCTGAAGGTAGGATTTGATTGTTCACTAAAAAGAGAACTAGTGCTAAAGTCCCCACACACACATACACGAACATCTCACATGCTAATATAAAAGAGCAGGTTGTGCTGGAAGTGTGAAAAGCAAGCGTATGTTGTCATGAACATTGCTGAGATCTGCTGGGAAAAGGGAACCTCAATCCATTCCATTCCTATCAGTCAGTGCCAGTCCCAACAAGAGATGCCAAGAGGCTGGAGAGGGATCACAGGTCAGCAGAAGAGCAGCTGAAGAGCAGCACAAAGGAATTCCTGCCACTCCAGCCGGTAAATCTGCTTTACCAGGGCCTCAGTTTAAAGGCCTCTATGAAAATGTACACAGGATTGGGAATAAACAGGAGGAGTTAGAGATATACACACAAATGCAGGCCTGTGATCTCATCGGCATCGTGAAGACATGGTGGGATGGCTCCTGGGACTGGAGTGTTGGGGTGGAAGGATACAGGCTCTTTACGAAGGACAGGCAGGGGACGTGAGGAGGGACTCTCGCCCTCTATGCCAATGACCAGCTGGAGTGCACAGAGCTCAGCCATGAGCCTCAGATGAGGAGCCAGCCAAGAACTCAGGGGTCAGGATTAAAGGGAAGGCAGGGACAGGTGACATTGTAGTGGGGGTCTGCTACAGGCCACCTGACCAGGAGGAGTGAGGGGATAAGGTACTCTACAGACAGGAGCAGCTTCTTGTTCACAAACCTTGGTCCTCATGGAGGACTTCAGGCACTGAAATATTTATTGGAAGGACAACCAGCAGGGCTTAAGCAATCCAGGAGGTTCCTGAAATTCATTGATAATAACTTTCTTCTCCGTGTCACAGAGGAGTCAACAAGAAGAGGTGCTGTGCTAGACCTGATTCTCACCAACAAGGAGAGACTGGTGAGGAATGTGAAGCTCAANACTCCAGCCGGTAAATCTGCTTTACCAGGGCCTCAGTTTAAAGGCCTCTATGAAAATGTACACAGGATTGGGAATAAACAGGAGGAGTTAGAGATATACACACAAATGCAGGCCTGTGATCTCATCGGCATCGTGAAGACATGGTGGGATGGCTCCTGGGACTGGAGTGTTGGGGTGGAAGGATACAGGCTCTTTACGAAGGACAGGCAGGGGACGTGAGGAGGGACTCTCGCCCTCTATGCCAATGACCAGCTGGAGTGCACAGAGCTCAGCCATGAGCCTCAGATGAGGAGCCAGCCAAGAACTCAGGGGTCAGGATTAAAGGGAAGGCAGGGACAGGTGACATTGTAGTGGGGGTCTGCTACAGGCCACCTGACCAGGAGGAGTGAGGGGATAAGGTACTCTACAGACAGGAGCAGCTTCTTGTTCACAAACCTTGGTCCTCATGGAGGACTTCAGGCACTGAAATATTTATTGGAAGGACAACCAGCAGGGCTTAAGCAATCCAGGAGGTTCCTGAAATTCATTGATAATAACTTTCTTCTCCGTGTCACAGAGGAGTCAACAAGAAGAGGTGCTGTGCTAGACCTGATTCTCACCAACAAGGAGAGACTGGTGAGGAATGTGAAGCTCAAGGGAAGCTGGGCTGCAGTGACCAAGGAATGGTGGAATTTGAGCCTCTTAGAGCAGTGAAGAGCGCTCAGCAAACTCAGTACCCTGGATTTTAGGAGAGCAGACTTTGGCCTGTTCAGGGATCCGATCCACTCTCATTGGATCCCACCTGGAGTCCTGCATTTAATTCTGGTGCCCTCAACATAAGGATGTGGAACTGTTGGAGTGAGCCCAGACGAGGCCACAAAGATGATCACAGGGATGGAGAACCTCTGCTACGGAGACAGGCTGGGAGAGTTGAGGTTACTCTGTTTGGAGAAGAGAAAGCACTGGGGAAACCTTATTGCCTTCCAGTACTTGAACAGGGCCTATGAGAATGAGGAGGACAAACTTTTCAGCAGGGCTTGTTGTGACAGAACAAGGGTTAACAGCTTTAAACTGAAAGACAGAAGGTTTAGATTAGATATAAGGAAGAAACTCATTACTATGAGGGAGGTGAGGCACTGGAACAGGTTGCCCAGATAAGTTGTGGATGCCCTACCCCTGCAAACAAGGTCATAATGGACAGGGTTCTGAGCAACCTGATCTAGCTGAAGACGTCCCTGTTCATTGCAGGGGGGTTGGACTAGCTGACCTCTAAAGGTCCCTTCCAACCCAAACTATCCTATGATTCTGTGATCTTTAAGGTCCCTTCCAACACAAACCATTCCATGATCTTATTCTTTGCACTATGATTTCAGATTTCACACTAATGGCCAATGAAAAATATCAGAAGAGAGTTTTAGAGATCTCATTCTGTTTGTAAACAGAGACAAGATGTAAAATATTTAACAAGTTGGATATAATGATTAACATTGCAGTGTAACATTGTAAGGCTTTCAACAAAAAGCAAATACTGGACTAGCTTAAAACATGGACATCAGCTTAAAAAAGTTTCTAACCCCTGCTACAGTAGGAAATGGAGATATTCAACTCTCCTAAACAGAAAGGCCTTTTACAGATTATAAACCTGCACTGTGAGATGGAAAAACTTAAAATACCAGAGCCTTTTTCTTTTTTGACATACGTTTTTATGTTTAAATGAAAACTGTGCATAGAGATTCCAGGTAAGACTACATTCCTTACACATTATGTGTCCAGTGCACAGATGCACAGACAGTGTCCTGAGCAAAAAAATATTCTTTTCTTGAGAGGGTGGGAAGTTTGATTTTTACTTGAATGTCTAAAATTCACAAATGGATTTAATAAGATTTTAAGGGAATATGAATTAAGACTCTCAAGTGCTGTCAAAACTGCATAATCCAAAATGTGTACCTGCACAGACACCCACAGTGCATTAAAGTTTGCAAGAAGCTGTGGCTTTTTCTTCACATACAGCTTGTAGGGTTGGGGCCAGAACTTATTTAACTGATATGAACCATAGAAAGGAATCATGTTAAAAACCAGTAAGATCGTTCAGTTTGTTTCTTCAGAGACAACGAGATGATTTAACTGGTTTTGTTTCCATCTCTCAGCTCCTACTAAACAACCAAACTTTTGGATCTATAGATCTTCATAAATATAGGATCTGCTATACCAAATGGAATTATATGCATTTGAAAGACTGAAATTACTACAGTTCTATCCTGAAGATGGTTAGTACTTTTCCTGTATGGTCATTCTATTGCTCTATTAGCCCTACTCCTGCACTGCCATGCTGAAGAAATTTTGACTGTGTATTGAATAAATAGGTGCTGTAAATAGACTGAAAATATTTCAACAGGTTACCTGGAAACACTGAAAGTAGTTTCAGACCGTGTGATAAATGTGATGACCCTTCTGGTGAAACTCTCCAGCACATGCACCCTCATATTTCACTGTGGGTCACCCTGAATTGATCACTCCTGTGCCCCTTCCTTCTACGGAAGGAACGCAAGTGTATTTCCAAGCATCCCGCTGAACTTGTGGCTGTTCCTGCCACCTCGTGGCAATCGCCCAGCTTAACAGAAACACAAACTAAGAACACATCAAGGACACACTTTCAAAGACGAAGTAGGAAAACGGGCACAAACTTTTGTTTTGAGGTAACTGTTTTAAATCCACCTGTTTCTTCAAGTTTGTTGACTACTACAATAAAACAGCAAAACTTTCAGACTTCAGGGGAAAAAAAGTGTTATACAGACCTTGTTATATGAATGTTTCAGAAGAGACCCCGATTTTCCCAGGAAAACATAATAGAATGATATGATTATTTTTATATCTGCAATTTCTACTTCTAAATGCCATTGTTTAATCAATTAACCTGGGGTAATCTGGATAAAATGATCCATTTATTGGGAGATTTATCTAAGGCAGAGGTGCCTTCACTCTTCATTTTCAGAACCCTGAAATGCCCTGTATTTCTGTTGTCACCACTCACTCAGCCCTCCGTGTTACCTACATCTTCCCTTTTACAGCTACTTACTTAAAAGACAAACATAAATGCTATGACAAGGAATGCTGCAGTGTCTTTTAGAAAAGCAAATGATTATACACAATAAAAAATGTTTCTGGTAATCAGAAATCACTGATGTATTCGTAGGTTTGCACAAGAATCAAGCTGAGAGGGATGGAACTGACGCACAGAGTATTTCCTCTTAGCATACACTTTAGCATGTCATGAACTAACCCAATCCCACAGGAGACAGTTTCAAAGTACTTTGTTATGACAGACTGTCCTTCCTAAGAATGAAAAATAAGTTATCTATTTTAGAAACAGTTTTATGATATTAATATTCAGAAACAATCTCAGCAAAACTAAGGACAGATCCCAGAATAGCTGTTGGGATTAAAAGCAGGGTATGTGTTGCTTAATTCTTCCTTCCCTATGTGGAATGAACGCAGTTATGATCATTACATAATTCTTTGTGAAGGTCAGGTGCTGCAAATGGGATTCATTCCAGTCAGCACACAGAACCAGCTCCACGAATGTTCAGCTATTTAGTCACCCCAGAAGGAATCATTAAGGAGAACATTAAGACTTAAACCCTTTCCTATTTCTACATTGGGGAGATACTCTTGTCCTTTTGCAGTCTGTGCCTCTTGCCTTCCTTGGAGATAGGTGGTTATCTGGTTTCGGGTTTGTTTCCCCCCACAAGGAATTCAATAAGACTCACTTTCAAAACAAAACTCAAACGGATGAGAAGATGCTGATAATTCCTCTCCTCCTTTTATATGGTATCCTACAGATTGCAACCTTTCCCTGTCATTTTTCTACTGCTCAAATCAAAGCAAATACATATTTACTACCTGCCAAGAACAACTTAAGAACTCTGCAGCACCACTCTACTTGTGGTGTTTAGACTGGGTGATGAATTTCTGCATTATCCAAAACCCACCCTTTGGATACTATTTTTCAGTATGCCCCACAGTTTTTACAACAAAGGATAACTTGGCCTTATGTTCCCTCCCCTCAAAACCGGTTTTCCTAGTTGCTGGAAGTTAGCTAGACCTGTGATTAGACATTATCTGAGTTCAGCAAGGTGCTCACTCACACAGCATCGTGTTCTACTTCCTGGCAGGCAGCTGGCAGCAGAGCTTCATTTATGATATTTTGAACAAAACTTTTACTTTCTTTACAGTACACTTCATCTTCCCATAAGCACAGAGACTTTTTTAATTTTAGGTTTTCATTAAATATTTTAAAGCATATACAGAGTCACAGCAAAATTTTCCTGATAAGAAAACATTTCTGAGTAGACACAGACATATTCTGGAACACATCTTGTTCAGTAGTTTGATATAGACAAAGAACAATGTGAGGTTCACTTCTGGGGTTTTGTATTAGTCAAGATTTGTTAAGAGAGTAAAACCTCACATGACAAAATTAGTTTTCAATTTTATTTTATTTTTGTCAGTGAAATATAAAAATGACTTACTCGAGTTTGTTAACCTTCCACACTGGATAAAAGAGCAAAAGTATTTAATGAGTTCCTCACAATAGTGACGGAAGGAAACATTGGTAGTAACAACAACACAAAATTTTAAGGTTCAAGAAAGTGGAAAAGATGAAAACTCAGAGTTAGCTGTATTACTTTCATAGTACACAAGGCTGGGAAAACCCCGGAGATCTAGTACTAATCAATGCGGATTGTGTAGTTTCAACAGAATTTTAGAACATCTGCAATTCAAATGTAAACACTGAATAGCTGCTGAATAGTTTGTGAGTTTGCTGAAGTATCTGATAAGGATGTTCTGGGATATTGTAACACTGATTTCTGCTTTGGACTATTACGTGCTCCCTGATTGCTTCCAATAACCTACAGTGACTCTCCATGGCTCAAATCTTACCGGAGGGCCTCACTTCTGAGATCTGGTAGCATTTTATGCATACTTGACACTTTCCAATGTGGATATCAAGCCTGGGGGGGAAAAAAAAAAAAATCATACAACTCCTGAGCAAATATGTATCACCCCCCACCCCTGTGTCAGAAAAGACATATTCTTTCACTGGAATTTTGAAACAAGCAAAAAAGTTCTTCTTTCCTTTCAGAAAAATGTAAGAAAGCTCCAGCATCCTATTGTCCCTGATAGACTGTCTGGTTATACCTTCTGTTTTCCCTTCCCCCCCACATCCATCCTACATCCCAGCACAACCTCAGGGAAGCACGACACAGTGTGTTCCACCATGAGTAACTGCCCGTGGTTAAGGCACACTGCAGGGAAGTGGTATGCATTTTTAAAACTAGCTCAAGCGGCAAGAATACATTTCTGACTGCTCTAACCAGAAGATGATTGTATTAGAGCTGCCATCATCACTAATTTAAGTAGAAAAAAATGTAGGTGCCTCTGCTTTTAAAGAAGCAGTGATAGCACTCTGCCTTCAGGACTGACTTCAGCCTCAATTACCTGGAAAAACATAACCACACCCCACATTCTGTTGTAGTATTTTGTACTCAGAAGCCCTAGACTGTTCCTTATCTCGTATCTGAGGCTTCTAAATTGCCCAGTCTGAGGCAATACTTTCCCTTCATAGTGTAGAGAATGCCAACACAATATAGAACCTTGGGTTCCAGATTTCAGTCTGAGGTTCCAATCTTGCAAGAATCTAACTTCATTAAAAGATCTGGTCTTATCTTTCCTCTCAAAATATGGTACTAATGAAGCCTGTTCTTATGTAACTCTGACTAATTAGGCTATGGATGTAAAATCTGATCATCTGACACCAAGCAAAACTACATAGATAAACTCGACATTTTATCCAGAAACATGAAATTGAAGTTCTATCAGTGATAGACTGTATAACCTTTGTTCTGAGAAGCTCTTACAAATACTTGACCCTGATAAACATGATGGTTTACCTGCAAAATCAAATTAAGAGCTCCTGTAAATTTCAGGGTTAATCCAAGTAGCTACAATACCACTTTAAACATATATTATACAGACTTTAATATGATAGCCACATTTGAGGATTATTGCATCTCCAAGTATTGCAAACCCAGCTCTTCTCTCTCTTAACTTTGCAAAGTGTAACTATGGTGCAGCAATCCTGACATTTCGGGGAAAACAAAGGGCAAAAATTGAAGATAAGCCCTTAGGAATTATACGCAGCTGATCACTTTCTAGCGTGCAATCAGTTACAGACATATCATGTTGCTATTTACAGGAGTATACTTCATATCAAGTTTTGTTGTTGTGACTACTTCAGCTTATACTCTTTGTAAAAAAACCCCAACAAAATAAAAAAAACAACACCGCCTCCAACCCCCTAGGGGAAAAAAAAAAAATCTGACGTACATGCAAAAACAAGTGGGGCAGCACTTTGAACCCTGTTAAGATGTACTTTTCTCAGCCTAGAGAATTTCTTTCTGCTAACGGGAAAGAATAAGAGCTCTCGAATCGTCTTCAGGCAGCTCCGGGAACTTCCATGACCCACGGGTCCTTTTTTCCAAAGCTCACGTGACATCTTAAACATACGACCCCTGCAACATGCAAACGCAAAGGACAAAAAAAAAAAACAACAAGCAAGGACGCAAACAAATAAAGTACAACTCTAGAAAGAAAGCGAACCAGACTGCAGTGTCCCGCGGGAAGGCGGGACCGGGACTCGAACCAGGGCTCCCCCGGCCTCAGCCCGGGCTCTCCCAAGCCCCACGCCCCACGCCCCACGCCCCACGCCCCACGCAAGGGGCGCGAAAGTCCCGGACGGTTCCGTTGCGCACGCGCGTTCCTGTGCACCACGTTCCGGCCGCGCTTCGCGCCGCCATCTTGGGGGTGCGGCGCGCCAGGTCCCGCTGGGCGCTGCCGCCCGCGGGCGGTGAGGCAGCCGCGGCAGCTGCTGGAGGGCGCTGGGCTCTGCTCTTGGATCCCCCTTGGCGGCCACAGCCTCTGCTGGGCTGCCCGTGCCCGGCTCGCCTCAGGTGAGTGCGGCGTCAGACAGCTCTGGTCAGAGCGGCTGCTTTGGAGCACAGGCAGCTCAACCTGTGTCATGTGTCGTGCATTTACTTGCCTTTAAAAGTCCTTTTGTTATGCCGTGAGTTGTCTGTAAGTGGTGCGTGATAGAAGTATGCATTTTGATGGCTGAAGAGTTGCAAGCAAATACAAGTGTGTGATCGCTCCTGTTTAAAAAGTAGGTGGTAGGTGCCTGTGTGATGTTCCTCTGACTGGTGTGGTTTTTTGAGCTTCAGTGAAGAAAGAACAGCCAGACCATGCTTTTAGGGAGGTGGATTCAGTTTTGTAATTTTGTTTTTCATAATCTTAAGATTGTAGTTCAGCGGGAGGAGGATTTAGAGACTCACAGAATGGTTTATGTCAGAAGGGACCTTAAAGTTCATCCAGTTCCATCTCCCCTGCCATGGGCAGGGGGGACATCTTCCACTGGACCAGGTTGCTCAGAGCCCCATCCAACCTGGCCTTGAACACTTCCAGGGATGGGGCATCCACAGCTTCCCTGCACAACCTATTCCAGTGCTTCACCATTCTCACGGTAAAATACTTCTTTGTAATATCTAATCCAAACCTACTCCCTTTCAGTTTAAAGACATTCCTCCATTTACTATCACTCCATGCCCTTGTAAAAGGTCCCTTTCCAGCCCCTTTAGATATTGGCAGGTGCTCTATGGAACCATCCCTTTTTCAGGCTGAAGAACCCAGATCCTGTAGCCTGTCTCTATAGGAGAGGTTTTCCAGCCCTGTCATCATTTTTGTTGCCTCTTCTGGACCCATTCCAACAGGTCCATGTCCTTCCTGTGCTGGGACCGCAGAGCTGGATGCAGCACTGCAGGTGGGGTCTCCGTAGGGCAGGGCAGAATCTCCTCCCTGGACCTGCTGCCCACGCTGCGTTTCATGCAGCCCAGGTTGTGTTTGGCTTCCTCGGCTGCAAGTGCACCGTGCTGGCTCACGTTGAGCTTCTTGTCAACAAACACCCCAAAGACTATACTCGTGGCTGCTCTCTGTAAGAGAAGTAGTACAAGAATTTAGTTTATGTGTATTTTTCTAACGATTTTTCTGTCCTCTTTCCTTGTAGAGAGATACAGAGTTGTTAATTATCGGGCTGTGTTTCCTTTAGAAGGCGTGTTATGAATGAATAAGCCCTACGAGGTGGAAAGGTGAGTAAGCAGCAAAAGGCCATTTTGTAAACTGTAGAAATGTGGCTGTGTCAGTGTGATGCTTTTACTCAGGCTGTGATAGCAGGCAAGCAAATGTTAATGCACAAATTGTTATAATTTGTTATGTGTTAGTGCAAATAGGGCAGAGTTTCAGTGAAGGGGGAAAAAAAAAGGGAGCAGAGCTTCAGTCAGGCCCCTTCAGAAGTTTATGTCTCTGTAGTGATGAAACGTTTCTTCCAGGCAGACAGAACCAATTCCTTAAGGCTGTTTTCTTTCATTAAAAGTACCCAGAATTTCACGTTCTGTTACAGGGGAAAGTGGCAAAAAGGGGCCTTGCGGAAGCAGGAATTTGTCAGTTCTGAGTTTGGTACTGCTTTTACTGGGAGGGTTTTTTTTTGGTGGCGGGGTTTTTTTCATTTTTTTTTGTTTTGGTTTTTTTTTTTGGTGGTGGTTTTTTGGTTTTTTTTTTTCGTTGGTTTTAAGAGGTATGCATCCTTCATCTTTCTGCCCTACTGCTTTACAGTAGGGGTGCTCATTTATTTATTTCAGTTGTTTGGGTTTTTTTATTTTTCTTTTTTTTGTGATCTAGAATGATAGGGATCAGTATTTTTTCTGAAGACAGGTTGTATATTCACTAGCTACTTCATGTATGCTTGTGATGAAAACTATCATGACAGTTTCACTGAAGATTTTTTGCAGGCTAAGGAGGATCTTGCCCTGATGACTTGTAGTTGAAACTGAAAGTTTAAGTTCCATCTTTACATAAAAATTCATAAATCAAGGTTACCTGTGTCCAGAGTATCCTTGAGTGTTTATCCACTGTCTTTGCATTTGATGTTGTCTTCCTCAAATTACGTTGTTAGAACAGCAGTTTATTTAATGGAACTGCTTGATTAAATTATGGTCATGCACATCCTTTTTAAACAATGTGAAGTCACAGATTCACTGAATCATTGACATATGAATTGAAGTGGAAGCTAAGCTTGAAGACTGGATTATAGATCAGAAAAGTACCTGAATGTTTTGAAGATACTTAAATTGTAGAATTGGAGTGTTGAGACAGTACAAAACACAGCTGGCACAGTTGTTGCTTGATGAGCAGTGCAGAAATGTTGCACATATATGATAAGCTCAGTATGTCCTTGCAATTATGAGAACCTTAAATATGCTATTGGTACAACTGGTAGTGTACAGACAGCCAGAGTAAACAGTAAAGCACGGAGCTATAATTTCTCAGTGATTTGAAGAAGTGCTTTAGACAGAAAAAGCAGGGTGAGTTGAGGATGAGTCCTTGATCTTTTACATTATTAAAAGGAAAAAGAAACAGACTGGAATAGCTCGGTATTATTGTGGGAGCAACATTTTGGTTAAAAATTAATCTCAAATGATAAAACTAGTCTGTAGCCATGTGGGTGAATCCAGAGGTACTTTTTTTCCTGTTATCTGAGCATGTCTTTACTAAGAGAATTGTGTTGGGTGTATCCTAGTTGCCTAAAACATGACATTCTTAGATGTTTAGTGTACAGTTTAACCAGAATTTTAATAATGTGCTGTTAAACCATTTTGAAAACAAATGTCATGTAAGGAATTAATTGCAAAGAAAAAATACAGAAAATTATCAAGATGATCATACTCCCTTTTCTTTGCAGACAGAATGGAATCTCTGACTCCTCCACCAGACTCAGTAGATAAGAAATTGAAGATAACTCATGTAGAATGCCATCCTGAGTGCTTGGTTATAGTGTTCCAGGCTCAATACAACGCAGGATGTGAGCTTGATTATTACATACTACAAAATGAAATACAGCGTGTGTTCAAAGTAAAAGATGATGTCTGTGTTGGTGGATCTTGCTTGGTGGAAGACACAGATGGAGAATGGCATAGAGGAAGAGTTTTGAGAAAGAAAGGGAATATCTGTGAGGCTTTTCTTATAGACACTGGACATGTGTTGGCTGTTGAGGAAACACATCTTGCTGCTGCTTGTGATGAATTGTTTCAGCTGCCTCCAAAGGTGGTTTTGGGTGTTTTTGCAAGCATACTTCCTCTTGGAGAAAGATGGGGTCCAAAAGCCATTAACTATTTTTCATCTCTGGTAGGATTACAGATCACAGGTCATGTGAAGGCTGTTACACCATATCAGCTGTTTATTCTAGAAGTACCTAAGATTATTACTGATGTTCTTGAACTGCAGCTAGGTAAATTTATTGATGGAGATTCATTTTGTCTTGTTGTAGAAACTTTAGGAGCATTACCCCAAGGAATGCTTTGTAAGGGTATGCCACAACTGTTGAAACAGAAGTATCCATTCAGGGAGTTACTTACCTTAAATAATTCTGAGAAACCAACAGATTTTTGGCACGTTCCAGATCAACTCTTCCCACGTCTACCTGTTGGCAGTAAAGAAAATGTAAAAATAACTGGTGCAGTAAGCCCAAATAAATTTTATTGTCAGATACAGAAATGGCAGAAAGAGTTGGAAAATTTGACAGGAGCTATGCATTTGTACTATGAAGCTCTCGTTGGAGAAAATACTACATCTTGTGATAGTTTAGGTCTACTCTGTGCTGCCAAGAGGCAAAATGGACAGTGGCATAGAGGAGTGATAAAACAACTTCTCTCTGACCGTGTGGAGGTCTGGTTTATGGATTTTGGCATTACTGAAGCTGTGCCACCTAGTTGTATTCGGAAACTTAAAGCTGAGTTTTTGACATTACCAATGATTTCATTTCCATGTGCGCTGTCTTGTTTTGGTAGTCAGGATGAAACAGTAATAAAATTTCAGCTCAAGGAACTTACACAAGCTTTAATAGGACAAACTTCTGTGTGTGTCCATGTTGATTTATACAATAACACTGAACGCTTGTATTACATAACTCTGCAAAAACAAAATCTTGGAGTTGATGCTGAGTGTCCAGAAAACCAGAATGAGACAGCTGCACCATGTGTCTCGCTTTCAGAAACAAAAACCAGAAGTATTGCACTAGACTACAAACCAAGTCCTGAGAGAAGCAATTCATCTAAGAATTACTCTGGAAACAAAGATACAAAAACCTGCTTACCCGTATGGGATATTTCTTTCTTCAGCCACTGCAAGAGTGAAGAGATGCAAATGAACTCTTTTTATGGAGCTTTTGTAGTATATGTCATAAATCCATCTGACTTTTGGATTCAAACGTGTAGATACCAGAATGAATTTCAGGCTTTGATGAAAAACATTGCTTGCACGTACAGTCAATGTAGAGATGATGAGATGGTCCTTAAAAAGCCAGAACCTGGGTTGCTGTGCTGTGCTCGGTACAGCAGGGATGGGTGTTATTACCGGGCTGTTGTCACAAAAGTGTTTCGTGTTAGCATTATGGTTTATTTTTTGGATTTTGGAAATACAGATACAATACCTTGTCACAATGTGAAAACACTGCTCCCTGAGTTTTCTGATTTACCAGCTTTAGCTATGTGTTGTTCCCTTGCTTACACATTTCCTGTTGATGGTGTGTGGGTTAAAAAAGAAACTGATTTCTTCAAAAATGTGGTGTTGAACAAACCACTGCTGCTTCATGTCATTGGAAAGCAGAACAACAAGTACATTGTTAATGTGCAGTGTCATACTGGTTTCCTGCAAGGAAACGTTGCCACATGTATGGTTCAAGCTGGTTATGCTGAATATCGGCTAAAGCCACCAGATTCTGTTCTAAGGGCAGCAAAAAAGCGGCACGATGGGAACCACCTCAAATGTAGAAAAGAAAATATCAATGCAGAGAGCACCAGTAATATTTGCAAAAATAAGTTATCTGGAAATGGAGACATACTTCAGAAGGGAAAATCATTAGATGTGTTGCCAATGCCTAGAGAATCTATTGTGCCATCTTGTTTTGGAGAAGGTGCTGTCTCTAAAATACATAAATCAGTATGTGAGGAAAAAATAGTTTATAAAGAGCTTGTGTTTAAACCAGGAGCTGTATATGAAGTGGTATGTTCTTGCATTTTTTCCCCATCAGATTTTTCATGTCAGCTGCAAAGCAAACTGCCAGAGCTAAATGGCTTAATGGGACAAATTCAGACTTACTATAAAGATCATACCAGTCCCTACAAAACTGGACAGGTTGCCTGTGTTGTTAAGTGTCCCAAGGATGGGAAGTGGTACAGAGCAACTGTTCTGCAGCAGGTATCCACAAATGAAGTTGATGTGGTTTTTGTAGACTATGGTTATCGGGAAAGAGTTTCATTTAAAGATCTTCAGGGTGTTCTTCCAGATTTCCTAACTCTAGAAAGTCAAGCATTTCGATGTGGACTTAAAAATGTAGTCTTACAGACTGACTCACTTAATTGGTCTGAAGAAGTGCATAGACAATTTGAAGACTTCATTTCTTCTTCTAGAGGACCACTGACTTGTACCATTTATGCTCTTGTTCTTGTGAGCCCCAACTGTTTATGCAATGTAGTTGACTTACAGACTCCACTTACTAGTGTAGGGGAATTCCTCAGAGAACGTGGTCTCACCCAATCTGAGTATGTTGGACTGAGAAACCTTTCATCTTTGGGTTCTCTGTACAGTTTTTGCTATTCGTCTTTTAATATTAAAATTGGAAGTGAGGAGGAGGTTTATATAACTCACATAAACAGTCCTTCAAAATTCTATTGTCATCTTAATCGAAACACTGAAACTCTTGAGGCATTGATGAAGAAGGTTAGTGACATAAGTAAAATGTCAAATAATGCAAATTATCATACTAGCAATACGCGACTGTGTATAGCCAGATATGTGGAAGATGGTCTCTTTTACAGAGCTTTGGCTTTTCCTGTGGAATCGACACCCTTTCTGTGGGTTGACTATGTGGATTTTGGAAATAGGAGTATGGTGGAGAGAGACCAGTTGATGCCTATTCCAGATTCTGCCACTGACCTACTATTCACACCCATGCAAGCTATTAAATTCTATCTGTCAGATCTTAGGGGGACAGAATTTCCAGCAAGAATTACTACATGGTTTGTGAAAACATTCCTTGGTAAACTGCTGAAGGCTGTAATTTTATCCAGAGAATCAGATGGAAAGATTGTTGTGGAGTTGTATGATGGACAGCTCAAAGTAAGTCAGAAAATTAAAGAAAAGGTATTGGAAGAGTTGGCACAGGAAAGCTGTATGGAACAATTTAGAAGTAACGAAGGAGAGATATGTCACATGAAAGATGACAAAGAAATTAATAAAGTAAGTGTTAAAGATCCTGAAATACTTCAATTGAAAACTGATGTGAAGTGCCAAGTCTATGATGAGTATTACTGGGCAGATACTGGTGAGATTTTTGGAGATGAAGAGCAAACTGCATGTGGCTCACCAAAGTTGTGTAGTGGATTTTCGAAACAGCAAACTTTACAGGACAGCAAAGAGCAAGGTTTTAGAAATACTTTCAGTGCTGTTCTGGGGAATGGAGAGGAACCTTGGAGTGAACAACCTGCTTCTCACTCATTGTCTTACTCTGCTTTAAATTCAAAGGGAATAACTGTAAATGCTCACTCTGAATCTCATAATGAAAGACCAAATTGTACAGGTCAGCAGAAAAGGAGTAATAAAAATATTCCTACATTAATCAGTCTTCCTCAACGTGATATCCAGGTGAATACCGAAGTAGCAGGTTATATTTCTCATATGAATAGTCCATCAAGTTTCTATGTTCACTTTGCAGAAGATGAGAATTTAATAATAAAACTAGCAGACGATTTAAACGAAAGCTTGGAGAATAGAGGTCGTGAAAATCGCTTAGATGAGCTTGGGGTAGGGGATCTCATTGTTGCAGAGCACGATGCTGATTGTTTTTACTATAGAGCAGTTATTAAAACTCTGAAATCTGGAAACTCCTATGAGGTAGAATTTATTGACTATGGTAATACTGCAGTTGTAAGTTCATCAAAAATCTGCAGGATTCCAGAAAAGTTCTTAACTCTGCCAAGGTTTAGTGTTCCCTGTTTCCTTAGCAGTGTAAAAAGTGTTCCTGGTAAAAGCTGGACTAAGGAAAATGCTGCTTATTTTGCAAGAACAGTAAGTGACAAGCCTGTAACTTGCAAGTTCTTACAGCAACATGGAGAAAAATGGGAAATAGATGTAATTTGTGATGGAGAGTCTTTGTCTAACAGTCTTTTGCAGGAAATAGACAGCATAAGGTGGAAAAGCACATCGGTACTTGCTTTGGAAAATAAACCTAAACCAAATGGTAGTCCTGAAAAGTCTAAGAATAGTTTAGATGGTCAAAATAAAACCAAGGGTACTAGGATAAAAAATATTTCTGTAAAATCCTTAAGTCTCCTTCATCAGGTTTTAAATTCTGGACAAGTAGAAGCAGCAGAAGTAGTTAATATTTTGAAGAGTGGAGAATTTTATATACAGTTACTTAAAAATGTGCAAATACTACATGAGTTAAATGTAATGCTTGACAAAGAAGCACAACGAAGTGATTTACTTAGAGTGGATGACATTGAACAAGGACTGGAATGCATTACACAATCTGAAAGGAACTTAAAATGGTATCGATCAAAAGTGATAAAGAAATTTGTCAGGGAAAAGTTAATGCTAGTTTTTTTTATGGATTATGGCACGTATGAGATGGTGTCCTTAAATAATGCAAAGATGCTCAGTGATGAGATTAAAAATATTCCTAAACAAGCTGTTTTTTGTAGGTGGATTAGTTTTAAAAACCTGAAGAAAATTCACTTAGGCCATGTAGTAAATGCACTCCTGGATTGTGAAATAAGGATCTTGTTTTTGAGATACTTGAAATCCTATGATGTCTGGGAGGTAGATATTTTAATAGGAGAAGTTACACTTCAGGAGTATTTGAACCAGCTATTAAGTTGTTGTTGGACAACTGTTAGACCAGAAAAATGTAGTAATACAAACTGTAAGGAGTTCGAGACATCATTCAAGATAAATTCAGTCATGTGGATGCTGCTGCGTAGTGGCAGAACATATCCTGGCTGTGCAACTGCAGTTACTGATCCTTCAAACTTCAGCATCCAGTTTGAAGTCTTCTTTGATTGCATGCGAAACTTGTCATTGCTGCTCTCTGACCTTCCTGACAGCTTGCCAGCTCTGCCAGAAGAACAGGTGGCGCCTGGTGCTAGCTGCTTGATCGAGTTTGGGCAGGAAGCAGAGTGGTACAGGGCAGAAATTAGTGAAGTAACAAGTCAGTCTGTTGCTCTTACATTTATTGATTATGGCTTTCTGAGAAGCATCCCTTACTCTGATATCCATAAACTTAAAGTTGTTCCAGAAAGTCTGTTATACTTGCCACGCTTGGCACACTCTTGTTCTTTGCATGATACAGTTCCTGGCAAGGGGGAGCACTGGAGTGAGGAAGCTATACTTCTGTTTCAGAAGCTTCTTCGTAAACCAGGTCTTGTATTTCATTTTATCCACTATGGCTCTGAAATGAAGCTAGAGGTGGATGTTCTGTGTGAGGATAGCAATCTGTCTGATGCCTTAATTGCTGCAGGCCATGCAGTCTGCTCTCACAGTAGGTGCTGTCCCATTCCAGTTGACAGACTCTAACCAGAAAAAAGAATTGCAGGTGAAGTGGCCAGATTCTAGTTACTATGCTTTTCTTTGTGAACCAGAACATAATTATGATGAAAATTCTGATTTTGCTGACAGAAGTCAGGCAAAAAAGAGAAACAAAAAAGCTGTTTGAAGCACACTATTAGCTATAAAAGTTTCAAAGAAGGAAGTCTGGTAAAGTGGCTGCTGGAATATCATTAACAAAGGATCTGAGTTTATACAACACTGAAAGAAAAGAAAACGTACAAAAGATGGACAGTACTGTGAAGATGTTGGGATTTTTTCAGCATTATGATGACAAGAAAAGTAAAATTGTCATAATACAGAGTAAATCTGCTACCAGAAACACTGGCTGAGACTTGTGATTCTGATGTTCTACAGTCTGGAAAGACAGTGTGTGAAGCTACTGTCAGAAGAATTATTTGAATAATCAGTAGGCTGCAGTTAGAAAAGCGCTACTTCAAATCAAAATAAACCAAACAACCTTTTTGTTGGAATGCTCTCAAAGTTTTTGTGTATAACTTTATTTGCATCAACATCTAGATTACAGTGTTGGTGTCTCCATGTTTTGGATGTTCAAAAAACAAAGATGCCAGACATATTCTTTTCTTCGTTTCTGGTTCCAGAGTTTCCATGGGAGTACAGTTTTTCTTGTTTATTACTATTAAGCCAAAAATCTGGATCCCCATTTATGAGAGAGACATGCATTAAGTTGTTTTCAATTAGCTGTTGATGTACAGATGCCACTGTCCCTTCTGAAGATTCTCTTGGTATCTCAGTTGCTTCATTTTGAGGTTTTTCACTCTGCCAGGTGTGTGTGTTCCACTGATCTCTCTCCTTCATCTTCCTCCCCATCTGTCAGAATGAAGAGAGGGAGTTATCTCCAGGTGTTTAGTCAATATACTGTCAAGTCAAAATATTGTTTCTGTCTTAAAGGGGAACATACAGAACCTTTTCTTTATTTCTCCTTTGTGGGAGGAATTTTCAGAATTGAGAAGTGATGGTAATACCGTGTATCTTAGAAGGGTGGGTTTTTTCAGTGTCTAGTCTGAAATGGTAAGAATTTGTCAGCTGTTTTTCTGATTTATTCATTTATTTATTTTATTTTTTCCCCTTACCTCCTTCCTCAGTTGTTTGGACAGAGATAAAGTATGAAGTACACCCCTTGAAGTATGAGGAGTTTTCTTAGCTCTGTGATTGTTTGAATTTCAGTGAGAAAATGAAATACAATGATAGGCAACACATCTAATGCATCTGTAGAAGAAAACAAGACCTAAAAACACACATCCCTTTTGCCCCCCCCCACCTTCCCCCCATATCAAGATGTATTTAATTCATATGAAAACCTGAAAGCTTTATCTGGAAAAAAAAAAATTTAAATTTTTTTCAGTAAGAGAGACATGTCTGGGAAAGTCAAATAAAGAAGAGGTGAGACAATGCCAGCAGATCTTTACAAGGCTCACTCTGCTGGTGAATTGTTCTTGAAGCTTATAATATTTTCAGTGTACAAGTGAAAAATGCCCATTACTAAAAAATCAGAAAATTTGTAAGATAGAATTTCTCAAGTAAATACTATTTAAAATATCAGTAGTGTTAGTATATTGATTAAAAAAAGGGGGTGTTTGTAGCCATTTGTAATTAATTATTTTCTTTATATTGCACTGTTTCTTTATATTTCAGAATTTCATGTTTTTCTTCCTTAAAATTGTAAGCTGGCATGTTCTTTGTCAATAGTTAGACTGGCTTTTGGTATAAAACACAAAGGTTGTATTGTATTGCAACATTACTCATGTTGAGTGATGACTTTACACTTACTGCTCTGGTTCATTGTAGTGCCTCGTAGAGACACTGACACTTAAGTGTTAATTAACACTGATTCTAACTTCTGGCTGTCTTTCAGTTGGAAAAGTAGGATCTTGGGCATCTCTTCTTTTTAAAAATCATTTGGATACCCTAAATGCAGACGTGTTGTGTACAGTAATATGCAACTTGCATGTTTTAAGTTAGATGGTTTTTTTTGCTAATGTATATTGTGCTTTAACTTGTATGTAGTTGTAGAATATTGCTTCTCTAATGTTACACAATGGAGCCTAGAAATGATGTATGAATAAGAAAAAAATAAACAGCTGTGTGTACTATTTTTACGTTCTGCAAATTGCAAATGCTAGATTTATTTGCGAAAACGTGTGCTTTGTTTTCAACTTGTAATGAGACTAACTCATGATAGTAATTCCTTTTCTGAAGGCCTGATACTCGAAATGCTTCAAGTAAAAATTAGATAATTGAAAGTATTTCAGGATTATACTGCATCTGTAAATATAAAGAATGTCTTGTTGCCACTGTTGATGCAGATTCTCAGAAGTGCATTACCAGGATGTGTTATGATCGTTAGATTAAGTTGCTGGGAGGTCTGGCTGTGTATTTTATGCCCAGTTGTCTTTCTCTGGTTTGTACCTCTGCTGTTGCCAACCCCAGCTGTAACAGCATTCTTCTTGTAAGGAGAAGCTGTACTCAGAACCTAGTTGAAAGAGGTTGTCAATTATTTAGGGTGTAGAAGTTTAGGTGTGTTTTCCTATTTGTTTTAGAACAAGCATACTGCCGAACAAATGCAGTACTTTGTGAAGTAGTAAATTTTTTTGCTAAATTTTAATTTGAAAGTAATGTTTATAATTTTTTTTGTATTTTTGTATTTATTTATAATGTGTCATTGATTACTGTGATTTTTTTTATTTTTAGTCCATGGAAGTGATAGAGAACCAGTTTCATTTGTTTGATATTCAAAATGTTAATATGTATACTGCCTTTTTGTCATGAATAAAATAAATACTAAAAATAATACATAAAATGCTTATCTCCTGTGTGTAACTTGCCTTGCCTAAGACATTTTGAAGTTTTCTGTTACCTTTGCTGTTGGTGAATGCATTGGAAAATATCGGAAGCTACATCAGTATGTTCTGTGTGGGACTTCCAAGAGGAAGTACCTCTGCCTGATTTTGCTGAACATTTTTGGCTGATTTAGGAGTAACTTTGTACTACATGTAGAGGAAATGTGGTCAGACTTGAGCCACCAGAAGTTGTGGGCCTGAGAGAGACAAAATCATTAAGGATTCATGTAGGAAGAGAGGCAGAGAAGGGAAAGGCTTCACTGGAGGTAGGAGATGGGTGATTCAGATGCTTTGAAAGGGCTGACTAGTTATTGAAATCTGTATGGGTCAGGCAGCATGGAAGTTTTTGCTTTCAGGCAGAAATTAGGCTTCAGTGCTAAACTAGTGTGTGAAGATTATTTTAGAGTTTGCAATAAAAAGCAAATTAAGTGGGAGTGTAGAGTATGAAGACGAGCTTCTAGAAACAAATTATCATCTGTTTTATAAAGGCAAATTCATGGATGGAAAAGAGCCTTTGACAGTGCTTTTAATTACCTGTAATGTCTGCAGAGGATTGTGTGTGCGTGCCTGAGGGTGTTGTGTTAGCTGCAGACCGAAGTCTGGGGACAAGTTTCACACTTTCACAGACAGCTGCACTTCTTGACCTTGCTTTTTTGCTACCCCCGTGCCTTATCTTTGCCCACACTCCTCCCATATAAACAGCTCATCCCAAAAGTAATGGATGCATCTGGCCGTGGTGGCTGCATCCGAATCAGTGGACTCAGGGTACACAGACAACAACACAGTAGCCAAGGGCTAATCTGAGGATCACCTTTCCCCGACCATAGTGCTGGTCAAGGCTGGACTCAAACCAGGTTTGGAAAAAGCTTACTGCTATCACTGCTATGCAGATCTGACTATGAGTCAATTATCTCACTCCATAAACAGTGGAAAGCCCAGGGCCCGCCAGAATCTCCCCTTGAGCAGACACCTCTCATGGTTACTCCTTGAGGCTGAGAGATTCCTTCCTGCCACAGATTCTTGGTAAGTGAATAATAGCATGTTAAACTTTGAAATCTTTGCTATGTGATACAAAGGGTTGATTGTGCATATGCAGTCCTGTAGACATAAACCATTGACCAGGGCTGAGATTAAGGCTGGATTCAGCTGCAGCTAAACTCCCTTCTGAGAGGGAGTTTGGAAAGCAGGGAGGGTCCTTACTGAGCTTCCTGACTCAACAGGAGCATTTCCCTGTCAGTTTTGTCTGACCCTGACCTCTACACTGTAAATAATCAAGTCTGTTTTGCCATTGAATTTTGTTAAACCACTCTCAAATTATCCAATGTTTTAGGTCTGTAAACATTTTGCTGCTTCTCTCTTACAAGTGAAGAGCATCACTCTGTGATAAGGAGGCAATGGAGTATTTGCACATTTGTACCAAGTTGTGAGAACTAGCTGATATACTTGAAGGACCACAGGCAGCAATCCAGAGGGAGAAGCTGGAGAAACAGGTCAGTAGAAACAGAATGAAATGTAACAGGAACGAATGGCCATAAAACGAAAGGTTTAGGCTGGAAAGAATGTTGCAGAAGGTTGTCCAGAGAGATAACACAGTCTCCATCCTAGGCAGTTTCCAACACCCAACTGGATAAAGTTCTGAGAAAGTGGTTCTGACCACATAGCTGACCCACTTCAGAGCAGGAAGTTAACTAAAGGTACTGTAGATGTACCTCTTAACTTGAATTTCCCTGTTACTGCTGCAGCTACTCTTCGTACCTTAGGAAAATCCAAAGCCTTGCTTTGACTACTCAAAAGGGGATCAGGGTACTTTTTCCTGGCAGACTGTATTGCCTCCCAGTTACGGACAACTCCTTGACTTTCTGAGGAAGAAGTCTCTGCTGCCCTCCTCTACCTCCATGTAGCATATACACTCTGCAGTGTGTACACAGGAGTTGTCTGTAAGTGCCAGAGAAGAAGTATCCCGATCCCTTCCTAGTAGTCCTGGGGAACAGGGATTCCCAAAAAAACCCCACTCTAATAAGGTAAAGAGCTTTACTGGCCTGAGAGTGGGAGTTGAGATTTGAGAGTGGGAATAGCAGAGACTGGGAAAGCTGCTCCAGTTACAGCTGGGAATAACTTTTAGCATCTGGTATGTGCAGGGCAGCGGGAAACACTTGACATGAGAGCAGTTTGTGATATCAGCTTGACTGCTCTCCTGATTGCCCTGGGAGGTGTATGTACGGTGGCAGTGCCCCTTAAAGGTACAGGGATGTGCTCCTGCTCCTGCCTGCGTGTGGGAGGTGGATTGATTGTAATGAGGGATCGTGAAAGCTGCACTGGCACCTCTGGCCCTCTACATGCAGGGATCGCTCCTGGTGGTACCTGCTGTGGTCACCCTGGCCTTAAATGTCCTGTAAGTGAAGATCTGTCTGCTTTTGTTCTGAGAAAAGGTGAAACCTGGAGTAGAGCATCCAACTCTCTGCTCCTCAGCACAGGAAAGACATGGGCCGGTTGAAGCAGGTCCAGAGGAGGCCATGAATATGTTCAGAGGGCTGTAACACCTCTCCTATGGAGACAGGTTGAGAGCCTGAGGTTCAATTTGGATAAGGAATGGCTAAATGGGAACTTTATTGCAGCCTTCCAGTACCGAAAGGGTAAAAAGGAGGAAGTTGCGGACAAACATCTTAGCAGGACCTGTTACAACAGGATGTTTTAAACTAAAAGAAGGTAGACTTAGAGTACATATAAGGAAAAGATTTATTGCGATGGGGGTGGTGAAACACTGGCACAGGTTGCTCAGAGATGTGGTAGGTGCCCCATCCCTGGAAACATTTAAGAGCAGGTTGGACATGGCTCTGAACAACCTGATCTAGTTGGAGATGTCCCTTCATGAGGATCGGACTAGATGAACCTTAAAGGTCTCATGATGGTTAGGCAGAGTAGGAGAAAAAGGTTGGAGATGCTGTTTTAAGGGACACCTGATATAAGAAACTGTTTGGTGGCAAATTCCTGATATCTGCAGAGAAATAGATGCTGTACTTTAAGACTGGGTATTCAAAAGCACCTAAAAATGCACATTTCCTTTAATGCCCACTAAATTTCTATTTCTCAATTGTTTACACACATTTTAAAATCTCATTTTTTTTTTTATTTCTCTTCAAAAATAAATTTTTTTCCATAAAAATAAACATTGTGAAAACAAAATAATTAAAATATTTATTCAGCACTGAACTGACTTTAGGGACAGCTATCTTGATTCCTGCAGATTTAATAAGAAAGTTTCTAGGGCTACTGTGTCTAGATCTGCATAATGAAGGAATTAAAATGGTGATTGCAGCATAATTTTTAGTGAGCAGTAAACATCAGGAATCCTACTGGGTGACCCTGAAATATAATTAGGCCTAGTTCTATGAAATTATTTTCCTGCGAATATAAAGAAATGGAATAAAAGTGGGGTTTAAATGGGTTTCATATTCTTTTTATTTTTGTACTTTAAAGGAATACCAAGGTGTTAGGAGGGAAAACACTATTTGACAGACTTTGATTCTGATTAATTCTTTAGCGTTTAATCACCTTGATTTCATAGGAGTTTGAACTTAACACATAATATGATCAAGCCCTTTAATTATGTTCATTTTCTTTTAAGCCATGGAGCCATTGATCTCCTCTAATCTGACATTCCATGTAACATGGAATTTCACTTACTTTTGCATTAAGCCAGTATTCCCCCTTCTGTCTCCAAGGGTTCAAGCCTTCATCTCTCATTTCCCACCTTCAAGCTAAAAGCTTGGTACTCACCCCCTTGAAGCTGTTTTACTGTACGAGAAAGTATTAAAGAGCTGTGATATGTCTCTTTCGCCACAGGAGTCAAGCCTAGTAACTAGACAATTTCTTGAGCAGGGGAAAACCTATGCTCCGATTTCTCCTCAAAGGAATTCTTAAGCATTTTTATATGAAAAACTCATTGATGAAACAACTCTGGGAGCAGATATTAGGAGTTTAATAATCCAGTCATGTTCACTGCATTTTGCACCCTTTATTTCCCCTAATTAATCTTGGATCCTTTTCTGCAAAGCAGGACACCTTCAGCAAGAGAGATCAAATGACTGATAGCTCTTGGATTAAAGCACACACCTGAAAGAAATTAAAAACAAAAATAAGGGAACTACCACCATTGGTCTGAAACTGAGAATTAACTTTTATTTTCTTCACTTGGATTGACTGCACCAGCCTACTTCATGGTAAAGTGTATCCTCATTTTGTGTTTTAAAGGATAAAGCATAGTAGAGTATGAGGCAAATTAAGCTTTAGTTTTATGAGGATCTATGTGGTTGTGAATGAGTGGATGGAAGAACCTCCCTGCAGCATAAGTTGGCTAAAGAAGGGTGGCCTCTCTAGGCAGTGTTTCTCTTTGGCTGATTTAAGCATTTCTCCCTTTGGACTCATGAGTCATTAAGAGCATATCCCAAAACATCTGCCCTGTGCCATGGGCTGTGGAGTCTGCTCTGATAGCCAGATGGAAAAGTTAAGTGAAACTTACTAGGCCTAATGAGATGTAATGCCTTAAAAAAGTTTATGGCACTAGATCCAGCAAAGGGCTTGTTCAATATCTAACATTTGGGTTTTGTGTCCCAGGCACAGAAACCTTTTGGGAATATGAAGGCTTCCTGTAGTCTGTATGGGGAAAAGTCTGACCTCTCCATATGGGAGTTAAAACAATCTACATATTGGTCATGGAAAAAGGTGAGGATGAGAACGTATTTTAAGTTTTGCACCCTTCCAGAACAAGGTGTGTTGTGTGGAGTATAAGTAGGGATATCTGTCTGTGCAGTCTTTCCCTGACCTGCACATCTGAAAGTAGCTCGTGCAACACAGGGAGCAGTTGTTCATAAAACACATCCATCAGTTAAGAAGATAATGCTCATTTTTCATACAGTGTGTGCTGTTTACATCAGTTCCTCAGCTATTATAAGTTCCAAGAACAAGTTCCTACTAAACCCATAGCCACAATCCAGGGAAAGTGCCTACAGACTTACATTTTGAGAAAGAAGTTTCCCTTCTTTATGAAGCTGTGCAGCAGTGCAGCAAGGCATCCTTGTGCAAAAGAGGAAAGGGTATGATTTGGTAGCCTAGCTGCTAGGGTACAGAATTAAAGAGATAAGGTATGTGCTCTAAATGCTTCCTTCTGTGACCTGTTCTCTACTTTGTCTACAGTAGAACAGTTTCAAGAGGAGTGAATGAAAAGGTTACTTACACCGTTACAGCTTGGTGATGGAAGGTATGTTTTTGGACACTGTCACGTTGAAAATATCCATTGTTTTCTAGGTGAATGATTTAACTGTTAGACTGCTGATTAGTAAGTGTTTGCTACCCTCTTCTCTGTCAACTCTTAAGAAAAAAACTAGGCTAGGAACACTAGCCCATGTTTCATGCAAAGTGGTCTCTCAGAGCCGCCTTTTCATAACCGGGGAGCCCTAAGGGGCAGAAAGTAAGAACATCTGCTTTTTGGGTGCCTGGCCCCTAAAGGATGTCAGTTGAAAAAAGCCCATGCTTGGATTCCAGCTGAGTGTATGTGGGAGCACTGAGGTGCTGAGACTGAAGTAGCTTGGGGCATGCTTGGGAGTATAGTTCCCAGTGCCTGGGGAATTGGGAAATCTGATAGGGAGGCAGCTTGTAATTGCAGGTGTCTGCAGGTACAGGAGCTGTTGAACAAGTTGTGTTAAATAACAAGTTTGAACCTGGACAATACAATTCTGCTTAATGCTTGCTGTAAGATTTTATTACATTTAGTCCATGCAACCTAATTCGTGCAGATAGTTTTCTTTGGAAATATTTTAAAGTATTTTTAAACTAAAACTTACTGGTGGTGGGATTTTTTTCAAACAAAAATTGATACTTTCTCATATCTGAGGATGGATTAGGAAGATTGAGCTAGAGACCACTTTTGAGCAACCTGGAGACACAAGGTCCAAGGAAGAGACACCTGGAATAGAACAACCCCATACAACAGTCCAAGCTGGGAACTGTCTGGCTGGAAAGCAGCTTTGCAACAAAAAGGAAGGTGTATCCAAAATCATGTTTGTGCTTCTGATGGATGATGGTTGAATATATGCCTATGCCTGTGTGGTGAGAATGTCTGCCCCCAGACTGGGCTGGGTTTAATCAGTCTTCAGCTGCCTGAACTGAAAGTACAGAGAAAACAAACTCTTCTCAGGGGTGTGCAGTAGAAGAACAATGGACACAATTTGGAGCAAGGGAAATTTTAGACAGATGCAAGAAAAAAAATTATTCCCAATGAGACTAGGTAAGCACTTGCACAATTTACCTGGAGAGGCTGTAGCTTTTCCATTCCTTGGAGATGAAAACCCTTGACTGAGCATGGCCTTGGACAGCAGGTCCTGGCTTTGAAGTTGCCCCTGCTTTGAGCACAAGTTGCTGTCACAGGTTACCCTGGCATTTTGAGCAGGAGGCTCAAATGGCCTTGACAGGTCCAGTCCAGCCTTGGTTACTCTTTGATAACTATTATTTTCTTGGATTATGCACAGTGTCTTGTGCACATACCTGAACTAGTTTTGGGTGATTCTGTTTAGGAACAGATGGTTTCTCTGTGGTAACTAAGCTTTGTCCCATTTGAGCAACTGGATTAGTCATCAGTACTAGACTTCATGTCATTTTCAGGCCAGGTGCTTCACAGCAACACATCCATACACAGTGATACAGCACACAGGTAGTACCTCCAGGAACAAACATCCTTTACCAGACCTATCAATAACAGGGCACCATTCATTGTGTGATTGAACAATGTCAGGCAATATACTACAGTACCAAAAAGCCCTTTTCCTAGCTTATTTCTTTCAAATTTGCGCATCTTCTGTAGTAATTGCTTTTTCCCAGCACATGCCTTCTATAGATGTATATGATTAAGAGTGTAAACAAGGCTGAGCTAAAAGGGTGTATAAATAAACAAGGAGTTTATGTTGACAATGCTTGTTCCATCCAGACAGTAAAAATTTACATTGAGTTTTTTCCCCTTCTCTGTTATTCTTACACTCCCAAGTATTTTTCAACAAGGAGGTTTTCAATTCAAGGCAATGGACACTCATCTGATTTATCTCCTTGCTACTAATAACCCTATTTTTTCAATGGGTCATATTTAGAGGATACCTTACAACATTATTATACTCGATATATATATGTAAAAACCAGCAAAATATTTTTAGTCAGTTTTGACTTTGAAACCTTTCAAGATAATTAAATTAATTTGAAAAAGAAAACCTTCTTGAAGTTCGTAAGCTTATTAATGATGGTAAGGGTTAGATTTTTACAAAGAAAAATTACTGTTTACTGTATTTCAAAAAGGTTTTACTGTATGAAGAATAATATGATATATATAACTAGAAGTAATGGAAGGAAATTAAAAATAATTTATACTTCCTGAAAACAAGTTCTATTAGACTGTAGAAGAAGTTCCCAGGGGAAGCTGTAGAAGGCTCATTATATGGCTTATTTAAAACTAGATTAGATGAAGTGCCTGAAGGGAGCAAGCTTGGGCTGTTTCCTGTAAGGCTGAAGGAGAGTACCTCAGAGGTATTCTTCCTTCTGAAATATTTTATTCTGTGATGTGGTCTTGGTAAGTCTTGTACATTCTTATATGGGAGTGTTCTGTAGGTACTCCTCTTTCTACAGTACTTCTGTGTGATTTTAAAAATAAACGTTTTCCTGTTGTAGGAGTTTATAGGTCTTTGTACTGATACGTATCACACTGACTATGAGTAAAAACAATAATTTTTTTTAATACAACATCAGGAATAACTTGACAAAGGTAGAAGTATCCACACACACCTTCATTTTTCTTTTTGGTTTTGGAGTTAGAAATTTGGTTTTAAGGTGGTTGTCCTTATAACCTTGACTCTACATATTCCGTGGGTGGTCTGAAGGTTGTTGTGATTGTGATGCTTTCTCCTGTTCGCTGGGATGCAGCCCCTGGTGAGCCCAGTGTGTGTTTTGTGTGCTGGGGGTGATCTCAGCCCATCGCCAGGGCTCAGCCACAGTTGCCATGGGTACATGAGGGAGGTTACTGGGAAGCTGCTCTGGAAAAGCCCAGCTACATCTGTTTTATCATTCTCTGTGTCAGCTATTTCATACTGAGTGGAATAGCCCCAAAGCGAAAGAATGTGGGAGAATGGCCACATAGGCATTAGTGAGTGGTTATCTGGTTTTCTCACCTGCTTTTCTGGAAAGAGCGGGACTGTACAGTTTCAAAGACATTCTCTGTCCCATACACATGGAAACTCAACACTTTTTTTTTTAAATTCCTAACTTAGTCTCCATTATAAACTCATAAATCATATAGGATCTGAACTTCCTTATTTGTATTTTTTACTTACACAAAAGCAGATAGTTTCTTCTACAGTGGCTTTACAAAAGATTTTTTTCCTAAACAAGAGAATTTACTGGTATTAATAGCATTCTGTTTGACTTTTTTGGCAAGTACTCAAGCATGATGGAATCTCTCAAAATAACTAAAGGACCAATGGCCTATAAATTTACGGTGAATCTGCGGTATCTGCTCCAACAAGTTATGATTTGATAGCCAATGCCAAAGGGAGTGTAGACATTCATTAAATTTTGGATCATTAGATCCAAAGCAGTCCTGGTGGTTATGGCATGCTATTATTTTTGCCCCTGTCAAAACCAATGAACAGTTATACTAGTGATTGGCTTAGCTGACCAGAGATGCTCAAAACAGAAGATCAGTGATGAAGAGCTGGAACATGCACAGAATGTGTCAAGGGGAAATTAAGTTTTCATTTGAAATATATTTATGAAGTATTTGCATTAATGTTACTATGTAATTGCAATACTTTCATAAAGAAAAAAACCTGTAATTTGTAGTACATTTAAACAATTCATAGATAATTTTTTTTTCACTTGGAATGATTTTCTATGGCCAATAGTTATGCAAGTCCAGTTCCTGTAATACAAAATTATCTTCATCACCAGAGACTATATTATCATCCGCTGCAATCATCATGCATGACAGTGCACAAACAGATTTCCTTAAAATTGTGATTAAATCTCGCCACTTCCAGTAATACTGCTAGATGAACTTTCTGAGTACACTGGGTTTGCATGGCAGGGTTTTGGTAATGGGTGGACTAGAAGGGTGGCATATGCGAGAAGCTTCCAGAAATTCCCCCATGTCTGGCAGAGCCAATGTCAGCCAGCTCCAAGAGGAACCCACTGCTGGCCAAGGCTGGGCCAGTCAGGGATTATGGCAGAGCCTCTGACAGAGTTAAGGGGAAAGAAGTTACTGCACAGGAGCCAGGAGAGAGGAGTGGGAATGTTTGAGCACAACAACCCTGCAGACCCCAAGGTCAGTGTGTGCAGAAGGAGGGGCAGGAGCTGTTCCAGGCTCTGGAGCGGAGATTGACCTGCAGCCCCTGGTGCAGCCCCTGGTGAGGCAGCTGTGCCCCTGCAGCCCATGGAGGAGCAGAGATCCACCTACAGCCTGTGGAGGATCCCCCAACACAGCAGGAGGGTGCCCAAAGGAGGGTCTGATTCCATGGGAAGCCCGTGCTGGAGCAGGGCCCTGGCAGGACCTGTGGCCCCATAGAGAGAGGAGCCCACACTAGACCAAGTTTGCTGACAGGACCTGTGACTGTGTGGGGGACCTGTGCTGGAGCAGCCTGTCCCTGAAGGACTGCATCCCATGGGAGGGACGGACCCGTGCTGGAACAGTTTGTGCAGAACTGTAGCCCATGGGAAGGACTCATGTTGGAGAAGTCCCTAGAGGACTCTCTTCTGTGGGAGGGACCCCACACTGGAGCAGGGGAAAACTGTGAGTTGTCATCCCCCTGAGGAGAAGGAGCAGCAGAGACGACGTGTCATGAACCGACCACACACAGCCCCCACTCCCCATCCTCCTGTGAAAGAGGTTAAGGGAGGAGTAAACGGAACTTGCTTTCATTGCTCATTATCCTTCTCTGATTTGATTGGTAATAAATTCAGTTAGTTTCCCCAGGTCAAGTCTGTTTTGCTCATGATGGTCGCTGCTGAGGGATCTCTCCCTGTCCTAATCCCAACCCACGAGTCTGTCATTACAATTTCTCTCCCATGCCCAGCTGAGGAGGACAGTGACAGAGGGGCTTTGGTGGGCACCTGGTGTGCCACCAGAGTCAACCCACCACACTGAGCTTTGTTTGACCAACTCTCTTCTTCTTCTAATTACCATTTTCTTTTAATATTTGTTTTAGCTCAGAGGTTGTCCCATTCATTATATCAAAATCT
Source organism: Dicrurus megarhynchus (assembly GCA_013399195.1). NCBI lineage: Eukaryota > Metazoa > Chordata > Aves > Passeriformes > Dicruridae > Dicrurus > Dicrurus megarhynchus. Next base: position 513,910 of record VXAD01010633.1, read on the forward strand.
ACTACGAAATTTTCCATTTCTGACAGAAGATATTTGCAGTTTTTCAGTTTAAATTGCATGCTACCCTGTTAAACCCTTCTCCACTTTTTTATCTACCTGCTTGGGCTACTTAGGGTTTGTGTGTATTAAAACTGTGTGATCATAACAAGACACTGACGAAAATGGGGTGCTAATCTGTTCGAAATTACAAACCTGGGATGTGCCAATGAATAGCGTTGTANTTGGTAATAAATTCAGTTAGTTTCCCCAGGTCAAGTCTGTTTTGCTCATGATGGTCGCTGCTGAGGGATCTCTCCCTGTCCTAATCCCAACCCACGAGTCTGTCATTACAATTTCTCTCCCATGCCCAGCTGAGGAGGACAGTGACAGAGGGGCTTTGGTGGGCACCTGGTGTGCCACCAGAGTCAACCCACCACACTGAGCTTTGTTTGACCAACTCTCTTCTTCTTCTAATTACCATTTTCTTTTAATATTTGTTTTAGCTCAGAGGTTGTCCCATTCATTATATCAAAATCTACTACGAAATTTTCCATTTCTGACAGAAGATATTTGCAGTTTTTCAGTTTAAATTGCATGCTACCCTGTTAAACCCTTCTCCACTTTTTTATCTACCTGCTTGGGCTACTTAGGGTTTGTGTGTATTAAAACTGTGTGATCATAACAAGACACTGACGAAAATGGGGTGCTAATCTGTTCGAAATTACAAACCTGGGATGTGCCAATGAATAGCGTTGTATACTCACTGTATTAGGGCTATTGTTTCTACAATGCAATTTTTGCCTACTGTTTTTTGGTAGCAACCTAATTTGAAGCAATGGCTTGAATGAGTAGGAAAGAGATTAAAGCATTACGTTGACCAGGTAGAAAATGTTTCTATTTCATTAACATACATCTGGCCACCAGGTGGAGACTTTGCATTAACTTTCTCTAAACCAAAGCTGCAAAAGAAGATATCAGCCTAAGAAGCCATTTGCACAAAAATAAAATAATCCCATTTATTTTCCAGGTCTTCTTGTAGATAATTCTTGCAAGGAAAAGTTTCCCAAGCTGATCTGAGGAGGTTAAGCCTTAATTCTTTGGGGAAAAAAAAAAAAAAGAGAAGCATAGAGTATAAGATTTAGCAATATATTGCTGAATTGTTTCATGAAATAATGGAATTTGCTAAAGTTAAGTATGTTCTATCTGCTTGATTCTTCTTTTTAAGTGGCAGGGAATTGACCAATCTCAAATTATTATTAAAAATGACCTAGTTATAAAAACTCTTTGGCCTTTAGAATTTGCAGCAGGTTTAAATAACATTTATCTTTGTGTAGCATAGTTAATAGCAAAGACATAATTGCATGCTTTTCTGTAAGTGGAAGTCCCTAAATGCAAATACTAATAGACAGTGTCATCTATAACAATCTGCAAATTTATGGGGGAAATTGGTTTTCCAGGCTAGCTATTTATTAATATAAGAGGAGAGTAATATTAAATTGGAGCTCCACCATATTTCTTTACATTTTTATACAATGAAGAGGCTTCAGAAAGGGGTGAAGACCCATTGTCCTGTGACTAATCTGTCTTCAGAGTTTCAGTAATGGGGCAGGAACAGAAAGCATTCTTCCCTTTCTGATCAGCAATAGTAGCATTTTTCAGCTACAGACTAGTCACAAAAGGGGATATGTGAGGAAATCTGGGGGCTGAGTTGTGAGTGAATACAGGACATAAAAGGCTGATACCATGAATCAGATGATTTTGTTCAGGGGTGTGTCCAAAAAAAAAAAAAAAGAGGAAGAGTTGATCTTGGATAGGTAAAAAAATCCATACAGATGTGGTTTAAAAGGGTGCATACAACAGTATTGAGTGACAGAGCAATGAAAGCTGCAGGCAGGTGAGGAATGAAGCTGGTGGCAGGTGATGGGAATGAGGAACCAAGGGGTCTCAGGGATTCCAGCACTATTCTGCTACTCTGCACTTTAGTATGCTTAGTTTATTCCCTGGTTTTCATCCTGAAGACCTTTGGACAAAAGAAGGGATGCCAACCCTGTTGCTGCTTTTGGCATATCCCATCAGCAGATACATCTGGAAAATGCTTGTTTGAAAGAAAGAACAAATGGAATTAAAGGCTAAGCCAGGGATGATGGCATCTGCTTTGGGCTTGGGGATAAACACAATATTTGTCTGTAGCAGTGAGAGGGAGTCGTGGAGTGGAAGGAGATGCTCTGGTAGGAAAATGGTGACTGTTTAAAAAAGAGGAAAATTAAAGTTAAATAAACACTAGAGAAAGAGTTTTAAAGATCCCAAAGGACTTTTAGGATCAAGTAGTGCATGGGAGTTGGACAGTTAAGGAATTTTCTGCAGATTTTGTTTTGCTCTGGATTTGGTATGAAATCTGCAGTTATTTATAAAGCTGTGAGGGTACCCAGTGAGTTTGCTGAGGTTACTGCTGCATCTAAATGTGCTTCTAGGCCACACTCATCCCTTGTGTGCTGTGGAAAAGATCCAACGTGCCTTAGGCCAGCTGGTCTGGATGGGCTGATCAGTGTTCAGTAGAGGACTAAGGGCTATTTTTTTTTTTTCCCCACATCTATCTTCTGATTTTTTTCTTGAGATGGAGAACAAATTTTGGAAAGGTGTTTCATCTTAATTTGAAGTCATCACATGAATTCATTCATCATGGCTAATTGACCATTTGTCATTAGAAATGTGGATCTTTAGTTTTATTATGAATTTGCCTTTTTTATCTTCCAGATGTTGGTGGTGTTTGGTGCTCCTCAGTTTGGCTTTCTAGGGAGTTCATTATCAGTCATTAGAAAAATGATTCACAAAGACTAAAACAAGAGCCCTGTAATTAACGATAAAACTGTGCTTTGGTGCTGTTTGTACATGAGGGATGTGTGGCACTCTGAGGGCAGGTTCTCCTGGAGTGGACCATTTGTTCCGTGTGGACACACAGTTACATGTGCTTAGAAGGAGGAGAATCTAGCACTTAAAATAAGATCTGAAAACTGCTTGATGTCTCTCATTTGTGAAAGGCAGTTTATTTGGTGCCACTGTTAGTGTGAAATACTAAGTGGGGGAAAGCTTGTGCTCACATCTGTAAATTTATCCTCATTAGATCTTCTATGATGGTGCAATCCACAGTTCTTCAAGGTGAGATTTTGATTTTATTACTGAGATTTGATTTATAAATCATTACATAATCTACAGGTTTAAATGTGTCCCTTAATCTTTTCCTTTCTTTTAAAATGTATACTTTAAAATGTATACTATTTTCTTCTGTGTATTTCAGAGCAAAAGATTTTCAGCAGCTGCTTGAAAGGGCAGTGAGGTTGATAGAGCTTATTTAATGATTGGCCAGTGTGCATAAGCCAAAGAAGAGCATTAATTGCAGCAAAATATTAAGCCCCTTATTGAGATTTTTTTTTTTAATACAGCTTTGAGATTTATTGAAATAAATCAGACTAACATAGACTGTCGTGGACATTATTTGCATTTGATCAATGCATGTGCTGGCCTAAGCTGCTGAACTATTCAGGCTGAAGGTTTTCACTATTGTCCTTGTTCCTGTAGATATCACAGAGGAGAAGATTAAGAGCATTATAACTTTAACATAAAACTCAGAAGTAATATAATAGGAAAAGATAGTCTCCATACAACAAAAGGAAAATTTGCACGGGCTTACTTTTATCCAAACATTTGACCTCCAGCTTAGATGGCTTAAAAAGGAGGAAGAAAAGTTTGTACCCATTTGTCCTGGTGCAGTAATCTGAAAGTTAACACATTGGGAAATATTTCTCACTAACTCTGAACTGGATGTGCAATTTTTTTTTTTTTTTTTAAATTAAAATCCCCATTTTCCATTCCAATCCTGTGATGGCCAGCCTACTGTCCTGTTGGAAAGTACTAATGTTCTGCATTTATTCAGCATTCCTCATCGAAATAGCTAGAAATTTGCTTTTCTGATATATCAGTTGTTTCACTGTTCACATCTTCCACTGGCTATTTCTGTAAGCAGCACTGAGTTTGAACTGTCTTCAGAGCACTTGACAGCTCTGTCTCTGGTTGTATCTTGGATCCTGTGTTCTGTCAAGTCCCCTTGACCTGGCTTTTTAAACGTTCCTGAGGTTCAAACACTCGTTTTGCTGGTAGCATCCTCACAGTAGTTTATGATGTTATCATGCTGTCCTTCAGGAGAAGAACATTTAGAATTTCAGTTTTTGACATATATACTAGAGCTGAGTCTATAGCAATATAAAGTAAACTAAAGGAATTCTTAAATCTGAATCCCCCTAAAAGTCTCAAAGCATAGACATATACCATTTCAAGATGATAGAATTTAGCTTTAGCTGGTTGTGATGAACTGCCCAGTGCTGAATACAGAATTGATGGCTGTGGAGATCACTTTCTGCTGTGCAGGTCTTGCCAATGGAAGGTTAGAAGCACCTAAGGAGAAAGGGGGATTGAAGGCATCATTTTTTGTACATTTATTGTCTTCAGTATTGTTAATTTAAAGAAAAGTTTCAGTTCCAGAACGATGGCTCACTTTTTTTTATGTATTTTCTTGTATTCAAATAATGGTACTGCTCGATTCCAGAAGAATTGTATTAAGTAAAGAAAGTTCTGCAGGAGTCTAGCAAAAAATGGCAACTTTCCAGTCATCCTCCCTACCCACAAAATTGGATCTTCAGGGATTTGAATGTGCTCACCTCATTTCAGTCTCTGTTTATTTGAATCCATTATGTATTTTATATTTCTTATTCTGACAAAACAATCAAACAGAATGGGAATGACATATTTAAGGCTGGTTATAGTAGCATTTAAGGCGGTATAAAAAATGTGAGTTGGTCTGGTTACTAAATCATTCTAATAAAGAACAGCATTGCTTAGTTTTATTTTATAGTCTCCTGAACAATAACAACAGTAGCTTCTCCACTATTTTCATTTTTAGTGAAAGTAAATGTTCTGGAGAATAAGATGGGAAAAACATCAGAAGTATTGAAATAATTATGCTAATATTCAAAACAATGATTTGCATGTCACTGCTATATAAAAAATGCTTCCTTCTTTTTCTGCTTTTTATTTTTTTCAGATATGAAACATCTATCAAGTAAACAGGAAAGGAAAACTGTCTTTCTCTGAGCGGTTTCATTTCCAGTGTTTCTTCAGCTTCCCCTCAAGGGTCAGACTCAATAAACAGCTGTGCACTATGTGTGAATAAAATCAATGTTGCAGAACCGCATAGCACACCAACAGAAAAGGGTTTTAATTCTTTTCTTTTTGAGTGTAACTGGGACACTTAGGAGTTTAACTTTTCCCATTTCAGTATTTACTCTTGGTGCTTGCACCAAGGAAGAATTCAAAACAAGAAACAGCTGGAGCCTTTTCTTTACACTTCACCTGCTATTCACATCAATAACCCTTCAAAACACAAATGTGCTGGCAACTCACACACAATTTTCACTGCACCCACTTTTGTGTGGAGAACAAAAGTAGCTTCATCATCTCACTCAGGATAATAAGTATTAGAAATCTGCATGACACCATTTTCTGGGAAAGCTCTTATTTCCTGTGTTACGGGACAAAAGCTGACTCACACATAAAGGATATTCTGATATATATTTAAAAAGATACATCTATATTCTTAATTTGTGTGCATTTTTTTTTCTTCTTGGATCATGAAGAACAAGATACACCTGTTGTTAGGCAGGAGACACAAACAACAGCATTTATATATGCAGAGGGTGTATTGTGTATGATGAGCCTCTTCGTCTTCACTGGTTGTAAGACACCTGGAGAGAGGTGCTTGACTGCACCACCCTTGGCTGACGTGGTCTGGAGTCATGGAGGAGAGCTTGGGTCTGTGGGAAGTTTTGCTAGCAGATGTAATAAACGTATTGGCTGTATAAGCAGTCTATATAGGCTCCAACAGCACTTCCCAGGTTGTTGCCTGGGGGGGCCTTACTGATGCGGGCAAGGACACAGAGGTGGGTGGGCAATGGAGGGTTACAGATCCTCACAGATTACTCTGGGAGATTTTAGTTTCAGAGGAGATTCTGTATTTCATTCTGTGCCAGGCTAGCCTGCAAACATGGACTGAATGAGTCTTCCTGGGTTATCAAATTAATCTTCCAGGTCTTTTAAGTAATCCAGAGAAATGGGAACAGGTTTGCAGTGATCTTGATGATGCACTCAGAATGGAACAAGAGAAGTCTTCTTTCTGTTCCTATAGGATCTAATGCAACTGAAAGCAAGACTGTTTTTAAAGTCCTTGGAAGCTTTTCAGGGTCTTTCTGCAAGTAAAACAATAATATTTTCTTTACACAGAAATCCAAGTAGTCCATATGGAATAAGGTTTTCTTTATTGCCTGTCTCAGAAATGAAAACTGGGGTAATGGTGGTTTCATTTTTCATGGTTAAGATTTGTAAGTAGAACATATTCATGCTTTCATACATGTAATCATGTGTGGTATAATATTACTTGTCATACACATGTGAAGTGACATTCTCTGATGTAAGATAATTTTGAAAACTAAGGTGCAAGGCAGTGTTCTGACTTCCAATAGAGGTCTTGATTTGGGTGTACTGGAGGGGAAAAAGGGAACAGAGCCACAGCATAGCCATTCAGGTGTTGATTAAAACTGGCCACTGCAATAAAGTCACGTGATTCACACAGGAAAATACTTACTTGTTTCCTGTTTGTGTCAGAAAACCCTCATGAGTTGTGATCTCAGGACTGCCAGTATTTCTCTTAGGGTGACATACTTTGAGAAATACAGAAGAACTTAATTGACAACTGAGCAAACCACAGGTTGTTTCTTTTGGTTCACATTAAAAAAATAAATAACCAGACACAGGTAAGTTTATAGGCAAATAACTTTAGTAATACCCGTAATGGTCCAGTCAGTGCAAATAAGTGTCATCTTTCTTACAGTATTATGTTTCTATATACACTTACACAACTTGATGGGAAATGGGCTCAGCCAGCTAGGATGACTTTCACCTCCCTGAAACAGGCACACTGAAAAGTTATCTTTATGTTATCTTACGTGTAAGCCTCAGCCAGTGGAGACAAACACATCTAGGGAAGTACTTCCTCTCATGGAATAAATATCCTGGGAGGTGCTTTAACCATCTTGCTTTTCTGTGTGGACCACAGAGGTAGTTTAGAGACAGAAAACTTCCTTAGATGCCTAAAGTTAGGTTTAGTTAGTCTCTGGCATACAGCCCTGAGTTAGGCAGGACAATTAGTCAGTTGCTGCCCAGCTCCATAGGGCTCCACAGAGTGCAGGCTACAAGGGCTCCCCATCAGAAGCAGCTCTACATTAAGAGCCTAAGAGGACTAACTCACATTTTCTGAACCATAACACTAAATCTTGGCATGTCATTTTTAGGTGTTAGATTGCTTTAGGTAGTTTGAGTCTGACCTTCAGCCTCTATAGTGAAAAAAATTATGTCCAATTTTATTCATTTATCTATTTAATCCAAACTGGAAATTAGTTTCCTTGTAGCTCGAGCCTTGAAGGAGGCAGGAACCTTTGTGTGAATTGTCAGTGGATCACGATGAAGCAGCAGGACTCTCACTGCCAGATCTGTCTGTGCACTAACAGAGTATGCTCAGGGACAATTTCTTCTGCACATTTGACGGTTTGACAGACATGATATTTTTCCTGATCCTTAGAAGAAACAAAAAGATTTTTCAGACTTCCCAAAGATGCTGATTCCCAGAGCTCTGTATTGTGAGTTTTTTATTAAAGCATTCCACTGTCACAGCATCCAGACCCATGCTGTCCTAGTTGATAGTCAAGGGGGATGTTTGCAGGACTGACTGCACACTGACCTCAGGTTTCCAGCAGCAGCAAAAATGCCTCAGGGAAACTCAAGAGATTTATCATAATGCTGTTTGTTTATAGGAACTTTCAGGTACAACAGAGACTGACAAGTACTGTACCACACAGCTTAAACAGTAAAGAGCTTAGCAATAACAATATAGAAAGACAGGCAGTCCAATATTTACATTGTATACAAAATTTTTCTCTGCTCCATGATGTTAAGAATTCCCTGGAGCTGTTTTCCCTGATATGCTGCTGTTTCTGGGCCTACAGTTCAACACACTGTACTGGGTATAAATTCATGGGGCTTTTTTCCCCTTCTGTTATTCCTTAAGACCAGTCAAACTTTGCATAAAGTTAAATGTTTTAAGGAGGATTTGGCTTCATAGATCCATGTGATTTTTCAGAGGCATCACCATGACCTTGTGATAAAGAGGTAGAATAAGATCATGAAAATTTGCTGGCTGCTGTTTGACTTTTCTGTTCAGGTTGTGTAAGGGAAGGGTAAAGCCCTCACTGGTGAGCTGAAGAACTTATTAGCTGGAAGGCAGGTTCCAATTAGAGACTCTAAATTTTGCTTTGATGTAAAGACCTTGCTTAGGTGCCTACATGGCCCATTGCTGCAAAATCTGAATAACTCACAGAAATATATTTTTCTCCTAAACTTGCCATGTGAAAGAAGGAGACATGTTTGTATCCTTGCTGTACAGATAGTGCTCTGAGACTAAAGTCCCAGGCCACAGACCTTTGTGCAAAAGTTGAATTTTAGGAGATTGAAATGAAATGCTGAATTGCAAGTATACGGTAATTAAAATTTTTAATACCCCAGGCTTTGCAGCAGGCTGCCCAGGGAAATGTTGGAATCATCATCCCTGGAAGTGTTCAAAAGGCCTGTGGATGTGACATCTGGGGACACGGTTTAGTAGTGAACACAGTGGTGCTGTGTTAATGGTTGGACTCGATGATCTTAGAAGGCTTTTCCAACCTTAACAATTCTGTGATCCTAAATACACAGATTTTTAACTTGAATGGCTGTTCAGGTCTTACGGTGGGATGAATTGCTCCCTGCATATTCTCCACTGGCTACAAAGTGAGCATCAGCTTCCAGATTAGAACAGGCACCTGCCTTGCATTGCTCTGAAGATGCACGAGTTAATTTAGATCTAAACACCTAAGCCCCTAGAAGGCACTCTCAGGCACCACTCCCACCTCGGTGTTTGCTGTTGGTTGTTCAGGGAGCTCTGTGCTCAGCACACATCCTTGGCACAGCTACTGATGCTTTCTGGGTTGTAAACACCTAAAAGTCTGGCAAGAAATTGAATGTAGATCACATACCATAAGGTTCCTGAATTCAAGATAGGAAATTATTGGAATATTTTTCTTTCCAGTAATTTCCACAAATGTTTGGGGAACTTGTTTCAAAATATTTTGCAATCATTAGGTAATTTTTTTCCCATTTTACTTTTAACACTCAGGGCAACTCAGATTTCAGCTCAGATTTCATCTTCACAAACATTTCTCTCAGGTTTAGTTAGTTTTTTTAAAAAATTGATTTATTTACTGCTTTTACAGTCGTTTTTACAGGGTTTTTTTTTGTTGAAACAGTTATGTCTTTACCTGCAGGTGATACCACCTTTTTTAATTCTGTGAGTTGAATAATGTTATACCTATGCAAGTTACCACTGTTCATGAAAAATAAAATAGAACCATACATGAACTGAACACTTCAGAGTTTATGGTCTCCCAAACAAGGAAAATAATTTAATTTACAGGATGGATGACAGGAATATAGAGAATAATAAAATAAATTTAAAAAACCCAAAACCAACAACAAAAAAAACCCAAACCACAAACCAAACACAAACCCTGTAATTGAAAAGTCAAGATTTTCAGGATTTTTTATATATATAAATATATATGTGCACACATGGGTATGAAAAACTAATGCATAGTCTTCTGATCAACCACTCCTGAAATAAAACATGAACAAAAAGGACACAGAAATGACACTTATGGCAGATTATGATACTCTCCAAAGTCACCCCCCTCCAACTATTGGTCTTACAAATTGGTGGTTGATTGAAGTCTAGACTGCAAACCACATTGGACTGTGCAGCTCTCAAACCCCACAAGAATGGAAAGTATTATAGCAGCTGTTACCATGGTCGTTGACAGAAATCTGAAAAGTGCAAAGGATAAACATAACAAAAAAAATAAAACCTTTCCAGATGGCTGTACAGCTCCCTAAAAATATACACTGCCACTGAAGGCTTGCTGGATTGAAAAGAAAAGAAATGTTGTCTAAAATAAAAAAGCAGTAGAAGCTACTGTATGAAAAAAAAAAAAAAAAAAGGTAGAAAAAATATTGCAAGATGCTGGTAAGTGAATTTTTTTCTCCAGTCTCTGTAGAACTTAACTATGAAATATAAAGCTGCAGGTGGGAGATATAACTAAGATTAGTGCATAGATAATAATGTGGGCACCATTCTAAGAAGCATGGATGGACAGTTAAATGATAAGCACTATTTGGCTACATTTGGATAAAACAGTATTGTTAGAGTAAGAAAAGCAACTAATCCCAGTGTTGACAAGTCTGCCTGCTTCTTTTCATCCAAGTCTCCCCACGCATGTCCATGGCAGTGTCACCTCAAGATTAGACTAACGTGACTGATTTATGGGGGTCTGGTTTTGGTATGTGGTCCCCAGCAAGTAAAAGAAATGAAGCTGGAACTCATGCATGAGAGCTTGTCAGTGTCTGCAAATTGTAGTTCCCCTGAATAACTGCCTGCTGTTTAAGATGAATGGCAATTCCATATATCATGACACATAGTGAACACCATTAGCAGATTTATTTCTGGATGTCAAAGTGCACCTGATTACCTTCTACTTTCAGAAACTTTTGCCAGTTTGGCTGAAAGTTCCCTCACCCATTTGTCTGCAGGAAAAAGATAAAAAGGAGATAATCATCACAACCCCTCCCTTATCAAGACTTAAAGGACATAGGACTGCATTTCATGTGATCTAAAATGAGAATCCAGTCAGTGTTTTGCACAGTTAAGTCTACTACAATTAGAAAGTATAGCAAGTTTTTTTTTCTGTTACCTTTTTTTTCCCTGTTGTAACGGGACACGTCTTCCAGTCTTCAGCCTCAAATTATTTGTGACAGATTTCTACTATGTTGTTCTCATACTAACATTATTCTTCAGATATAAATAGTTATTCCTTTCTTTTTGTTGTATCATCTTGGATATATTTCTAACCAGCTTCCACTCACATTTTATTTAACCAGAGCAAACAAACCAACCAGCCCTCCTTCATTTACCTCTCATAAAGTCCATTCTCCTTTCCTTGATCAGCCTTTCCTGCATTTCTCCCAGTTTGATCAACAGCCAGCGGTGTGGGTGTGATGTTCTCATGTTGGTCATGCACTGGGAAACAAAGAAAGGAGCAAAACCACAGCCTGACATCTTAACTTAGGAATTGTAATTTTTGAACATTTAACTAATGTCTTAACATTATCTAAACATTTTTAGTAGCATAGAGGCACATGTAGAGCACAGAGTGATATTTTTGAAACAACTATCTTAACTTCCACTGACTGTCAGTATAATTCCGCACTCTATTGCTAATTTTAATCTAAATTGCTTCCTTTCAGGCCTAAACCCATGCAATCTAAATAATATATTAAACATGAAGGATCCAAATGAAGCCTGGCAGTCAGTCAAGGTGAGATTACAGGCTGTTTAAAATGAGCATGTGCTATTTTAGAGGCAGGTGTCTCAAAGGTAATTGTCATCATCTTCTCCTTTGAATTATTCCAGAAATCATCAGGAAGATTGTGTACTTCCATTAGCCTCGACAGCTGGTTCTGCTGACGCCAGGATGTCATAAAAAGTGTTGTTAGAATGATGCATTTCTCATGGAGAGCACATGGGTACACGTAAGAAATGCTGCTCTGAACCAGGTATTTGTCCGAGTGACTCCTTCCTCCCACAGGATAGAACAATCACATATTATTAAACTTGAAAGAAAAGATGCCATCTGAGATGCTGTCCCAGCTTTTATAAAGTGCCTTGGATGCAACCTCCAGATAGAATTTCTTACTGTACAGTCCCTTACAGGAAAATGATACAGCAGACATCTCTTTTCAGATGATCGGTTCTGCTTCCCTAACCACATTTCCTAGACAATCAACAGAGTAATAATTTAAAAAAATTATTTAAAACATGCCTATGATTTTATGAGCCTATGGATATTTTCTGCATTCTGCACTCTCTATATCATTCCGCAGCTAAATTAGGAAGTTACATCCTGGCTTGGTGAAGTACTCACATAAAGAACAATTATTTGCACTATTTATTGGTTGCTTAGGTATTTCCTAGCTGTTCTGAATAATTAAGCCTCCAGAAAGCCTCTCTTCCCAACTTTAACAATTCTCGTTTATTAAAACCATTACACTCCTTTCTCAGGATCTTCCTGTTGAGCTATAATTTCATTATCTCAGTGACTGGCTCCACTGGTGTGTTTCTGTTTGAATGCCAGAAGATTAGAATGTTAACCCTTTGTTTTGTGCATTGTGCATGATCTCTGACACACCTACAAATCATTGTAACTGCTCTACACGCGGTAGTTCTAAGAAAAGCAGGAACAGCAGAACAGAGCTCTAAGAAGCAAAGCTTAGATTGCTAAGCATGACAAAATCCAGATAATCTCCATTCTAGACTGCTGAAGAATCTAGTGCAGGAAAAGGACTTTAAAGATTGTATGATTAGAGTATCAAAAGCAGTAACAATTTAGAAAATATAACTCTGCCTTCCTCCCCCACAACCTCTGCTATCTTGCTTCTCGCTGGGGCCAGCTCAGGGCTTCTTAAAGGAAATTTTGCCTCTGGCTGGGTGAGCATCAGGACATTTATTTAGTTCTTACTGTTTCAAGTGACATTTCAGTTTTGTAATGGAGCAAAAAAGGATTTTGCGAGGACAGAGTAGACAGTAAGGGGCTTGAAGAAATTTTTAAAGTTCTAGTGAAGTAGAGGCAAATGAGAAAGACTGGCCTGAGGAGCTTTCCCCTGTCCCTACCCTGCCAGCTAAATCTCTGGTCTCTTCCAGAGACAGCCTTCACCCTATAGAAAGGATGGGTCAGCATGGGCCATGTGCTCAGAACATAGATCCTACCTTGCTGGATGTGGGAAGTAAGGACTGTAGTTCCCAGGCTTCTCGGCTCCCCAGAGGTGCTTCTATTTTTTTTCCACAGAGCCCATTCATAAAAATTTTATTTCTGTGTCTCAACCACTCTATCATTTCCTTCCTTCCTTCCTTCCTTCCTTCCTTCCTTCCTTCCTTCCTTCCTTCCCCTTCCTCCCTTTACCTTCCTCCAGCATAAGATTTATTTCCATAGGATGTCCCTCTGGTTCAATTCTCCATTCTCCAGTCTACAGTAGCAAAGGACAGAGTCTCCTACATTGCCTCGAAATCACCTTCTTGTTCTTTCCATCATGTCAGGAGGAGGATCTGCACCAGTCTCCACACTGGAACCCTCACAGGTTTCACCATGTTTCCAGTCTTCCCATTCTCCTGTGTTCTTTCCTGTGCCTCCACCCATCAGCTGGGATTTGAGAGCAGGAGCTGGTCAGGCGATGAAGGAAAGGGCTGGAAGTGACACATTTTTCTTCTCCTTTCTCTCAGCTCCTGCTCCCCGTCAGGGAAGTTGCTAGAGAAGGAGAGACAAGGGAAAGTAGGGACAAAGAAAGCAGGCATCAAAGCTGCCCTTGGCAGCTGCTTCTCAAGATTATGCTTGAAACCAGTCCTGCTACTAATTAAAGTATTAAAAAATATTTTGAAGGAAAATACATTCTTTATATGACATCACCTGTTATCAAAGATAATTTTTTTGTTGCATCAGCCTATTATCTTTAGTTTAGTTTAGGTTTTTGTGTAAGGTGATACAGTGGATTTTATCCCTTCAGATTTTAGAAAAAACACATGGTACAATCCTGTGTAGTAATTTGGTTCTGCAGGTGGAGATGATGGCAATTAATGGAGAATGTGGGGTGGATTGAAGAGCTGTTAGAAGGGCAGAATGTGCAGAAAGGGGATATGGGACAAAGAAAGGTTACTGTTAGTATCCTAGAGGGATCAATCTGTGACAGATCCTGTTTAATGTATTTGTTAATTAAATATAGGGAACTAAATATGGCATTCTGAAATTCAGAACTGGTCATAAAGCTGGGATGTAAGGCTGCAACAGAGGGCTAGGGAGGGAATCATCCATTAAAAGAAGGCAGGGTTGGTCAGATGACTCAGCTGGCTGAAATGAAAAGCATGAGATGAAACTCCAGAGTTTCAAATTACAATACTAGGCACTCAAAAACCAGTAGGGCTGTTTTGTTTTTTGGTTTTTTTTTCTATAAAAAGAGGATTTCTAAATTGGAAAACAAAAAAGATAATTCCTTAGATGGAAAACGGCTGTGAGCTGCCAAGGAATTTTCTTGGCTTGAGGTGTTTTCCATTGTAAAAAGCATTTGTTAAACCTTAGTTGACAGATTAAAAGATTTGCCTTTTAAACCTAACTGAGTGTCAAAAGGGATAACTTTCTGCAGATACTTTTGGAAGACAAATATCAAACAGGGAAAAAGTTCTGAAATTAAAAAAATTAAATTTGGTCTTCATGAAGTGAAGGTTAAAAAAGAAAAAGGGTGAATTACTGGAATGATGTTCCAAATAGCCAACTGGAGAAGGAAATCAAAATTGTTTTAAGATGGTGTTTGGTAAGCTACTGAGAGGGGTTGCATGTTAAAATAGGGGAGTATAAGGTTATTGTGGTTGAACAAGTCCTGGAACACTTGACTCTCTGCAACGAGAGTCACTTGATCCCTCTGTATATTAATGACCTTTCTGGAGTGGGGGTTGCTTGCAGGAGGAGGGTGGATTTTTCCCTGCTGATCCATAGAGGACTAGTGGAGATTGTGTGGGGAGAGTTGCCTTCCCCTGATTGTTGTGCAAAAAAGGAAATAGCCACCTCCAGTTTTTCTGGAGCCATTATATGTTCAAGAGACTGCAAGAGCTCAGGCTGGCAGGTACTTATTTTGACCCACTCTTCCCCACTGTAGGATGTGGTTGGCTTTCTCAGTTTATGTGGTTCATTTGAGCTTACACAAAATGAGTTAATACAAAAGCAGGTAAACAGAGAGGGCTGAGCCTGAGTCACAGAAAATCTTTATTTAATAAATGCTAAATAACAGTAGGGCTGCAGGGTGTTGATAGCAACACTCCATTTCATAAGCTGCGTTCAGTAGCACAGGTGATCCCTTCCTGTCCCATGTTCCTACTATGAAATCTTTAATCAGGCAAAACTTTTCTTAGAACTGTACTGAAATTTTAGTTCCCTTTAATATTTCTTCTTCTGCGAAGGTTCCTGCTCTCTTAAACACTTCTTTTCCTTAAATAGCAATCTGCTCCCATAAAAAAAAAATCAGTGTGCCAATAATGTACAAAGTCTCTAAAAATTTACTGAGCAAGACACATCTCAAATAATTGTAAAGAAACCTAATGATGAAGGAAGGCACTAAGAGATAGGAATTGAAAATTTTCCATTCCTTTTATCAAACAGCAATAAATAACTTTTTTTCCCCAAAGTATCCACCAAAACTTATTTTGTTAATATCTTTGTTTTACTTCAAAAAGAATGAATAAGAAATAAAAACCCAAAAATGATAGTAAGGACAGAATGAATTATTACTGTTCAAAATAAAAAAAAAAAAATCTTTTAGTTTTGTTTAAAAAGCAATACTTGTAAATAACTGAAAAATTACTATTCACTGGGCTTTTTTTTTTTTTTTTCCTTAAACCTGTAATTTATCTGTATTTATTATTTAAAAACTCCTAAAATTTAGTTTGATTCAGACACAGACTGGACAGGGAAATGGATAATGAGAGCATTCAGTACACCAGTGATTAAAGTGATCTAGAAGATGCATTTCAAAGCATAGCCCAAGGAGGTTACACTATTTCAAAAGAGAAAGTATGTCATGATTGCCTTCTTTTGTGTTTTCTTATATATTTTTAAAGCCAATCTTTGCTGGCATCTGTTTATTGAACCACAGAGACCATTGCCTTCATCTAATATAGCAACTCTTACGATCATAACGGAATGATTTTGACAGACCTTTTTCAAGTGTAGACTTGAGTTCACCATGGTCTGAGAAACACAGGTGATTTAAATTATTTCCTTTTATACAGGATTTAGGGAGTTTAGTGTAGTGTATTGCAAAAGTTTTCTAAAAAATTTCCTTTCCAGGCCCTGGTGTGGTAATATGATTCTAAATATGACCTTCTCTAATTTTGTGTGAAGAAAACCAGTGCCTGCTAACTCTGATTCCCACGATCACTATTCCTTGTTCAGGTACATCTTGTGTGAATAAACATTTTCTGATACACTTTTTTCTTTGTGAAAGCCTGTGATTTTTGAAAGCAGAAACGACGAGACACCTTTTCACTCTGAAGAACTAATTTTGAACTCTGGTATTTATGGTTAGTCTGCCCAAGTGCTTGAACAAATCAAGGTCAAGGGAGCAGGTACTGTAATTTGGCTGTCTATGCTGTTGTATGGTACAAGGATTTTTGGCATGACTCTGGCCTGAGCTAACCAGTGCTCTTCCAGGATATTCCTAGGCATGCTTTGGAGTGAACTTGTGCCATGCAGCATTCCTTGTTGGCAGTTTAAATGTGTTGGAGAGCAAGGGAGCATTTCTAGTGTGGGCATTGAGAGGATTGTCGTGGGTTGGTTCATTAATATCACAGAGCCATAATATCCTGTGCTGGAAAGGCAGGAGACAGTTTCTCTCAGATAAATCACAGAGTGCCTACCCATAGAAACAGGTAGGTGTAAAATGACTGGGTAGCTGAAAGTGCTGTAGAAAACATGACCAGGTCAGGTGTAATGACAAGTTCATTGTCACCAGGAATATCACAGTAAAAAATGTTTCTGTCAAAAGAAACAAAATAGTTGGGCCACGGGAAGTGTGATTGCAGATGAAAGTGCCAACTACGTAAAGTTTTGGTTATGTGGGAGTAGGGGTGATAGACTTACGGATGGAAAGACATCCAGAATTTAAAGAATTTTTTTTTTTTTTTTTTTTTTTGCAAAGGCGATAGAATTACTGGTGGAAAAGTACAGCAAGGGAAAACATCCTTACAATGAGTCTGAATAGACCATGAAATAGTTTTTCAGGGAAAGCAGAGAAAACCATGCCAACCACAGATTGTACCACTGTACTGATTTTGGCTAGGATTGAGTTATTTTTTTTTCATTATAGCTTGTATGGTGCTATGTTTTCGATTTCTGATGAAAACAGTGCTGATAACAGAGGGATGTTTTAGTTATTAGTGAGCAGTATCAAGGCATTTTCTGCTTCTGACTGCTCCCTCAATGAGGAAGCTGAAGCTGCACAAGGAGATGGGAGGGGACACAGTCAGGAAAACTGACCCCAGCTGACCAAACACCATATGACATCATGCTCAACAGTAAAAACAGAGTGGGGAGATTTTGTCAGGGCTGCTATTGCATGGGAACTGGCTGGGCATTGGTCTGCTGGAGGGGAGAGATTGGGGTTTTAGCACAGCTTTTTGTTTCTTGGTTTTGTTTTTCTGTGCTTCTTTTTGCCTTTATTTTTAACTTTTCCCATTGAACTGTGTTTATCTCAACCCACAAGTTTTCTCACTTTTACCCTTGTGATTCTCTCCCACATCCTGCTGCGGGGGAACGAGCATGTGGCTGCGTGGTGCTCAGCTGCTGGCCAGAGTTAGCCCAGAACCACAACTAAACTGAAAAAGAAGTAAAAACTACACTGCCTGGAAAATTCTGCCCTGAGAAGCTTGTCCAGGACTGCCAAAGACAGTTAGCATGGTACATTCATAAGATGTGAGAAACACAGAGGTGAATCAGCTGAACCTCACAGAGTTACAAAACCTGCAATATTACTACTCCCAGGCATGTTGCCTGGATCACAAGAAAAAAAAGTTATTAATACCATCAGGCTGTGTATTGAGACATTGTGATATTGAGGGATAAACTACTGCAGATTACATAGAGATGAGAGTGCATTTATCATTAAGTCATAGAACATTAAAAGAAAAATTATAACGTTATCAAAAGGTAATTACATTCATTTTACAGACGTTTTCACCTGGTGTAAATCAGCAGATTTCTGTTGCAGTGAGAATTTTGGTGACGTATAAACAGAGGAGAACTTAGCTCACTGTTTGTGTTCCCGTGCTGTCCTTGTAACAGTTTGGACCAGAAACATTCACGCTCATGTTTGCCTGAATTTTAAGATGTTATGGATTGTGAAATCGTTGGCAGCCTGGGAAGTGCCATCTAATCACTCTTGTTAGCTTAATGGAAAAGCTGTTTGACCACACCAAATACTTCATGAAAACAACAAAATAGAAACTGATTTAAAATTCCAATGAACAGGAAGGATGAGCTCAGCCTTGAGAGGTGCAAAAAATGCATTCCTTTCCTTGGAAGAGAATAGGGCAGTTCTTGCATGAAAGAAAGAAGCAATTTCTCTAGGGCTTATGCCTAAAAGGAGCTGAAAATCTCCTAGGAAGTGTTGAGTGCTCCAGATTGCCACTGAATTCTTATGATTCTGTCCTTCCTTCTCTTAAAGGCTTAACGCAAGTATACAGTATTGTATTTCTAAATCTGGAGGCTGTTTTGTGTTTTTTTTTTTTGGTTGTCATAATGAAGTATAGTTTTATTTTCATTTCAAAATACTTGCTTTTAAAAACTGTAAAAAATTGTGCTTTATCTGACAAAATGAAACTAATAATTTTGTTTGCTGTTAGTATTCTCCAAGCAGTAATGTGAACTGAGGCATCAAATATTTAGTACTATGCAACACTAATATGGATATGGTGATTTCTCATTAATACTAACAACTTCAAAACTAATTCTCATTAGCTTGAAATAATTATTTAGCTGCTTAGCAAGTGATTAAATTCAAACAGAAGTATGTAATAGTTTACAAAAAAAATAATTGTTTGATATTACAAAATCTTAATGGCTTTATTCCTTAAAACTTATTATAGGTTTGGCCCATACATTTAAGGAATATTCTTAAAACTGTGCGCTGCCTTTTTATTTTGTGTAGAAATTGCATCCAATTTGGAAAAGCATTTTGGATCTATCAGCTACAAATTAAGCAACAATCACAAAAATAATAAACCCCCAAAAAACCGAAGAATAATGTAATTCAGATTTTAATGGAAATATAAAATTATTTGCCCATAATTGTTTGACTAAGCCTGTTCCTATTTTCCCTTCATATTTGTAATGTTGGCATTTGAAGGTTGGAAGTAGAGTAGCATAAAGAAATAATTTCATACATGCAGAGCCCAGAAATTCAACAGTAGGAAAAGCTAAGCCTCCTAAAGCAGACATGAATTTTGGGTGGGACAGTGTCTGGGATCTGAGCGTCATCTCAGTGTTTGAGAGCTTGGGCCTTTTTGTTGAGGGAGAAGCCTTTTGTGCATCTTCACTTAACTGTCAGGTTTTAGAACTATGTGATCAGCAGTAATGAAAAGGATTGGGAAGCAAGTGGGAAAATGGAGTGATGAGAAATGTTCTCTCTGCGTTATAGCTTCCGTCTTGGATGGTACACAGGGAGCTTAAGTGAGGACCTCAGGAGCAGATGCGTGGATACTATTAAAGCTCATGTGCCAAAGCATTAAAACTAGAACTGTTCTTCTCCATAAAGGACAGGAAAAAAAGAGGGCCCTCTAGCCATAAATTCGCCAGTAAAATGCATGTGCACTGTTTCATTTGGCTCAATAAAATATGCAGCATGTGGCAAAATTTTAGACAGATAAATGTAATTAACACTGAAAGGCAGATGGCAAGGAAAAGGGACAGAGAAAGGAAAAAACCCATAAGGATGGGATGCAGTGACACCCTCTAACATTATTAAGTGCATTAAGAATTCCATCCTCATAAAGGACAATATTTAAATGCTTTCTTAAACAGAAGAATATGATGCCGATTTTTTTTCCTGAATTAGGGCCTAAATTTTCAAGTGAGGGTCAGTGCATATTGATTTATGCATTCATGGTAATACATTGTTGTTATCCAAAGTATAAATTTCAAGCATCCTGGTGTTAAGAAATGTGTGTAAGAGTGGCAGTTATACCATTTCTTAGAGGTATGATAAGAAGTGTCAGTGCCCTGCATAACAAATCATGTTTATGTTACAGTACAAAGTAAACATTTGCATTTCAAGCCCACACAAAACATGGGTAATATGTTAAGGTTGCTCTAAGTCAGCCTTGCAAAAAGTTCTGGAGCCTGAGTTCTGAGCAAGACTGTGAATAACTACCATGTACTTCATTTCAACCTGAGCAACCTCTGGTTGAGAGTGTCACACAGTGGGGGGGTTTCCAGCACTTGGATTTGATGGAGAGATAATGGCAAGGAGAGCATTAGGAAAAAAAAAAAAGAGGAGTGAGGTGGAATTAAATTGGGATTTTAAAAAATGGAAAATCAGAGTGTGAGGTTTCAGGCCTGTCAAAATGTTTAATTCTTCTTGTTCAAGCTGCAGATGGTTTGAGTCATCTTGTGCCAGAATTAACTTGGTGACACAGTAAAATAACCTTTCAGAAATACTTTTCCCATATTTTATTCATTGTTGCACTTCAGCTGAACCTATTCTTTGCATGAATAAGGTATTTGAGATCAGATGCCCTCTTCATACTTGCTTGGTGGGAATTAGAATGTGACTTGTTAAGAGCTAAGCCTAATTACGGAATGAAGGCATGAAATGTTGCTTTTGCTTACATTGTGTTGTACATCTTCATCTGTCTATGCAAAATACTTATGAAGTGTGCTAAAAACGAAACCCTTGTGTCTACATCCTGCAAACAATCTGGAATGACACCTTCTGTTATATAATAAATGCAGACTTGTCTATAGAGAAGAAAAATAAGCCACATGTAAAACTTGTATGGTCGAACTGGCTGCTTGATTTACGAAAAAGGGTCATTTCTACCATTTGTATGGTTTGTCAGATCCCAAAGCAGCAGACACAAATAAAGTAAAAATTAAGGTGTGGCCACTGGAACATTCCCAGAGGTTTAGCAGGGTAAGGTACTGACTTAAAAGCTGGGAGTGAAGATCAAAAATTGCCTGTTTCGGAGATGGCATGTTTTGTCCCTTCTCCCAGGCAGGCAGTTTACAGTGCTGCCAGGGGCAGTGTAGAGCAGAGAGCATTAGAGCAGAACTCTGTGCAAGGTCTGAAAGCTGCCCTCGATAGCTCAGAGACAGATTTTGAGCATGTTTTTTACATTGCTTGAATCAATTTTGCATAGTGTAATGCTTCTCTTTGCAATGGAACCTAGTTTTCTCATAAGCATGCACTCGAAGAACAGCATCTACTTTGAACCCTGAGTATTACTGGTTGAAATGACAGCTAATGGAATAATATGTGCATATATATTTTTACAATGCACATATCTCATTATAAAATTAATTAAAAGGTGCACATATTCAATGCAAACTGTGCACATATTCAAGTGGTCTTAGTAAAAAGAGTATTCTGGATTTTAAATTAATTTTGGAATTTTTTCTATCACAAAAAGATTTTCTGTGCTTCAAATGAAGGATTTTATTCAAGCAGCTGACATCTTTCGAATCAGAAGCAGCATTTTAAGTTCAAGTGCTACATTTTGGTCTGAGGCAGGTGATTACTTTTATAAATCAGCTGTAAAAGGTAATCCTGAAAGCTCTCCATAAATAATAACCAAGACTGAAAATTTCTGTGTAGTGTGTATGTATAATGGGATGAAAATAGAGTTAGGGAAATGGAGTTGGGTTTAAGTGACTTTCTTCATGTAGCTAAATGGGCATTTCTGCCATGGAAATCAAACGAGGGGTATACATATGGAAAGAGGGCAGGATCTGGTACCAGCTTTGCAAATGCTTCAAAAAATTATGCTGAGCAGCCCAGTCTGTTACAGTTTTTGAACAAAATCTGGAGGAGTGTTCATAACAAGTATAGAGCAATTTACATATTTTTCAGTTGTCAGACACTGTGCGCCACAAACTAACAGGGATGACTGGGTAGTATGGAAATCTGCTGCTGCAAAATTGTCCAGATAGATTTCAGTTCAGCATGTTCTCCCATTATTGTCTGGGAACATTTGTACAAGTAAAACTTTCTTTGGAGCTGCTGAAGTGTAAACCTCCACAAAAGGTTTATTTAATCTATGCTGTATTTGTGCCAATGTGGGAAGTAGTTTAGCACAATTAGGTCACATAGTCAGGAAACAGTAATGGTATTTATTGCATGATATGGATAACTATTCATGAAGCTGCAGTAGTGAAGTCTTAGTTTTCAAGCTGATGCAGCCAAGCATTGCAATTAGATACAGCTCAAACAGCCTTTGGAAGAAATTGCTCTAAATTTTCAGGTGAATCACTTCTGGAATTCTGAAGAATGCTTTCTATTTTTCCTGTACCAAAATGTTACCAAATTGTAAATAAAATAGTTCAAGGGGAGTTATTAGAGCTTGGCGTTATTCAACTGTTTTATTGAGTATATATGACTATGGTCATCTTTAATCTTTCTGACCATTTCATTCATGAGCATAAAGGCAGAACTTATTGAATTAATAATTTGTTGAGCAGATATTTCAGCTATTGCTTCTTCACCATGAATGTAATGTTTCTCTTTAAAATTTAAAGAGAAATATGGAAGTATTTTGTTACCTGTCATGTATATATGGATGCAGTTCAAATTACATGTAACTGAAATCTTCACATAGCTGTATAAATATAGCCTTACAAAGAGCCCTCAGCACATGATGCCCCAAAACCCTGGAGAAACTCCTACCACTATTATATAAAATGTTATTTTCACACCAAACACTGCTTTCTCCTTCAATTAAGGTATCAGCATTTTCAGTTTTCCCCTATCTCTGTCTGGACTTAGTAGAAAGATCCAAGAATGATACAGAATGTACATTTTCATGTTGTAGAGACTAATGAGAAATGAAAAGCTTTTTTTTTAAGCCACAGGATGCTTATTATTAAGGCCAATGAGAAAATGGAAATTATTTTCCTTGAAAAAATGTATTAAAAAACTAGCCCCTAATCAAAACAAAAAGGCAAGTCCAAAAAGCTTTTGTGGTTAAGAACTGCTGGGAAATTCCATTTGAGAAAACTTCAGCGGAATTTTTCAGCTTTCCAACTGTGGCCATGGAAACATTTTATCAATTGGGAGAAAGGGAAATGGGCATGAACCTTCCAGAGTGGAATCTGGGGAGTTATCATTTTGTTTTTTCTTGAAGGAAAATGATCAGAATTTTTTTCCAATTACAGGTTTCAAAAGTGCCTTATTTATTATTATACAGTCACAGCTGTCCACTCTCAGAATTCCTCAGTCACACTAAAGGATGGATGCAGGTTTATTTTCCAAATCACAATTAGATTTTAGGTGTATTATGTTTGCTATTGTGCAAGCCTCCAACAACATGTAGTTTTCCTTGTGTTCTCTTCCTTTTTAACCCTTTAATCATCTGTGTTTCATTGCTTTTGGTCACCACACTTGTGTAGCTCACCCTTTGTAGATATTTCAGTTGTGTGTTCCTTTCTTCTTGCAGCTTTTCTTACCTTGCAAAGGTAACAGCTTCATCACAGCAGCTCAAAAATATTGTAAAAGATCACAAGCAACTTTCACTGTGGTGAATCATGAGGAATTTCACAGCATTTGAAATAGTGAGTAAAACTTTTTGTCTTCACAATATAAGTCATTAACTCTCTCGCAAAATGTAAAAATATTTTTGTCAAATTCCAAAATTATCAACAGAGGTTGGTTATATCTATGCCCCGAAAAAGGTGGTATTGTTTAGTTATCAGTTTTTAAAAACCCAGAGACAAACTACTTGCGAGTTATAGAAGGCTTAAGGTAAATCTCCACACTAACAGATTTAAACATGGGTTAATAAAGACAAAGTAACATAGAGATACCTTAGTAAAATTGGTTTTAAATTATTATTCTCTCTGGAAGATCATCTTTTTGGTGCACATTGATCAGAGGACTTATTCTGTCCCCATAACAATGTGGTTTTTTTTGTTTTAATGTCAGAAATGAAGTTCTAATGGTCTGAATTTATAGGTTCAGTGTCAAATCAATGCCTTGTATCTATCAGATATCAAAATGATGACTAAAAATATGGTGTATTCTCTAATGCAATTATTTTGGCCAGCACCTTGTTCTTGATGTTTAGTAGAAGCCACTGGTCATAGATAAAGTAATTGAGTGCCTAAAAAAATTGGATGTCTTTCTGAAGCACTCATTTAGGAGCTTGCCATTTTTCATGCTGGTATGTATCTGAGAAAATAGTACATTTGAGCAGCTGATACAATTGTTGAAATGCAATTCCTTCAGCTATTTTTGATTTAAAGGTTTGTGCTGAAAGAACACTTTTCCCATTGTTTAAAAGTATATATAACTACATTTAAAAAATTTTTTTAACAGAACTGCAGCAAAATGTTCAAAGCTTGAAACTCAGATCTTCACACATAGGTTCTTTTATAGAAGGAATCAGTGGTTTTCTTGGTTTGAGGGGAAAAATAAAAATAGAGTCATACATGATTGAAAAGGCATTTTTTGCTTGCCTAGTTTAACACAAAGCTCACAGAAAATGTAAATTTACTCACTAACATTCAACTCATTGAAAGAAGAACTTCAAAGTGGAACTGGAACATTTAAAAAACAACTTATCATGCAAGGGCTCTTCCCCTCGCCTTTCTTTTTCTTAGCAGGGGAACAAAATACCTGGTAATCTGCTGCTATTAACTTTTAAATTCCCTGCCACTGAAATGTTAAAATATAATACAAAAGAAAGTTTCTAAAACTGTTCCAACTTCCTTTTTTTCCAGTCAAGTATGGTAGATTTTTAGTGCTTTTAGTGACAAAGCATAGCAAGTAGAGCTGTTTTAGGAATCAAATTAAATTTTGATTAATCTTTTATTGGAAAATGGTTTCTTAGGCTCAGAAGGGAGTCTCTCATCAAAAGGAGACATTGACTGCCCAGAATAGCCAATAGGTCAGAAACTGAAGATCATGCACTTTCAAGTCTTCAGTGGTTCAGGCTCCTGGTGTGGACAGACTGGGGCTTTACCTTAGATGTTCATCTAAGGTGAAGCCCCAATCAGTGGTCTTACTGTCTTGCTTGAGCGCTTGCCTGCCAGTCTTTTCTCTCTCCTCTCTCTTCCTCATGTAATTTTATCTTGTCTTCATATGAAGTTGGAATATTTACAAATACGGAAATATTCTGTGGGACAGGAAAACATTTTCCACCCCAGCACTTAAAAGAAAAATTACACAATATGCATCCTATCTGCATTAATATTACTTTTAACACCTTAATATCATATTAACAGCATCTATTTTTTTTTTCTTTTTGTTTTACTATCCACAGTCATGTAGAATAGTAAAGATAAAAGCAGATCAGCATTATAAATCGCACAGGTTTTCAACATAAGTTAATCATCACTGGAAAAATTACAGTTATGGTGTACAATTTCAGTGTCCAAAATTGGAAAATTCTTTTTTTCACTCATTTTCCTCCACCTCAGGGAACTGGACAGCCCAAGATCTGTCAGTATTATTAAAGACTGAGGCAAAAAACACATTGAATGCCTCCGCTTTTTCTTCATCCATATTATTCAGATGGCCATCTTCACAAGAATCAGTTCAATGTTTTCTTTTCCTCTCCTCTTGCTTTAACATGCTTTAAAAAAGTATTGAAACTTTCTGCTGTTGTGGTAAAGAGCTGATGCTGTGAGGGGAGCACATGATAATATTCTTAATAGGCATAGTCCATCCTGGAAAAAAGACCTTAAAATCATTTATAATGCTTGTGTAAACCTCAAAGGACTATGAATCTCCTGAACTTTTCCATGGCATTTGCTGGAAAAATGCAACACATTAAGGACAGAGTACTTGAATGTATGAATGCAAGCTTCGTAATTTACCTTTCTGTGGAGTAAGTTCTACTGAAATTGTGCATGTGAAGTGAATTCCATATGTACAACTTTGCATCTGATGCACTGAGTATAGGTTAAACAAAGCAGTCAGAGTCAAATGTCTACAAAACCTTGACATTGTCCAAAAGCCATCTCTGCCATTCTTGAGTCTTGCCTCAAGCGTGCTGTGGCAAGTCACTCTCCCTAGGTATTCATAGAAGGAATCTACTGCCTTTTGTGCTGGTAGCCCAAAGGTAGATGCACATGCCACTGAAGTGAATATGAGGCACTTGGCCTTTTCTCAGGCTGTGTGTGCTTGGTGCTGTGAGGATAGATACCCTCTGGAAAATAATGAGAAAACAATTAATATTGCAGTAAGGACTTAGGACAGGAGCCAGCCAACTGTTGCATATCCACAGAATCACCCAGCCCTAAGAAAAAATGTCTTAATGATTTAATTACTTTTCTCATCTGAGTGGATATTGTAATTCTGATTACAGAAGCTGAGGATGAGCACGCTTAAAACTAATAAATACAAAGTGCATTCATCTGAAATGAGCATCATCAGCACTCACAATGAAATTTCATTTGTGGGCATTGTTTCATTAAATGTAACCTCTAGCTTATTACAGGCACATTATTTTTCATTTTTTATGCATGATGTCATTCCTTTATTTAAACAGACTATGGTAAATATTTTATGAAACAATTAAAGGAACAAATAATAAATTTTTGCATTAAAAATGGATCTGTGAAAGTGTCTGGCAAATAAATGCAAACAAACAAATAAACAGAAAGGGTGGAATTATGTTGCAATCTGTCAGAAATTCTCCTGGAGTTTTATCTGTGATTTGCCCACTGTTACTCTATTTCTCACTCCATTGGTCTATTATTATGAAATGTGTAAAATTGTAGAAATATGTGAGCTACCTTGGGGCAGAATATGATGATCTTGTTGTACCTCAGACTTTAGAGGAGGCTAATTTTGTGCTGGGCTTTTTGTTTCCCCAAAGCCCTGTTTCATATATTTAATTAGAGATTTTTAACTTTTAAAGTATTTGCTGTGTGCACTGGCAAGTATTTTTAAGAACCATGTCCTGTGTACTGAGGCAATTGTGCAGATTAGCTAAAAGAGTCATTAAGCATATCTGCGTGCACAAAACTGTCATAATCCAGTCTCCTAGCAAATTTTTATGGCTGCTGCAAAAGGCAGGGTACAGATGGGGTGTTGAACTTGCAGCTTAGCACCTCCTGTGAATCCCACTGCCTTCAGCAACAGCAGAGACAATTCTTCAGTCCGAAAAATCTGGCAACACAAATGATAAAAAATTAATACAATGGCACACCCCACATTTTTTATGCAGTGGAAACTCCTACTAAATGTTCTGAGAGCTCAATACAGTTCTACTGAAATTGGGAGAAAGGTTCCCCTTGACTTCATGAGGAGCTGGATCAAGTAACTTATTACTAAAGATGTGATTCTGCAGGAAGCAGAGTCAAATCTTCATCTCTCAAAGGGAATGGTTGTGGTGATGGTGGGAAAAATTCACTGTACTCAGCAGCTTCCAGTGCTGCTCTGTACTTGCGAGATTTGAATCTTAAATGAATGAAACTCAAGAGACATTTTCTTCCTGCCCTAGAAAAAAAAAAAATGCAAACAAAAAAACAATGATAGGATCCCAAATAGAGAGATCTGCATTTCAGTGCTAATGTGTCATTGCCAGATATTAATTTTCAATTTTCTCCTTGAAGAAGAAGTAGCTTTGTCAAGGTCATGCCACACATAAATCATTTCTCTGTTTCAGCAAGGTCTTGCTAAAGCAACCGTAATCAGGGCCTTCTGTAAATTAGGGTTTCTTTCTAAGGAGTGCATTCTTATTTCAAATGACCCATTGCTGAATTTTTTCCCTTTCTTCTTTTGTTTTTTAACATCTAAGTGATTTGCAAACTTCTTGTATTTCAAGGGTATAATTAAGAATGCTGATTACATTGACAGCATTCTGAACTTCAACACTGAAGAATGTGAACAGGAGTGCACTCACTGCTTTTTAAATAGTTCTGTCCCATTCTCTACAAATAAACGTAAGTGATAGAACTTGAGAAGTAAAACAGGTCATGGTCCCTCCTCAAAAGGTGCTAGGCTGAAAGTGTAGGTCTTTATGCATCAAGAAGAGAATGTAGCTGGTAATATGTTGTCCTAAAAAGAAATAACCTGTGTTTATGACAAGGCTCAGGCTTGATGAGAGTAAACAGATGCTTCTCTAATACCATTATTTTTTCAAAGTGCACATTAATACATTTTATCTTTAGATGCAAGTCATGGTTCTCATTAATGCTGTTATCATGAATTACTAAGACCTCCATCCATTAGTTTGGTCACAATGTTCTTAATTAATAGGTGACCTATCTTTAACCAGATATCATATTTTACATAGATTGTCTGCTGATAACCTGAGACAAATACCAATGCATAATTAATTTTTTTTTAATTAATTCTCAATATATGATGCTGTATGGATTCAAAACCAGAAAGGTACTAATTAGAATTTTGTTTTAATTAGCCTTGCATATGCTAAGTGTATTCTGCAGTGCTCAGTGCAACAGAATTGGTGATCAGGGGGATGGTTTAAAACTCCTGATGGGGTTAGAAATACAGCTCAATAGTAATGTGATTGCAGTGCTCCTCAAGAAGGATAATTGGATGTCCATTTTGCCATAGTCCTTTTTCTGTCTCCCAGCTGTGATTCTAGAGCAGTTTCAAACTAGTAGTAAAGAGGTTAAGGAGTGGAGATATTACTGTAGTGGTCTCCAGCTGCCAAGGAAACAAGGAGTGGGAGAACTGCTTCATCCAACCATGACTTAACCTTCCACTTGCAAGACATTGTCAGAGCTTCTATGTGTTCCAGTCTGTGAGTTTGCACTGGTAGACAGTGAAATTCTCTAAAAGGAAATTCCTTATCAGCGGAATGCCCCAAGTTCATCTAAACCAACATTGATTGTGGTCCTGCATGTGACAGTGATTAGAAGGATTTTTTTCAGAAGTTGTGAACAGCCATCTATGGCAGGTGGCAGAGCACCAAGCATGAATCTGGGTGATACATCAGAGGACCTTCTGCATATCTCCCAGACTTTTTGCTTTTTCTCCATGTCTCTTTATTCTTTTGTTTTGTTTGCTTTTGTTTTCAAACATTGATGGGAACCTGAATCATTGAAAAACATCACCTTTTGCTGCTGTGAGGATCCTGGTCTCTCTGCCCTTGGCCTGTTTCCTTCCTTCTCTTACGTTCACAAAGACTCACAGGACAAGTTTCTCGTGAAGTTTTCTGTACTGTTTGACAAAGACAGTATTATGGTCTTGAAAGCCATCAATAAAAGCTAGATTTTGGCTTGTCCTTTCCTCCTCTTGTACCCTCTTACCACCTGACTGTGCTCTGTAGTCTGGATCTCCAGGAATTGTCCATGTCCCACAGACCAGCCCTGTAGGGAACAAAGTACTCAGCACTGTGAGACTTCGATGCTGGGAATGAAAGCTGTGTGAGTATCAATCTTTCAGAGATCTTTTTCAGAAGTTATCAATGTCTGGCATGTTAAGAGACTGTGTAGTGGAACATCTGTTCATTCAACATCATTCCAAAAATCTTAAAGATGGAAACAATGGCTAATTTTTAGATAATAAGAACTTTCTGGAAGATTTTCAGTGGTTTTAGATTTTTTTCTTCCATTCTCTTTTCAACTCCATAGAGCTTCTTCAAGGACTAGAATTCTTTGTAATTATTCCAGGAAAGTGCTCCTAGCATTGGGTTAGAAGTCCTCAGTAAAAAACAAGAAAATGCCATTCTAGCAAATTGACAATAGTGAAGAGCTATGTATTTGGAATTAAAGTAAAACACTTTGTCATTCCTATTGATGATTTCCATTCAGTTCTAAAGTAAACTTATGTTATGAATGGAAAAAGCAATTTTCACACAATTGCTCAAATGACAGTATTCTTGCAAGGTTTTACTTTTGTATTTCCTTTCAGAAGGAAAACACATACTTTTTAATTTTCTGAGGAAAAGTTTGGTAGTGACTGAGGGATGGAAATATGAAATTTTCCTTTGGGTGACAGCATAAACTGTTAAAGCAAAATTTTTTTTTATTTTATTAGTTTAATGACTGTGCTTTGGAATTCTTATTTGAGAAAAAACATCATTATTTTCCTATTTACTCTCAAACAGATTCACCTGTTTTTCTGTTAAGTGGTATTGCAGATACTGAGGATAGCATAATATGGGTCTTTCCGTGTGCATTAAAATTTATCATATCAGAGCCAATGGAGGAAAGAAAGATTATTTTTATTACAATAGCTTTTTTGCAAAAAACAAAACCGTGGCCAGATCAAATTAATAAATCTTACAGTTTCTGCTTGACCTTAAAACAATTCAGTGTAATGTTATACCACAGGCCCCAGCAATTCTAAAAACCATTTTATTTGTGGGTCAGAAATATCATTGCTCATCCTCTGGTATCATTTTTACTTGTGATATACAATAACAGTTTCCAAGGAAAGCAGTGTATCAGTTCTGATGCAGAAGGGCATTTCTCTGCTCTCATTTATGTCACAGAAACCCCCATAATATCATAAGTTTGAACAGCATTAGGTGGTCATAGAAAGGGCTTGATTGAAAGGGACCTTAAAGATCATCTCGTTTCAACCCCCCTGCCACAGGCAGGGATATCTTCCCCTAGACCAGGTTGCTCAGAGCCCCATCCAACCTGGCCTTGAACACTTCCAGGGATGGGGCATCCTCCTCTTCTCTGGAAAACCTGTTCCAGTGGCTCACCAGTCCCTGGCTGTCTTCCTAACATCAATCCAAACCTTTCCTCTTTAAGTTTAAAAACTTTCCCCTTGTCCTATCACTGTGGCAGGAAGTATGTCTCTACAATCACATTGCTGCTGCTTGTGGAATACCTTCCATCAGCAGTTCATCTGCAGAGAGACAAAGAGAGAAGGCTGCCTCTTACCTCTCTATTTGATGTTCTGCACTGAGCTCCAGCCTTTGGATCAGCAAGGCTTTAAGGACTTGTTTCTTTGCTGTTGTGTGTAGTGGCTGCAGTATAAAGCTCTAAAGATTTCCTCACCTCCGGGTTCAAAGGCATGTACATTTTATCCCCATGAATCTTCTTGCCAGCCCTTAAAGAGGACAACCATCTCTGTGGACAGCCCAGGAGGTGATAGTTTTTGACCTCACAGGTTCTTTTGCTTCTCTCTATTGTGCTCTTCACTAATATGTGTAGGAATGGAGAAAAAGGAGTCCATAACCTGACTTTTGTCTCACCTCAGATTTTTTAGAGGACATGGCAATGTAACTCTTAAGATTGGCATAAAATAATGGCCAACTGATGTCCAAAACATGTTAGTAAGTTAGATGTACCAGACCAGATCTGAACTCAGTTAGACAGCCATAAATGTAATGGTATGTAACTTTTCAGAGGTGTGGAGGAGTCCAGCACCCTATTACTAACATGCATCATGCAGGTTAACCGTTTCTTTTTTGGACTATTAGACAGAATTGTTCTAGATATAATGATGCAGCAAAGTCCCAACTATTTTTGTTGATTATTCCAATAAAAGTTTGTTTTAATCTGTCCATTATAGTTGAAAGTAATAAGAACAATTTAAAATTATGAGTGATTCATGAACAGGAAATAAAATTCAAAATTGAGGGTTGGGTTTGACTATTTCCTAAGCAGAGGAAACTGTCTTTTAGTATGAAACAGCTGTTCTGTTCAAGTGTCACAATAAATTTATCAGCTCCAATAAAATGTAGAAAGTACTGTTTTTCTAATATTAGTGAAAGATGATGTCCATTTAAATTAGATTTTTCATTCATTTCTAATTGGCTTAAAATCCAGTTTAGCTACACGTCTTTCATTCATAACTTGTTTAAAGGATTCTAATTCTCATAGAAAAATAGGCATCCTGATGTTTTTCATTTTCATCCATCATTAAGTTTCTTATGGCTGAGGTTACCAGTTGTGCATTGCCTTTCCACTATGCTATCAACATATGAAGTAACTGAGTTCAGATTGGATCCATTTATTCCATTCAGTGCCTTATCTGCCTCTTTCCCCCATTTTCTTGAGCACTGCCAAGGGTCATATTGAAAAACTATCTCCAATTCCAACTGAAATCAACCAGGAAATGGCTTTATTTTACTTTTAGCTGCGACCGAAATTAAACAGGACTGCATCATTTCATAAACTGGTCATTTACAATGCAGTAGCATATATGCTATGTTGAAAGCACCCTAAATTTCTTATATATGCCTGTTTTTCATTTCATTCATTTAGAATTGCTTAAGAAATAGAAAATACTGTGAAAAGTGCTGGTTTTGTCTGAAGTAGACAATTTTTTTCATAGTTGCTGGTATGGGGCTGTTTGAGATTTGTGCTGAAAACAGTGCTGATAACACAGGGATGTTTTCATTATTGCTGGGCAGGGCTTACACAGAGTCAAGACCTTTTCTGTTCTTCACCCCACCAGTGAGGGGACTTGGGGTGGCACAAGAAGTTGGGAGGAGGCACAGCTGGGACAGCTGACCCCAGCTGACCCCAGGGATGTCCCAGACCATGTGGTGTCATGCTCAGCATATAAAGCTGAGGGGAAGAAGAAGGAAGTGGGAGATGCTCGGAGTGATCCCATTTGTCTTGCCAAGTCACTGTTACACGTGAAGGGGCCCTGCTCTCCTGGGGATGGCTGAACACCTGCCTGCCCATGGGAAGGGGTGAATTAATTCCTTGTTCTGCTTTGCTTGTGTGCATGGCTTTTGCTTTTCCTATTAAACTGTTTCTATCTCAGTCCATGGATTTTCTCACATTTACCCGTCCGATTGTCTCCCCTATCCCACTGGGAGGTAAACAA
This sequence comes from Dicrurus megarhynchus, assembly GCA_013399195.1. NCBI lineage: Eukaryota > Metazoa > Chordata > Aves > Passeriformes > Dicruridae > Dicrurus > Dicrurus megarhynchus. The sequence continues at coordinate 546,652 of VXAD01010633.1, forward strand.
GGAAGCAGCTGTGCAGGAAAGAGTTGCAGGTTGAAGTTAAACCATGACAGTCCTATAGAGAAGTGGGGTGCCTTTAAAAAAATGTATATTTTTTGGATAAAATAGACATTTCTGTATACTGGAAAGAAGGAACTTTGGAAGGTACTTAGTAATAGGCTCTGAAGGGCAAAATAAATCAAAAGAAGATTCCTTTTCAGTTGCACTGAAATACTGAAAGAGAATGTCAGACAGTAGAGGCAGAGTGTGTGTTTGGATTTTCAACAAGAGGGAACACTGAAAGGGAGATACAGAATTAGAAATTCCTCATACTTTGCTTTTATTTGCAAACGCACTTCCCCAAGGACTGCTTTCAGAGGCAATTTGTAATATGTTTTCATCCCGCTTTAATCCTTACCCATGTTTTCAGTGATCCAGGAGAGTCATCAGGGTGACTTTTAAAGTGTGTGACTTGTTTTTGAAGAAATAGGGCTTGTTCTAGATTTGTAAATATGTAACTTAATGGTATCTTTCACAAGTGTGAAGAGAATGGAGCAATGATTGCAGGATAGATTTTCCTGACGCTGTGGGACTGCAGGAGGTTGGGAATTGTTTTTCTGTATTTGACCTGGTTCTTGTACTCCTTTTTTTGAACTTCCCATGGTGGTTATTGATAAGGACAGCCTAGAAGATGTGTGTGGGGAAACTGTTGTCATTCTTGAAATTTATGGCTTATAAAAATGGGCTAAGCTTTGGCAAAGCAATTTTTTTAAATGAGGCTGTTGTTAGACATAGACATATTAGACACCTTAGATCAGTCTATCAAAGAAATTGTAAATCAATCAGTTATATTTTATAGCAGTTTCCATACCTTCCTCTGTTCCCCCCATCTTTATCTTCACTTTTTAATGGAACTAGTTTTGTTAAAAGGAGATAATAGGAAATTACCCCAATTACCTTGCATGAGACGTTCAAGAATAGGGATGCTAAAACAAAAAGTCTTACGTGTAGGTCTGACAAATTGATAAAAGTGGTTTTAATATTTGTGGTAAGGATCAGCCTCCTATTATAAAATGTAGAGAGTGAATATTAATTCACTGAGTGTTGTCTCAGGCTGTTTTCTTGTTAGCAGTCTGCTAAAGAACATGGCATTTCCCATCTGCTCATGAAATAGTCACTAGGTCTACCTCAGGAATGACAGCTGGCCCACTGTGCTCTCTGAAATCTGTGTCCTGGATACAGACTGGCTCAGAACTCTCCAATGTTTTCAGTGCTGGCTTTTCGAAAGGTTTTTCATCCTATACTTGCTGTGTTCCGTATACTCTTTCACTGAGCATCTGGGGCTGTAAGGATAGAAAGAATTTTGACCTGAATCTCTACTGCAGTTCATGGCACCCCTCCAGATTTTTGGGCACTTTCTGTGTGTGCCAGCAGGACATAAGCATTATTTCAGTGACAGGGTGTCTTTGGCAAGGGCTGATATCATATCCTTGTAGCCCTTCTTTAGGGTCTCAAATATCCAGAATAAACCCAGCAGAGAGCATGCAGTCTATGCCATCATATCAAATATCCCCAAGATCAGAATGGAGGGCCTCCAGGGCTGAATGCAGGAGGTCTGACAGCATGTGCTGTATCTCAAATAATTCCAAGACGCTCATGTTGGCTCCCAGCTCTCTACGTGCAACTGTGTGTTGGTGATGATAAAGGAGAGGAGGTTGGGGGAGGGTAATATATTTGTCTTTTCACTCATCCAATCCTGCCCTTCATAAGCCATGAATTCACAGACATTTGGCATGAGCTCCTTGACGTCTGGCAAGGGGGTAGCACAGGAAAAGGGAAGATGAATGGAAAAAAGCTTGATATTTCATAAGCGGTTTACAGAACATTAAGAGGAATATTTTGTTCCAGTAGATTTTAGAATTCCTTGCAAATAAAGCTGGAAAATAAAGGAAGTACATTTTAGGTTTTGGAGACTTAGATCCCTTAACTCTTTTTACTGATTTATTTGAGTGAATTTCAGATTTTAAATTGCACCTCCTATAATGATTGAATGCACTTTCTGTATACCCAGTATTTATGGTGCAGCTGTTGGCAATGTTAATGTGAAAAGCACATCTCCTGAACATTGTCAAGCTCTTATTGTCACCTTTAGTTCCCTGGGATATGGGGACAGAATTTTATTTCAGATTAAAAGGAAGAAAACTGTTACCTTTCAGGGAAAACATATATTTATGTTTCTGGATGTCTCTAAAGTGACTCAGACAAGGAGACACATATTTGAGTTATTGTTGCTAGATTTCATTATGCTTGGTGCCTGGGTGGCTGTACTATATTTTATGCTGCAAGGTTTAGAGTAGTTTTGGAAGGAAAGAGAAGGGAAGCATTTTTTGGATCTTGATGAGGATGATAAAATGTAAATTCTAAGGGCAAAATTCAGAGGTGATGCCATTGAGAATGAAAGTTCAATTTTTCATGCGTGACAGTAATTTAAATTCAGACTTCATCTTATCTTTTCTCTCTTTTCCACCTATTTCTGCCTGGTTTTCAATGAGTAAATATGTCAAAATTGGTGAAAAGTAGATGCTGGTAGCCTATAGGAGATATGAATTAAAATACTATGAAAGCAAAGCTAGGCTCAAACCCACCACAAACAGGCATCTGACTTCCTAATATGTTTTAGATGTCTTATCAGTAAGTCTTCCTGAGGTAAGTGTTTAAACTCCTTGTATGGTCTGTAAGCAAAGCAGATGCTTCAGAAGGACTTTGGTCTAGTGGCAAGTGTCCCTGCCCATGGTAAGGGACTAGATGAAATTCAAGGACACTTCCAACCAAACCTTCCTATGATTCTGTGACTCCAGAGGGAGAATCTGTCAGTCTCAGGTTAGGTACCGAGTTACAGAAATGACTCCTCTCCCTGAAAACTCTTTAAAATCACCTACCTCTCCCCAGCGATATTATGAAACTTATTTTTGATGATCTGCCTCATTAGGCCTCTGAAATTATAGGAGTGAGTTTGGTGCAAGAAAGAGGAACTTGATCCTACGCTAATTGAGTCTCCCAGGGAGTTGTAGTGAGTACAAGGAGAACACATAACTGCAAGCCAAGGGTTCCCAAAGAAATGTTTCTCCAAGCTCAGGCTGTGACACTACAAATAGGGTCACCAGCCCAACAGAAATTCAATTGCTAATTCAGGCTCCCAGCTGAAAGAAGGGTCAAAAGCCTAATTATGAAACCTAATTAGACATTGAGTGTATGCAAAATAGAGCTCCTCCTTCCTTTCCATCCAACATAACATTATATACACATTTAATGGTACAGTAGTATTATGTATGGATGCAGTACTTATAATTAATAAGTGATGGTATAAAGACTTTGTACTTAAAATTGACAACTCTTGATGGAAAAATATGACCCTATTTAATTGCAATTATTTGATAATATTTTAAGAGGAACAACAAAAATTATTAAGAAGTTTAACTCGTACCTTGTAACTACTGCACATATATTGATTTATAATAAAATTGCTCTTTTGCTGGAGGGTAGCAAAGGCACAGCAATACAGCAAATTAAATGATGATATTTTTGGGACTTGTTTTGATTATGGGTTGGCTCTGCAAACATACAAACACAAACATGCACACCTATATATGCACCATACACACCTTAAGAGCTTCTACCTTGAAAGGGCAAAGGTTGACCATCAAATAAAGGTTACCTGTTAGTAAATCTGATAATTTTCTTTTAATTAACTGAAATGGCTTAGCAATGATAGTAACAGTAAAAGGGAGGAGTAACCTGTGGTGTGCTGGGTGTGTGTGACAAAGGTCCTCAGGTAGGATTGTAGTGCACTGAGGAAAGAAAGCTTGCAAATGTATTCAGACATCTATAAAACACCATGGTAATTACTGCTCCACTGTGGGTTCCTGGGTCAGAATTCATGCCCAGGGAAGCTCCGTTTGTGCCAAGCTCTTGTGGGTGAGCACAGACTTCAGTTGGTACGAGCTTGTAGGCCACAAAGGATATCCTGTGCCTCCTATTGATGCATATTTGGCTTTCTTGGTGGCTGCAATTCTTCCTATTGTTTTTTAGCCTTCTGACCAGTCTTTTTCAACAGTGCTGGGTCACTTGTGCACCAGTGTGCTTTTAGTATTATGAAAAAACTAGAAATATGCTATTTAAAATTCCTGTGGGTGTGCTTACTGTCAGCTTCTCATTCAGCAGCAAGACGTGTTTTTTCTTGGAGGAGAAGCTTTTATCCATCAGCTGAAGAGTTACAGTGTGTCTTCACAAACAGCTCCAAAGTAGCTCTGAATTACCTGAAGAAAAGGTTGTATTAGACTCTTCAAGAATGCATTCCAGTAGATCTTCATGGTTTCTGACTCCTGAGCTGGCTTTCCCAGAGCCCACTGAGCACCACATTTTAACACTGCTATGGAATGCATCTCATACCTGGATTTAGGTTATCCTTTGCATGGAAAGACATGACTGAAGCTAAAAAAAAAAAAATTAATTGTGAAAATTCAGTTCTCATAGAAACAAACAAAAAAAAAGTACCTCTGATATTTTGTGGCTCAAGTACAATCTTTGATGACACAGGTCTGTCCTAGTAAAATCGAGGTGTACACAGTGGAAGCTAAAGTAGTTATATAAGCTCTCTGATAATCAATAGATGTGATGATTCATTCTGTGATAAATTTCAAAAGTAGACGTGCCCTTACTTTATAGTAAAATGAATTCTCACCTGCTATAACTAGAAATCCTTAAAAAATTACAGAACACAGACTGTGAAGGAAAAACAGTGGAACAATATCAGCAATGTGGTCTTTGAAAACTTACATTTTAGAAGACCTGCAATCACATTTTAAATTGGCTAGACTGAAAATCATCATGAAGAAGCTATCTAGAATTTTGAAAACCTTTCTTATTTTCCCTGGTGGATTTAAAATCACTTATATCCAAACCCAGGTATTTAATTTAGATAAACTTCAAACAGGTACAAGTTAATTGAACTTTGTATTGAATAGGGAAGAAATTAATTTGACATTTCTAGGAAAATAGAAAGAAGTTATATAATACACTATAGATTTTTTTCCCTTACAACAAATTTTCTCAATGGTGAGACTGGCAAGATCTTTCTTTCATTATTAGAATTTTGATTTTTATTATTTTCCTGTCTCCTGTTATTTAAGTTGTTTTCTACCAAAGCACCCACAAAATGTAGGTGTCCTGGATTTTCATTCCTTGCATTATTTTAGGTTATCTCAAGTTTCAGTTTGGATGAGAAATAATGAAAATAGCATATGCCAGTTATTTTCCGTGGCAGATGGCTCTCACAGGAGCTTCTATACTACTCAGATGCATTTATAGGGTAGAAAAAAATAAAATGTCACACAGTAAGCCAAGAGCTGTTTCATCCAGGGTCAGAAATTATTTATGGACTTAACATTTAGCACTAAAAAGTGTCCTTCAGCAGCCATTGTGCAACGTGGAATTTTATTTCCTTGGGCTAGATGGCGCTGGAGTATATAAAATATCCATCTCTGTCTCCCAGCACAGAGCTTCCCTCTGCTTGGGAAAGGAACAAGCCTTTCCTACATGCAGATATTCCCTTCTTTCTTCCTGTATCGAGAAACAAAATGATAACTCTTCTTGTTCTTTATTTTGAATGTTATTGTTAGTTCCCATTTCACATGGTATATATTCTCTTTTAGTGAAGTGTGGCAAAACTGTGTTTTATACATAGAGGATTATATATATGCCAAAAATTGAACATGTGCACGAAACTCACACACATTTTCTGTGAACATTTGACTTTTTTTTTACCCTTGAGGAGGAGAAAGCAGCATAAAGGAAGAAATTGTGGCATGCCCTGGGATAGTCTGTGTTTCTAGCACAGGAGAGGAGGACTTTCAGTGTAAAGATCTGGAAGGATTGAGATCTACTTGGGCTGGTGTCGAACACCTCTCATGTTCTGTGGTATTTTGTTATGCCCCATCCTAATGAAGGAGGACCTTCCTTCTGCTGTGCAAATCCTCTGTACCTCCTTCTCTGCCTTCTCCTTTATGCCTCTCTGTGTGGAATTCCAGCCATGGCACTGTCTTTCTGCTTCAGCACTGGGAAGAAGTGACTGTAGATGAGTCTCTACCTACATCCTCTGCCCAAGTGGTGGAAGAGGAAATGAAATTCATGTCAATTTGCAGTGAAATTAGTGAAATTTGAACAGTCTAGTGACATCCTCTAGGAATGGGAAATAGTTCCCCTAACAAGACTGAATTGGGTCTCCATTAAGTTAGAGGAAGAAGGACACACGGAGGAGAAAGAGAGAGCCATCACAACCCATCATCCCTGAAAACCCCGTGATCCCAAGGCTGAACTGTGCAACTGCCTGCTGCCATAGTAACTTTCTGTGCTGTTGTTAGCATGAAAGACTCAGTTATTGGTCAGGCTGCGGAGTGAAGGTAAAATGCAGTAGTCAGAGGAAGGTGGTTCAATGGCCTCAAGTGGCCAAAGAATGTTTTCTGTAGATTAACTGCCAAGCTTTCAACACCAGCCAGAGGTGCTCTTCAAATGTGACTAACCAGAGGTAAGAGAAGAGGTGCACTAGCCTGAAGTGTTTGTGCTGAAGTCCTTCATTTGAAGATACCTGTGTAATAGCAATAAATACAGACTTGCTTGAACAGCATTTTAAATTTGTTTTCTGAATACTTCATGTGCTCCTTTGCTTTGGGAATAGAAATGAGTTTCACTCAGAGAGTGTAAGCTACTTTCTTTGAAAGCTTGCTGGAGTTACTTATAACTGCTTATAAGTTTTTACATATGTGGTCTAAGGTTAATTATGTTTTGTGAAAACACAGATCGGGTATTGATCCTCAGAAAAGAGTTAAATCAAAGTTCAGAACAAAGAGAGTAGTGAACTAAGTTGTAATGTATTACACAACACTGCTTATACATCACTTTATTATGCTTTTGATGACATTGGTGTTATTTTTTGGCAGCACAGAAAAACCTCTGAGGTGCAGGCAGGGGTTGCTCTGGCACCCTTGCCCATCTCAGGCATCCCTTATTCTCCAATGGCAATGAAAGGACAGTCACTCCCAACCCTTTCATTTCTGGCTCATGCCTGCATCTCCACTGTGCTCTCTGCAGTGCTGTTTTGGGGAACAGACCCAGGCTGCTGAAACTCATGATTTGGACTGCTTTCCCATGGGGTTGGATTGAGCTGCCAGAGACAGATTCAGCACAAATACCAGTGTTGCTGAATGTGGAAGCACAGCTATTACCTGTCTATGGATGTGCTGAAAAAAAAAAATCTATCTATTGGCAGGATACTATTAGAGATGAAAATGTAAATACTTTTGCCATTTTTGTTAAATTCTTCTCCTCAGGGGCAAAGATCCTTCTATTTTTCATGCCCACACAAAGCATGAAATCTAGTTGGTGGAACATTTGCCCCCATGCTAATCTTTTCTGCCCTTGCAGATTCAGCTTGAACAGTGTTTATTGCTGCTGTGGAGAGATGCTGTCTTTCCTCTTCCACACAGCCACACGCAGCTGTGTTAGGGGCTCATTCTGCCATTGGCTGGGCAGTGGGGCTTAAGCTGACTGCACAGTTAAATTAGCACAAATTGGTAGCAACTGAGCTGATGTTAGTGGCACTGAATTTGTATACCCTGTCATGCTGCTTGATGTAGAACTGCAGGCAGATTTAGAAATTTTGAGCTTGTTTGTTTCTGTTTGTTTATTTCCTCTAAATTTTCTTAATGAGGTTTTAAAGTGTCCTGGAACAAAAATATTTTTAAGGCAGTATTAAATCTATATGACTTTTTAGCATAAAATGGAAATTTAAATTTGTTTTGCTGCTGGAAAAAGGCAATATTGTTTACATCTCAGATCTTGCATACTTTGCTCATGTTATTCTTCTCCTGGACTATGTTCCTGTGCAAGGAGTCTAGAATCTAAGTAAATACATGATACAAAAATTACTGGTTTGGATTCTTCAGTACTGAAACTTTCTAGAGGATGTCCACATTCTTTTGATTTCAGTAAGAACTGAGGACACTTACACCAACTTGAGTTATTACAAGCTCTCCAGGGAAAAGAAACCATTTCAAAATATCTTATTAAGATCAAAGATGAAGCTGATGAGACTGAAATAACCAACCCAATATACTTCTCTTGACTAGCAGAATTGCTGTGGTTCTCCAGCTGTTGTTATAGATGCTCTTAAAAAGAATATTAAAAACATCTGTCACCTATGTTTTTCCATCAAAATGGAAATAGCTGTTACAATGAAAGCTAGGTTGACATTCTGGTCCGAAATGATGAAATAAATATTTGTCTGTCTAAAGCAGAGGAGTATAAAAGTAATTTAAATATGTGGTTAAATTAGGAAAAAAAAGGTGTTCTTTTGGCTGCTAGTAAGTAATGTCAGGTAGGTAGAGACTGGCAGGAGGGTCCCTAATGTTGCATCCAGTGAATGACCTATATACAAAAACATATCACTAATAAGGTATTTCTTTGTGACAAATTGCAGATGTTGTTGAGGACACACATCTCCCTTCCTAGTGTGCCAGGAAAGCCCACCTTGAGAAAAATCTGAGTCGTCCTAAATTTAGTACGTCAGTACATCAGTGCCTTTTTAATCTGGGATCTTCAGGCAGCATCTGGGTTTTATTCCCTTTCAAATGAGCTGTTTACTGGGTTCTCTGAACATGTTTGGGCTTTTTTCCTTCTATCCTCAAAACTGCTTCAGATCCTGATCACCATTAATGTCTGACCACCTCCCAGTTGTGCATTATGAGACCTGACCTGTCACGTATATTTCGGTTTGATTTTTGGTCTTCCCTTGGGTTGTACTTGGTACATCCTTATCATTTCAGCAAATCCTTCCAGTTTCAGGAAGCTTCACTTTTTATGTGTTGTGCTGGCTGTATCTTTCTCACTTCATAAAGGAAATGATCTGCACATGGGGACAGCAATACCTAGCATGCAAAATGGCTGTGGTATATTTAGGAGGCAGATTAAAATGCATGTGATCTACCAAGCATCACAAAATCTGTCTCTGCAAGTGGAATTCTTTCCAGACACTGTCAGAAATACCTTTTCTGATGTCAGAGGCAAACTATCTTTAACAACTTACAGCTACTGGAGGAAACACATTGCATGCAGACTTGGGCACAGGGACCTACTAAGTCCTCATCCATTTTTAGATCTTCTAAGTCTCTGATGTGATACAGCTTTCAGAGCAAGAGTAAAAATTAAAGGCTCTGGTGAGGAGCTTGTTTAATAACACAGGAGACCACTTTGCCTCAAGTGGTGCAATAAGGGAGAAAGGGGTTGGACTAGGTGACCTCTGGAAGTCACTTCCAGCATAAATTATCTATGACTTTATAATTTTTTCAGTAGCAGTGGACTGGCTGAATACTTGTTTCTCTGTATACTTCTCTTAAAAAAAAAGGAAGATTTTTTTTGACCCTTTTGAGTTTTATGGCTTCATTTACAATTTGTCATTTGTATTTCAGAACCAAGTTACAATCTCTGCAGCAGCACTATCACTTATTTTTGTTAAAAGATAATTCCAGCTCCAGAGTACTTCAGTACAGTAAACAGCTCAAGGGTGATGGGGGAGAATAGCCATACGAAACAATGAATCATTTGCCCACATTCATAGAAAAGATCTATGGACAAGCAGGAAACATGCTTTTTCTAATGCATGAATACTGTTCTCTGTTTTATGTTCACACCTGATTATTTTGCCTTCAAATAAATTTAGTCCTATGAATATTTGAAGCCAAATGACTAATTTCACAGCCAAAATCCTATTCCAGACAGAATAGTGTGAGATATCTTATAGTGCTGTAGACACAGGCACATTTTGGGGGTAGGTTTTTGTTTGGCAAAGAAGTGAATTGCAGTTTCACAGAAGAGAAGCCTACACCTCTTCTTTCACTTGTGTAATACAACTACTAAAGGCAAATTAACAAGATTTTTGGTTCTTGCACATTGTTAGGTTAAGATAAGAGCAATCAGGCCACTTTAACCTGTCTGCTTGATGTGGTCTGTATGTCCAGCACCTGGGCACGAGCAAGAGTTCAGACAGGAGACTGACTGATGTTTCAGCACTGGTCTCTAATGGTCCCAGCTTGCATCCCCTGTTTGTGTGTGGTGTTAGGTGTCCCTGTAAAAATGTTTCTCCATGATCTTTATTACCTGGAGGGGGTTTGTGTGTCTATCTGCATGTAGCCAAATGTTGTCACAGGCTTCCAGTCAAGTCAGCCCATGTTGATATCATGGTGTCCCTTTCCAGTGGTTACTGGTATTGTTCTCCCATCACTTGCTGATCCATGCCCTTATCAGGCCTCATTACACTCAGGACTTGTTTGCCCTGCCCTGCTGTCTGCAGCTTATTATACTCAGGCACTCAGCTCTTGATCAAGGCAAGGTTGTAGTGCTCCCATGACATGACACATTCCTTTGTGACAACGAAGGCAAACTGTCTCAGGATGCATTAGCAAGAGCATATCCCGAAAGATCAAGGGATGTGATTATGCTGTTTGGGGGCCTGTTAGGCTATACCTCAACTATACTGTCTAGTTGGAGTTTCTCCAGTTCAAGAGAGACTCTAAAACTTAAATCTGATCTACTAAAGGGTCAGCAAGAGGATTGGAGGGTTGGTGGATTTGACATATGAAGAAAGCATGAATAAATAGGGTTCAGCCCAAAAAAGGGGAGGCTCCAGGGATATCTAATCATGATTTCCCAATACCTGAAAGATAGTTATGTGGAAGATGGAGGCATTTACTTCAAAAGAGGGCATGCTGACAGTACAAAAATATCAGGCACAAGTTGCTTTAAGGGAAATTCACCAAGGAGATAAGAAGGAAACTTCATCTTGCGAAAGATTTAATGTTGTAGTAATTTGTCCAGAAACATGGTGGAATCTCTCTTGCTGGAAATTGTTTTTCTTGTTCAGGACTTGGCTTGACAGGGTGCTTGATAAGCCAGACTTTCAAGAGAAAGTTGGGCTAGATCGTCTCAAAAGGTTCCTGCACACTCAAGATACTTCTATTATGTGTCCCTGCTCATGGCAGGGAAGTTGAAACCAGTTGATCTTTAAAGTCCATTCCAACACAAGCCATCCTGTGACTTTATGATTCTTTTATTCTCTGCACATTCAGCTCAATAAAACCTACAACCTGCTTGTTGCAGGAAGGGGATATGTTTCAGGATATCACAGATTTATTCTGCCTGTAGCTTGATGACACTAGCAACTGACAAAAATGTTTTTTAATTCTGTGACTCCTATTAATTATCCAGTAACCTTGAAAAATTTCCCATCGGCCCTTTCACTTATTGAAATTTCTTACATGAACTGCTTGGATTGTACAGATTTTTTTTTTTAGCTAGTACCTTACTATCCAATTAGAAAGATAAATAGATAGTGGAAAAATCAATTAAAGCAGAAAAGTTATAATGTGTTAAACTAGAATTGGTTCTGACCTGGAAGAATTGGGTCATTATCTAAATATTCCCTAGTCTTGGAGTTGCTTTCATCCTGTGGTTGAGTTCTGGTTCCACTGAACTTCTTAAGAAAGTTAATCTAAATTTTACTCTAAAGCAGGAGTTCTGAAGAGTTCAAAGGTTGCTATATTTACATCATCAAACAATTTAGACGCAAATTGAATGATTTTATGCCTCTATTCAGACCTGTGAAATTATGAGGTCATGGAAAAAAAAAGGTTCTCTTGTTAACTCAACTATTTTTATAATTAACATTCATTTGGCTACTTGAGGTTTAGCATGCTATTTCATTAAAATAATGCAATTGCAGATGGAGAAAAGAAAGTTTTTAAAGTATAATTGGTTTTCATTGTCAATATAACTTAAAATCCCATTAGCCACAAAATTTCAGCTTTGTTTTCCTAATGACTTGCATAATAGGATCATGAGATTTCTCTCCACTAAAAAAAAAAGAAAAAAATTCTCACACGGAGGCTTTAAAGGTTATTATTTGCATGAATTTTCCCCCCTCAGTGTTACATTTCCACTTTTATTTCCACCAGCACTGAAAGGTCAGAGACCTAGCGAGTTAAATGAAATCATGTCAAGAGCAACTAGAGCTCTTACTTCCCCCCTTCCTGTCTTTTTTTTTTTTTAAGATACTGACAGCTACTGGCAAATGCAACCAGTTTGATTTGGAATCTTTGTCCATCTCAACCTATTAAGGCAATTTAGAGCACTCTTCTGGGCCTTCCATGGTGCTGTTCTCTCTTCTACATGTGCCTGTGGCAAGTTTTGTCACTTCATTTCAGGAATTGCAGTGCACTGGACTGGATTGGACTTAAATGGACACTGTTATGGAGACATTGTAAAACCAGAAGTGGTACAAAGAGGTGTAAATATTCCCATTAATAAATATTTTCCAGTTTACTTATATTCATACAAGTAAACTAGATCTGCCACACATATTATTAGAAAAACTCCCTTCTCATTTTCTATGTGTCTCTGTTATCACAGGAGTCAAACACATTAAAAGTTGTAGAAAAATCACATTTCTGGAAGAGATCTTGAGAAGTTATCCTGTACGTCTTCTTCCCACAGGGCAGGTTCAGCTCTTCCTAAACCGTGCCTGACAGATTTTCATCTTACCCATTCTTTAAAATCTCCAGCCTTGAAAAATCTGTATTTTCTCCAGGCAATTTATTCAAATGTTTAAGAACATTTGACACTATTTCCTCTAATATATAACTTAGATCTTTGTTGCTGCATTTTAGGCTGATTTCTTGCTTTCCTATTTGAATTTGCTCTTTATGCAGTAGTGTTTTAAAATACTTAAAGACCTAAAAATACTTTAAAATACTTAAAATACTTAAATGCTCTTCAGATGCCACTCATCTGCACTAAACAACTCAACTTGTTTTGGTTGTCCTCAAAGGTTGTGTTTTATAACCCTTTGATTATTCTTATCTCTTTAGTTGGTCAGCATTTCTCCTGCAGGTATCCTATATTTAGACAAAGCAGTTGAGTGAAATAAACAGGAAGTTCTTTTACTTTGTCTTCTATATGATTCTCTTCCAGGATGAAGCTTCCATTTTGTCTTTGAAATAGCCTTGCATAGCTGACTCATGCCCAATTTATGATTCACTATAGTCCATGCATCCTTTTTCAGAAGAACTGTTATTACTCCTCCTATAATTTTGCAGACGGTTACTCTTACCTAAGTGGAGAACTTTTGATTTTTTGCCCTTATTAAATTGCACCCCAGCCACTTCAGAAAATTTCTCCAATTTATAATAATCAGTTTGAATTCTAACCTTGTCATCGCCTGTCTCAGCTTTGAATCATCTGGAAATAGAGCAACTGTATTCCCTACTCCATCATGCAGTTTTTATTATCGGAAGTTTTCCATAGACCTAGACTTCAAATCAGTCCCCAGCAGACCTCACTCTTACATCCTTCCAGCTGAACAGTTTGTCTTTACGCACAGTATCCCAATCAGTTGTGTCCCTACCATATGGCAGTTTCAGGAAGACCCTGGATTGCAGAGAGAAATGTCATAAAAGACACTGTCAAAAACTTCTCTAAAGTAAAGATATTTTTCTTTTCAATACACAGGCCTGTCACCATGTCATAGGAAAAAACTCGTTTGCTTGACTTGATTTGTTCTTGACAAATCAGCGTTGGTTGATTCATATCCCCTTGTTCCCATCCAGATGTTTGAATACTTGAACCAGTATTTTTTTTTTCCTGGTAATTGAAATGAGATTGTCTGATCTACCCTTCTTTTCATTTTTTTAAAGGTAAGAAATATGATTGCTTTTTTTCTGTTTTCTAAAACTTTACCTGTCCTCACTCCATCCTTAATATAATTGCCATGGGCTGTGAGATCACTTCAGGTCAGTTCTCTACATACTCTCAGGTGAATTTCATCAGGACCAGCCAGTTTACAAAACATCCAGCTTCTCAAAGTAGAGTTGAATCTCTGCTTTGCCTTTTCCATCCCAAGTTCTTGCCCGTTTTTTGTTGATGCTAATTGTGTTAGACATCTAATCACAGCTGCTGTATCAAGTGAAGACTGAAGGAAAAAACCTACATTCTCATCTTTGCCCATCTGTGCACCATTGAGGCCTCTCGTATTTAGGAACCTGTGAAATGTTTTGATAATCTCTGCTTTCTGTAGTGATAGAATAAGGAAAGAGAAAGATAGAAGTGTTCATATTTAAACTAGTTTTTGACCTCAGAAGGAAGTTAAGAGTCTAATGTGGGCCACATGTAAGATTCATCACACTCATTTTGATCAATGAAAATGCTCATATCTAATTAAAGCATGCTCTTAAGTGTTGCTATGATGCAGCCTGTATTAGAAACAGAATTCAGATGGGCTGACTTTCCATCGCAGGACCCTGCCCCCGAGGGCAGACAAAAGGGAGAATCTGCAGCACAGCACATCCCTTGCATGTCACTCACACCACGTCTGCTTTCTTATCACNTAAGTGTTCCTTTGTAGTCAATGGGAGATAGAAAGTGACTTCAAGGATCAGCTTTTATCCTTTTCTATATACCTTTGTTATATGAAACCCAATCTGTCAATAACAGCAGGTGATGATGATACCAGTGCAAGCAGACAGGGATGGCAGCTTGGTGAAGACTTGGTGCTTGGAAAGGCTTTATTACATTTGAGGACAAACACATCACCAAAAGCAAATGTCCAGGTTTTGTTCTAGTTGTATCATAAGCTTTAAGACTGCATTGCCTTAGCCCCATCTGTTACAAAAGTGAATGACAATTTACATTCTGATTTTTAAGATGTTTAATTTGGTGCACAGCATCATGTTTGACAGACCACTGTTTTTACTTTTTTTTTTGTTGGGAATCTGAATTAATGCAGGAATTATTCATGAGCATATGTATATATATTGGTGAAAATAATCTGTTCCTGTGCCAGAAAGGAAGTTACCATAAACTGGCTACAGCCCACTTCTTACAAAATAACTTTCAAGGTTAGGAAAAGGTTGTATTTTAGTCATTTTTAAAATGGCTTCCAAAAGATGTTTTTTGAAATAGTTCAGCTTATAGCATGGTATCAATATAAACAGCTTGTTTTACTATCATGTAACCAGTGTGGTGACCTAGCTGAAGTCCAAGTCTGTTTTAAAGGACTAAATATTTTTATTATTATTATTATATATATATATATTTTTTTTTTTTACTTTTTTTATTATCAATGCAGTCAAGAAGTCCAAATTTAGCTTAAGTTTCCCCACCTCATTCAGTCTCCATTCCTTTAAAGACTATGTCTTCCCCTGTGTGCCCCCAGATTCTGCACACAGAGCTGTGAATCACTCTCATATATTTGCTTCATGGTGGATGCCAAGAAAACCAGTGTATGTTGGTCAGGGCACGCAGTAATTCTTCAATTATCTTCAAATGTTCAGTACTGCTTGGGTTTCATTCAGGTCTTTTTTTCTGATGTGACATCATGAACTTTTTTGTATTTGTAGAATCTACATCTTTCTTTCCTTTCTCTTCCTGCACTGGACTAGAATTTGATGTGTACGCTGTGCATTAAGCGAGTCTCTGCTCAGCTAAAATATAATGTGTGTGTTTGTGTGTGTGTGCATGGGGACACACAGGTGAGAGATTCCTGAAAAAAAAAAAACAAACAAAGGAGGTTTTCCTTTTATGCCGATTTGAATGATTGCCCTTCACTTGATAAAGTCTGGCACATACCTTGGTGTTTCATATGAACTGTCACAATAACCTGACTATAATGCAGATTCCTGACCCAGCTTCCAGAGGTTTGTGATTTGTCTCCTTGTTCCATTAGCACTTTGTCATCTGCTCCCCTGATGTCACTGTCATATGGAGAAGAGGTTTAGGGTGAGGCTCTTGATAGTGTTGAAAAGTCTCTTTGTATTTTAGTCCCTCTGTATCTCTCCACTCTCCATTTACACAATACCCATTTATATGTTTCTGCTTATCTCACCAACTGATGTATCTCACACACAACTTGTAGAGCCTTATTGTGGAGGCTTATGAATTTAAATATTTGGGGTTTATTTTGAACAGGATATAGTATAACAAGAAGGCTGTCAAATGTTCCTTCTGTGTAATTCCTTATCAGTGTTTCAGAAGAGGGCACGTTTCCTCTGACATGACAGTAAGAATTGGCTGGACTAGTTTCTGGAGTGTCAATAAAGGAGGGATCTTAGGCACATACTTCTTTTGGGGCTCGTGAGCTCCTTTCTGTAGTGTTGGGGGTTTTTTGTTGTTGTTGTGTTTTTGTTTTTGTTTTTCCCTCTCTGTTGTTGTTGCTGTTGTTGTTGTTGTTGTTTTGTTTGGGATTTTTTAATTTTGGGGTTTTTTTCCTTAATGTGATTCATAGTAAATCCCATCTGTTTTAACCTGTCCCTACAAAGAAGGGAACACAATAGGAGTGATTGAATAGATGAATAAATAAAAACCAAACCAAAGCAGGAAGGAACTGCACAGTATTTCCATGTTTTGGTTCAAATAATTTTAAACATATTCAAAATCTTTAAAGATATTCAAAATCCGTAGTGAAATTAAATGCCTTTATTAAGTAGCCATATGTAATCATATTAATGATTTATATTAATGATGACATCATATAAATATAACTTTCATTGCTGATATAAAATGACTGAATGAATAAGTATATAGTATAAAAAATCAATAAGTATATAGTTTTAACTGTATATGCCAGTAATGATGCTGCATATAAGGATGATATAATATTTTTATATTTATAATTCAGATAAAGTAGATTAGAAAGGTTTTGCCAAAGCACAGGAATAGAGGCCAGAAAAGCATTGCTTGAAATATCTTTTCTCTACAGCTTAGTACAAATAACTTAACTGCTCTACAGCAAATTTTCTGATCTCTGAAATGGGAATAGTAGCTGAGAGTAAGGTGAATGACTTACACAGGACTACATTTCAATGGCTGAAATACAGGATATATTTAGAGATTTTTTCTGTTGAATTTCTTCTTTCATTTTTCACATATCTAATTTCAATTTGCTAAGTAACTACTTGGCTGTCAGCCCTCAAATTTACATTGAATTATGTTTATTTTTCTGATTGTATTTGAACTGGAATCCTTATAAACACAGGAAAAATGTTCTCCCTTCATATTGTAATTTGACAACTTATGAATTTGTATATGTCATTTTGTTAGTGCAAGGTATCCAATATCTTTATTTTTGGAGGTGTTAAGAGCAAGTTGGAAGAATCACCTTGTAGGACACATTTAAATTTAGTTTTGCTGCAACTGCTGGAATGCACAAAATTAAATGTTCTGCTTTCCCACCCCATGTTGTTACTACAAGGTCTGTTTCAGGAATGGTGGGTGGCTTCCTGTGTGGTCTGAACAGGGCATTCCATTTACAAAACTGGAATAAATTCACTGATCCCCTCTGATCACAGTCAAGGCTAACTTTAATCACAAATTGCTTTTTGGCTCAGTTCTTTGGGGTCAGAATTTCCTCTCAGGATAACTGGCAATTTTGCTACATTCATTAGACAAGGCACAGATACATGGCAAAGCTCTGTAGCATGCTGCCCATTTTATACCAGTGTGCGCCTGCCCCAATTCATTAATTCTCAGCTGCAGCCCACCACCTTGTCTAGCTCTATTCTGTATAGAATGGTTATAACTGATTCCTTCCTCGGTGTAGGAATTGTCTCTTGTTGGAGAAGGGGACGGGCAATGTCCATGCTCAGGGACTGAGGTGGTGGCAGANGTCAAATGTTCCTTCTGTGTAATTCCTTATCAGTGTTTCAGAAGAGGGCACGTTTCCTCTGACATGACAGTAAGAATTGGCTGGACTAGTTTCTGGAGTGTCAATAAAGGAGGGATCTTAGGCACATACTTCTTTTGGGGCTCGTGAGCTCCTTTCTGTAGTGTTGGGGGGTTTTTGTTGTTGTTGTGTTTTTGTTTTTGTTTTTCCCTCTCTGTTGTTGTTGCTGTTGTTGTTGTTGTTGTTTTGTTTGGGATTTTTTAATTTTGGGGTTTTTTTCCTTAATGTGATTCATAGTAAATCCCATCTGTTTTAACCTGTCCCTACAAAGAAGGGAACACAATAGGAGTGATTGAATAGATGAATAAATAAAAACCAAACCAAAGCAGGAAGGAACTGCACAGTATTTCCATGTTTTGGTTCAAATAATTTTAAACATATTCAAAATCTTTAAAGATATTCAAAATCCGTAGTGAAATTAAATGCCTTTATTAAGTAGCCATATGTAATCATATTAATGATTTATATTAATGATGACATCATATAAATATAACTTTCATTGCTGATATAAAATGACTGAATGAATAAGTATATAGTATAAAAAATCAATAAGTATATAGTTTTAACTGTATATGCCAGTAATGATGCTGCATATAAGGATGATATAATATTTTTATATTTATAATTCAGATAAAGTAGATTAGAAAGGTTTTGCCAAAGCACAGGAATAGAGGCCAGAAAAGCATTGCTTGAAATATCTTTTCTCTACAGCTTAGTACAAATAACTTAACTGCTCTACAGCAAATTTTCTGATCTCTGAAATGGGAATAGTAGCTGAGAGTAAGGTGAATGACTTACACAGGACTACATTTCAATGGCTGAAATACAGGATATATTTAGAGATTTTTTCTGTTGAATTTCTTCTTTCATTTTTCACATATCTAATTTCAATTTGCTAAGTAACTACTTGGCTGTCAGCCCTCAAATTTACATTGAATTATGTTTATTTTTCTGATTGTATTTGAACTGGAATCCTTATAAACACAGGAAAAATGTTCTCCCTTCATATTGTAATTTGACAACTTATGAATTTGTATATGTCATTTTGTTAGTGCAAGGTATCCAATATCTTTATTTTTGGAGGTGTTAAGAGCAAGTTGGAAGAATCACCTTGTAGGACACATTTAAATTTAGTTTTGCTGCAACTGCTGGAATGCACAAAATTAAATGTTCTGCTTTCCCACCCCATGTTGTTACTACAAGGTCTGTTTCAGGAATGGTGGGTGGCTTCCTGTGTGGTCTGAACAGGGCATTCCATTTACAAAACTGGAATAAATTCACTGATCCCCTCTGATCACAGTCAAGGCTAACTTTAATCACAAATTGCTTTTTGGCTCAGTTCTTTGGGGTCAGAATTTCCTCTCAGGATAACTGGCAATTTTGCTACATTCATTAGACAAGGCACAGATACATGGCAAAGCTCTGTAGCATGCTGCCCATTTTATACCAGTGTGCGCCTGCCCCAATTCATTAATTCTCAGCTGCAGCCCACCACCTTGTCTAGCTCTATTCTGTATAGAATGGTTATAACTGATTCCTTCCTCGGTGTAGGAATTGTCTCTTGTTGGAGAAGGGGACGGGCAATGTCCATGCTCAGGGACTGAGGTGGTGGCAGACACCTGTGGTCCATATTTCTGCTGTGGCAGAGTTGCTGTCAGTGGAAGCTCAACGGGGCTTAGTTGTGTTGGGTTTCCCGTTAGTTCATGTGAGAATCACTGCCTCAGACTCTGCTGGCATGGCCACACAATGGCAGCTGTCACTTTAGTTGTCATTTGAGATTTTGTCCAGGAACACTTTGAACTCAAAACCAGAAGTCTCTGCAGCTTGAGCTGAAAAGAAAGTGTCCCTAGCCAAAAGAGAAATACTTTTATAACCCTTCTGCAGACTGGACAGCTGGGGCAGGTTCACAGTATTGCCAAGAAGAGTTGTAGCCACAGTATAAGTGGAACGGAAACATGGTGGTGTCAGGCAATCTGGCAGTGCTTATCCCCGTGCTTATCACCATGTTAATGTGGGAATTGGGAAGGTAAATGCACATTTGGTGGATTAGACTCTTCTAGCAAACTCAGAGTGAACATATATTAGGAATAGATTGCAGAACACCTAGCTACCAATTTAGTTCTGTTCATCATCATACAAATACCCAAACCTTTGAGAAATTAGAAAACTTGCAGAAAGTAATGCTGCTAGTGGTGTCTATAAATCAAGAGCAAATAAACAATCATTAAAATTCTTCCTCAGTAACAGAATCTGGTAGTGACTCAGAAGCAGTAAGTGAGAATAGATAGTCTAGCTCCAGCCCTAATAGAGAAGGATCTGTGCCAGCTAGCAACTTTCTGTTTCTTTCAGTAAATAAAACTAGGTTGCAGGCTGGATTACTAATGGAAGTTGAATCACCTGTATTCTGAAATTTATACCCAGTCAAATGGCAATTTCCTTACTTACTGACATAGTCACCCACACGTATGTTCTTTTAATCCTCATTGACATTAGTGGGAAATATGCTGCTGTATGGACAGGGAAGGGAGATAGGCAAAAACCTTTTTTGTTTTTCCATCCTGGTAAGGCAAAAGTGGAAAATAATTCTTATTGCTAGAGCATCGCACAGATTAAGACAAAAATGTGCATCTTTTTCTCCCTTTACATCTAATCTTGGCTGAATGCAGGACGAAGGTTATCATGAGTCATATGAATATTTCTGCTCTCTCTGGAAAAAGTAGAATGGCTCATTACCATTAATATATTATTCTGTACCAACATATTTTATTTTTTAACAGGAAAGCTGATGCACACCAGACATAGGTTACATACATTTTATTTAGCTGAATTCAATTGTTCCCACTGAGGAGTTTTGAAAGCGATGTTTGGGTCCCTCTCTGGAGGACTTTTGCTTGTTTTCCACTAGTCTTGGAAACCTTAGCCTAAAAAATAACCCAAAAGGGGTTTGGAAAAAAATAAATGCACCAGTATTTGGGAAAGTTACAGAGGATAGTTATGAGCTTGTTTGCCATCGATCTTGGGAAAAATAGTGAAATGGTTGATACAGTTCAAATTAATAAAGAGTTAAAAGAGGTTACTTTAATTGTTGCCAATCAACACCAGTATATGCTAATAAAATTTGTTAATACAGCTTGCTTCATTTTTATGAAATTGAAAATTTGATTGAGGAATCTGTTTAATATAGTTAGACATCTCCAGGGCATTTGATTTGGTACAGAGCAATATTTCAATACCTAGGAAGAGTGATGAAAAATCAATGGAATAATAAGTGCATATAAAAGTAATTAATGAGCTTCAAAATGCAGTTGTGCATTGGGCGTTGCTGGGGTGGGGTTACTGTCCTGGGGTGCCTTTATGATGCTGTGTCCCCTATTGCCTGCTCTGTGCCCGGACATGAATCCTGTGCCTTTCTGTGTCTTTAAGGAAGACCCAAGAGAGGCGGAGGGGAAGGCAGTGGAATTCCTTCGGCGGCTGTGTTCAAAACACAGATAACTCGCTCGCTTCTCCTCAGCTCTCGGCTCTCTACAGCAGGGAAGAGAGTTGCATTCTCTTGCTTTTTACCTAGCTTCTTGTTCGTTAGCTGAGGCACCAAGTTTCCTGGGACTTTGGCTTCTTCTCTTCTGGACTGTTCAGCACCACCAGAACATCACCAGGAGGCCCCAGAGAGAGCAGAGCCATCACCCACAAAGAACTCTGAAACTACCCAAGTTTTCTTCACAGCGAGAGGTTTTATTATTTAACATCATTCATTCTTTTTTTTTGGTGCCTGCGTGCCCCCCGCTTGTTAAATAAATAACCTTTTTTTTCACTTTCCTCAGAGGAATTTTTTTTCCTGAACCTGGTGGGGGTGGGACAGCTGAAACCTGCTTTCTATCAGAGGAGGTTTCCTCCAATTTGTCTCAAACCGGGACAGTTACCTTTCCCCATGGCAGCCCCCACAGTGCTGGGCTGTGAATTGGTAGCTGGAAAGGTGGTGGTGACACACCAGGGCTTTGGACATGGCACATCGAGGCTGTTGCTCCACTCTCTCCCACTGAAGGCCAGGCTGGGGCTGGGTGAGAAGCTGGAGGGGACACAGCTGGACAGGCTGACCCAAAGGGGTATTTTGTACCATATGATGTCATCCTCAGTGATAAAAGCTAAGAGAATGAAAGTGGGGAGCATTCATTATTCAGTCTTTTCTCTTCTGAAGCATCACTATGGGTACCAAATCCTGCTTCCCAGGAAGCAGCTGAGCATCACCTGCTGATGGAATGGAGGAAAGAAATATTCAATTTTAAAAAAAATATAGCTTCTACACTGTCATGGGTTAGCATAGTTTGAGTTTTGAGGAAAGACTCCTTCAGCCTCGGAAGTGATTTTTTTGCAAAGAGGTGCTTACAGTTTCCTCTAGACCTGACCTAACCAATCAACTGGCTAGTTGGAATATTGACAACTTCTTTAAGCCACTTAAGAAGCTTGGTACGCCTCTGTGATACACATTTAAGAACGAACAGAGCCCAGGAAGGCTCTCTCTGACTTCCGGCCTTCGGACAGGTAACTGGGGGAGGCCCGGGGCACGGCCCAGCGGGGCCGGGCCCTGCTCGGTCCGGCCGGGCCGGCCAGGAGCCCACCCTGGAGCGGCCCTGTTCCATCTGCGGCCCGGCCCGGCCCCCCCAGCCCTGCTCCGGCCCCAGCCCTGCTCCGGGCGGGCCAGGCCCCCTCAGCTGCTCCGGACGGGCCATGCCCCCCCTCACCCACTGCTGCTGCCCGGCAAGGAGAGATAAGCGAATTCCAGCTGCAAGGCCGGGTGAGATTAACTCTTTTAGTGCTGTAAGATTTCTCCAGAACAGATGAAGCCTCCAGACATTCAATCCTCTCCTGAGTCAGAGGAAAAGGACAGATGATGGCACGTGAAATAAACAGCACAGAGACACCAAAGTCAGCAAAGAAGGAGGAGCTGAAACCCTGAGAGAGGAGAAAGAGGAGATGCTTCTCCTGGAAGCTGAAATTCTCTTGTAAGGCTGTGGTGATGGACTATAATATATCTCAGTGTTCCCGTTGTAATTTCATGAAGCATGGTGGGGGGAGGCAGAGCGTTCAAAACCGCAACCCATGGGTAGAAGTACCTGTGCTGCATTAAGCAACTACTGAAGTAGCTGTGATTTATTGAGAAGTTTTAACAGAGAGAGTTGAAAGTGATGTAGACTCTCTCGCTCCCAGAGGAAGGCCTCTGTGCCTTTTCAGTTGAAGGTGATGAGGACCCTCTTGCTGCCAGAGAAGAAGGGGGCCTCTGTGCCTAGAGATAAAGATGCACCTACAGACAGGTGAAAAGAACTTTTGTTTTGAAGGAGATGAGGACCCTCTCACTACCGGAGAAAGGGAGGACCTCTGTTCCTAGAGATGAATATGCACCCACAGATGGGTAAAGAGAACTTTTGTTTCTGAACAGCTCATCCTTAAAATGGTACCCCATTAGCTAAAGAAATTAACCCTCGAAAGCAGTTGTGGGGAAAGCTGCAAGTTGAGGGAAGGGACTTTCACAGGCAAGGAGAAACCATTCCGGGCGGCCTTGCTGTGACACTGAGCCACAAGAGAACTGTTTAACTGTTTTCGTGTGGAGATGTCTCCATAGCATGAGCAAGAGAGACTCCTCTCCCTAGGTGGACTGAGAAAGTTCTTATAGAGATGGTAAACTGACTCTGGAAAACCTTGAGGGTTGTTGTTTCACATTGTCGGTGGGAGGAGGGAAGAAGGTGGGGGGAGGAGAAGTGTTCTGAGGGTTTAGTCTAACTTTCTTTTTCTGCCTTTTAGTTCTGTTAATAAACTTCTTTATGCTTTTAAGGTTTAAGTTTTGTGCCTGCTTTGCTTTTCTCCTGGTTCTTATCTCACAGAAGGAAAATACGTAAGTAATGGGCTTTTTGAACCAAACCACTACACTAAAATTGGTGTTTCTGCCCGGTTATCCAAACTGAACCCGCTACATACACACAGCCTTTGCTTTATTTCATTAAACTGCCTTCATCTCAAACCACTTATTTCATCCTATTTTCTCCTTCTTTCCTGCTGAGGATGGGATGTGAGAGAGTGGCTTGGTGGACACCTGTGGCCAGCCAAGATCAACCCACCCCAAGTTGTAAATGGGAATTATTAGGAAGCAGATATCCTCTCAGGGAAGCCCCAGTAAGATCCATTCTTCACTACACATGCATTATCACAATTTGGAAAATACAGAATTGTGCTACTGAAGATTCTGTTTGAAAAAAATCTAGGGGAAGATATAAATAATGAAGAAAATTAGTTATGAAAATTTAAGCACTTTGATCACTTGAAACTGTGGCACAGGAAAACTATTTCCCAGTATTGCCCAATACATATTCAGAGGCCAGAAAAAAAAAAAGTCAGTTATACACAAAGGACTGGAAATATGTTCATGAGAGCAGGGAGTGTGAAATGGAGTAGAGGTCATGGAAGCTAATCTGGTGAAAACGAGCTGCTAAAGATAACACTGTGGCAAAAAGGTTAATGGGACCACTACATGAATCCACAAGAGGATATGAGAAGTTATAGATTAAATTACTGTATTGTTGGGTTTTGCACTGACCCCTCTGTATTAGGATCATTTCTGATATTTAGTGAAGAGTGTTATAAAATGGGAGAAGATTTAGAGAAGAGCTATGAGAATGATTAATGAACGGGAAAACATGCTATAAGGAAGGAGTAAATTAGTTCCATGTATTTAGTTTATCAAAGAGAAGATTAGGGAGCCAATGTCTATCTGGTGAACAAGATGCAATAGTGCATTCTTCAGCCTAACCAGCAAAAGATAACTGGAATCTTCGTTAGACAAAATAAGACTGGAAGCATGAGCATGTCTTTGAAAAAGAATTGTTTGGTTTTAATGCAGTTTACCAAAGGATTCTTCACCAGTGGTAAATTTGTAATCAGGATTAGGGTTTTGTTTCTAAAAGCTATCTTCCTGTTGAGATCAATCTTCTGCAGTCAGAAGCTATCTATCTGGCTTCTGGCAAAGCATGAAACATTTTTTGTGTCTCACAGAGGTATAAATATTAGATCAAAGCTTTAGTCCATTCTACAACTGGAGATGTTACATGCAAAAATTTTGCTAAATTCCTTATTTTTCTGTATCCCAGCTCCATTAGCGTCCCCTTTGTCTTATCTTCTGTAACAATTCATTTCACTTTCTGTGATATGAATGCTTATTAAAAAGCTACCCCATACAGATATATACATGAGGAAATTTATTTACAGAAATGTCTGTTTTTACTAATTGCTACTTTCCTGGGTATCCTTAGCTTTTCCCACCATTTCTAAGATGATGAATTTTAAGGAGAGAAGAATAAGGAAAAATAGAATGAGAAAGATAATTTGGAGAAGCACATTAGGAACAGCCGAATAAAAAAAAATCAACCAGCATAGAGACTTAAATATGCCTCATGTTTTATTGTTTAGTGATGAGGAATACATTTACAGGTGTGCACTTTCACTTTGAAAAATTCCAAACTGTTTAATTAATTGTTTGTCTTATTTCTCCCCTTACAACTTTCTTTGACTTCACTTTTCCTTTCCAGCTCTTGTCAATAATAAGAGCATGCATCTTAAAAAAAAAAAAAAAAAAGACATAAAATTCAGTGGAAAACATTAATTTATAAATTGATTGGTCCCCAGAAGAGTCAGGGCAAAAGAACCGTGTTTCATGATATGGGAAAAAAATGGAAAGAGACCCAATTCTGAGATGATCAGAAGCAATTGATTAATTTAATTTTGAAGCAATGACTACTAAAATAATGTTGTTATTTTTTTCACAATAATAATTGACTGGACTACAGGGCTAATCTGTTTCTCTTTCAGACCAAGAGCAAGGTTCCTCATAATGTAAGCAGGAGGTGACTATGACAATGTTAGCATGGTCTGCGTCAAATTTATCTTAATGCCTTTATGCAGGCCAAAAAAAAGTATTTTAAAATGAAAATACCGAAGTATTGAGTAGCTTTTAAGTAATTTATCATTTTTTGAAGTTAGTAATTGTCTGTCATATTGTAATGATTCAAATTACATCACCATAGAAGTTCAAAATGACCCAGCTACACAAAATTCCTTTTTCCTACCAAATTAACATTTCGGATTCTTGTTCTTCCATATTGTGCTGTCAGTCTTTTATAGTGGTATCAAAGACACTAGAAGCCCTTTCATGTAAAAACAGAAAAAAACAACTCTACAACTGTGTGTTATAGGCCTGGAATCGAAACCTCCTGGCTTCCGGGTGAATGTACTATAGACAAAAGTGGCTATGCTTAGGAGCATCTTGTCATTTAATAGTTGCATTTTTCAGGAAATAGTGGAGACTGTTTCATTGTTTGAAAGAACTTCTTGAGAAGATTTTAGCCCCGAAGAAAATTTCAGACTATTTGAAGCCCTGAGGATCCACTCTGCTATTTTGAGCTGCAAAGTATTTCTTTTTAAAACTTAAGAAAGGACATGAGGAGGGAAGAAACATTCCCTTATTAGTTTGTTTATGAAAGAACTCTACTTCAGTACCAAGATTTGCCTATTCTAGTCTCTTATTTACAGGAGAAAATCCTAGCACAGTCCCAGTCTTGAAATAAATGTGTCTGATTCTGGTTTGCACAGAACTTTGTTTCTGTCATTCTTCTCTCAGATCATTCTGACATTTCCTGAAACTTTTGCCTATTTCCCACATTTATTTTCAAAATGAGAATCTAGGTATAGGTCCTGGTTATTTAGCAGATGCCTAAAAAAATATGAGCAGTACCTCTCATACCCTGTGCCCAGTAAGCCTTAACCTCCAGTGTTTTCTTGTGTCCACTTTTTCCAATATTGCAGTTAATTTGTTCTTATGTTTGAATTGAATTTCTCATTTCACTTGTGAGAAATTTTATTTTTCCCTTCCTTCCTTGCTTCCCTGCTTCTTTCCTTCTCCCTCCTGCATTTCTTTCTTTCTCTTTCTCTCTTTCTTTCCTTTTCTTTCTTTCTTTCTCTCTTTCTCTCTTTCTTTCTCTCTTTCTCTCTTTCTCTCTTTCTTTTCTTTCTTTCTTTTCTTTATTTTCTTTCTTTTCTTTCTCATTCATCTCTCTATGTGTCTCCATCTCTCATCTCAATTTTCAGGAAACACAAGAGACCTAACTTGTGTCAGTGATGACCCTTTTGGTTGTGGATACAGAACATAGGGTTTTTGAAGAGACAAGGGAAAGACCTTAGGATGGATGCTGCTCATTCCTGATCCCTGTGGTGCTGCTGGAAATGCTGAGTGCCTTTTTAAAACTGAATAGACCTAGACAGGCATAGAGGCGTAGGACACTAGGGATTAACTCAAAAGGTAGGGTCAGAGAAAAGATAAGGTTTATAAAACATACAGATTAAAGAAAAAAGAATAAGATTAAGGGGAGAGACACTCTTACAAATCAGTACAGTCAGGAGCGAGACTGCTGCATTCTCCTGACTGAAAAGCTAACCCTCCCTTTATTCAGAAATGTTCAAAGTAATAAACAGTGCCTTGAACTCCTCTAACCTCCTTTCTTTTAACCTTATCCTTCTAGCATACCCCATGTTATGTCCACCAGGGACATCTTTGACTCTTTCAAAAGCAAGTGGCTCAATTAGAAAAGAAGCAGCATTTGCCACACAGCCCACTCACTCCCCCAGTCTCCTTTAATCCCATCTAAACTGAAAGCATTCATTTATGTGTCTGCTCTGTCACAATGGCACATATTGATTATCAATACGGGGACCACATTTTCAAACCAAGTCAACTGTAGGGTTCACTGTGTACAATTGTGACACTGTTTTTAAAAGATCCTTTCCCTGTGGCATTTATGGCCGTACTTTCAGTAAGTTTTGTTTCCAGGGCTTCGTTACCTTTACTGTAGTCCCTTTACTTGTCTGGCCCAAAGGGCAGTGGTGATGAGCTTTTTTAATAACTGGGAACTGTCTTCTGTTCTGCCATTTCATTTGCATAGTGAGGCTGTGATCCACAAGGAAGCTGCTAATAATGCCACCAAAACCAGAAATACATATAATCAGAAAAAAGGAGCAATAAATATTGTTAATTTTTTATACATTTACTCACTTTTAAATTTCATAGCAAGAAGAAATAACAACTGCCTCTTGCTAGCTCACACCATGGTCAATAGACTTCAATGTTTTTAAGTGCCTTGAGGAAAATTGGAAACAAGAATATGAATCTTTTATTGATGAGCTTTAGATACGTACTTTTGTCACGTGTCCTTTAAATACTGTAAAGTTCCCCAGGCTGTTCTATATGATGTACTTAACAACTCTTCCTGATCAGCACTACCACTGTTTTAACACAATCATAAACTGCACTGTAGTTGTTTTGAGGGTAAGGCTATAGCCTAAACTGAGGCTTGCTCAGAATTTGAAAATAAAAACAAAAGAAGTGAACCTGATTAGCTTCGCCTTAGCTTTTTTCAACTATACTCCTGGACAAATACTTTAGTATAGAAAAAAATCATAGAAAAGACCCCATAATTTTCAAAATGTGAACAAGAAAAGATTATTTGTATTTTAGTTTTCACCTGCCCAATTTGATGCCTCTTGAAACACCTGTGGATTCTGTAGAATTACACAGTTGTTGACTGAGACAGAGCAAATTTAGGCAAGCATGAAGCATTAATATCTGATTAAGTTTGAAACAGAGTAATGTGATTTTATGTCCTTCTGGTTTTGTCATCGTCATCCTTTTGAGACAGTGATTCAGTGATGTAGCAGCTGTGTGATGCAATGTGAATGTGTTTGCACACTTCTCTACTGCTTGATTTCAGCTGGGTTTAGGGCTTTGTCCTCATGGCTTCTGTTTTTAATAACTGAAGATCTCCTCCTTCATTTCTATGTGAGATTCTGTGGCTCAGGCTGTAACAACAGACATTCCTATGGGTCCATTTTCAGTATTTTTTAAAATCTATCCCTAATTTAATAAGTTCTCAGAATTTGTGTCATCTGGAATCTTGAGAGATTCAGATTCTAATTCAGGCACCTTATTTTTGTTTTCTACCAATGCTTTACATGTCTAAGTTTATGATCATGACCACCTATGCTGTGATCTGTGCTTAGTTCATGGATTAGTTGTGTCCATCTGATCACTAATCCATTCCACATGACTGTGTTCTAGAAGTAGTGGATGAGAAAGTAATTGAGGATCTTTGAAAAGGAGATCATTTAGAGACATCTCAACACAAGATGGATTCTTCTTATGTCACTTTTGTCACCTGCAAGTTTGGCAGCCAGGATAAGTCATTTGGCTGTTCTGGAAATGATAAGGAAAAATAAACAGCACTGGACTGCCACAAATAGGTGTCTAAGAGAGCTGAGACAAGTAAGATGGATCCCATTCATGACTGAAGAATCTCAGAGTATCCTTACTATATCTTGTTACAATAGCCCTAAAATGTCCCTAAGCCCCAAAGCTTTTCATGTCAATTTAGCATTAAAATTCTAATTAGAAAATCTAGAATTAAAAAAAAAAAGCTTTTTTGTCCTCCAAAATTTGACAATTTGTAGATTGTTGCAATATTTGTGGGCTGTTTAGAACACAGCAAATTAATTGACACATCTTAGTTCCAGATTATTTATTCCTTAATTATAAAGTGAACACTCCAAAAAGAAAACTACTAGGACCGGGACTGCACAGAAAAAGTAGGGCTGATAGATGAGGGAAGTTTTGAGAAATTGTGTTAGATACCTGAAGAAATGGAGTTTTGCGCTGAAAAAAAGTATTTTCTTCAGTTAAAAACCAATCTGGCTAAGAGGAAGGTGAAGTCCATGATGAAAAAATAATGGGAAAAGTATGGAGTCTGATAGCAATGAATAAATTCAGTATTAGATAATGGAGAGAACTGATAAAGAAAACTAAAGCAGTCAGTTGAAAATCTATGGGTAATAGGGCAAAGATAACAAGAAGTTCTTTAAACAGGAGCAAAATGCCTGCAGTTTTGTAGAACTATGGATGGTAAAATTGTTAAACCTAGTAAAGAAAAATCAGAATTAATAAATACATCCATTTTCTAATAGAAGAATGAAATATTTTATTTTCTCTCACTTCTGAGAGTGTTAAACAGCAACACTAAATGTTTTCAAATCTACAAAATTAGATAATTCACTGTCAAGAAAATGACTTGTCTGTGGAGCTGCCTAAATTAATTTCTTGGAAATCTCTGTATTCTGAAGAACTTCCATAAGCTTGACAAAATAGCCATGGCCCAACATTTACAAATAGTGACTTAAATGGCCTTGAAAACAATTTGCTAGTTATCCCAAACCTTAACTAGGAAAAATTTCTTAGATGAATCGAACTAAGATTAAAATTACAACTGATGCCAGTCAATGCGACGTTATGGAAAATATTTTTATTTTTAATGATCCGGTGTCTTGATGAGACAGTAAAACATTTTCATAAAGCAATTATCCTGATGAAACATACCTAGATGTTTTATATTTTCAGAGGCATTGCGTGCAGCTGGCAGATGTGACAAGGCATCCATGGGTGAAGCCAGGTGTGATGCCTGAGGTATCTGAAATCGCATAGAACTCCGGTGTCTAGACAGCTGGATTGTCCCCTGGTGACCACTGAGTGGGATTCATCTGCCTCACTAAAGCTATCCAAGAATTAAGATTCCTGGGTTGAAACTATGTTCCTTTTAAAGTCAGCAGAGAAAATATGCTCCTTGCCATGTGCTTCAGCAGACCCAGGTGAAATGCCTTTTCTGTTGTGTGATGTTAAACATCGCTGTGAGATGCTGGATTTCCCTCTGTCAGCTATGGGAAAGAGAGTGAAACTGGAATTAGGTGACAGCAACCCAAAGCAGTGCAAAAAAATGGATTTTGACAACCTGGAAGGAGTTTGGGAAAGATTTATTGAAGCATTTCAGGGTTTGGAAGAGATACTTAGTAGTGTGAAACCAAAGAAGTGCAATCAATTTTGTTTGTCCAGAAAGGTCAAGAGATGGGTAGCTATGACTACATCTGAAGAAGTATTTGATCATAGAAAGCTTTTTTATCTTCCAAAAAAACCCCACAACACAACAACGACCACCTCCCCCGCCAAAAAAACCAAACCAAAATCCCCACAGCATAATATCCAACAGTTGCAAGTTTAAACTATCTCACAGAAAGTGTAGGTGTAGAAATTAGCATGCTCATTATTTACAATGGAGGAAGCTCTATGGAGGAAGCTGTGTGACTGGCACAGTCAGTGGCTGTAAAAGCTTATCTTGGGATATAGAGGCTTTTCATTGCCTTGAGTGCACATCTAAGCGATGTGCTACCACGCAAAGCAGAGATGAGCCTGGTTAAATTCCTGGTGAGATTCTGTGGCCTGGGATGCACCAAGCAACAGGCTGAATACTCACAATTGTTCATTCTGGCTTTGAAACTTATAAATTTCAAAACCTGTTTTCGTAGCATAGGAAAGTAGCATTGTGAATTTATCAGTGTTGCTTCAGGTTCCAAAGAGGCCTGGAAGAAATTATAAACTAAGGCAAAAAGGAAGGTGAAAAATGGGGGAAACGGTAAAGAGGGAAAATGAAAAATAATTGCACAGAATTTTCACTGCCATCTACATCCATTTGTTTGAAATTAGGCTTTGCATCTAAAATTTTGGGGTTTA
Source organism: Dicrurus megarhynchus (assembly GCA_013399195.1). Taxonomy (NCBI): domain Eukaryota; kingdom Metazoa; phylum Chordata; class Aves; order Passeriformes; family Dicruridae; genus Dicrurus; species Dicrurus megarhynchus. Next base: position 578,091 of record VXAD01010633.1, read on the forward strand.
TTTATTTTCAATTTAATTTCTTTAAGTTTTTGTAAAAATATGTATAATATTTATTCTTATATATTTTTATTTACCTGATACCTTTTTATCTCTCTTTTTATCCTTCACTTTCTTAACAAAAAACAATCTTTGCCTGAGTGAAAAACACATTTTCCTTTTCCTTCATGACATTATGCACAAAAAAATAGTGAAATTATACAATGACATTTTTTCAAAGCTTAATGAACTTTGTAAAATTTTTAAGCAGTTCTTAATAAATAGAAACTCATGTCCTAGTATTTAACGATCAAATGATTTTCATGATACCTATGTACTTCTACCTTTTTTCCAGTACTCAGAAAAAAAAATATCACAGGTTTCTATCCACAAAGAATTAAGTTGTTTTTAACATACAGCAGCTGCTGCTGAAATGCTTTTATAAATAAGACCATTTTATAAAATAGCATCTTGGAGGAGACTCTTCTTTTTAGGTATCTGGGAATTCAGGCTGCCTTTACTCACTTGGTATTATGTCTAGAACATTTATATATTTTTTGCTTGCTGTTTACCGCTTTTTTATTAGTGTGTCTTTCTTTCAGTGCACAGGTTTGTGGAGCAAGCAGCTGTTCATTTGTTTTGTCAGTAATGGAAAGAAGACTTGAACAGCTGATGACAGGTAATTTGGGATGATGCTCAGGTTCTTATAATAGAACTGTGTAGAAAGCTATCACTTTATCTTACAGTGTCTGTATATGTGTGACAGGACTTTCAGAACAGAAGAAGAAATTTGCACTTCACAGGGTAAATAATAAAACATGAGAAAATAGACAGTGGTGTTAAGAATGACGTATAGAAAAACTACATGCAGGAAGCCATTTCTGGTGCACAACAAGGTGTTTTGATGGTTGTATGCTTCTGGAATTTTTGATAAGGGTTTGTGACTGTCATGTGTTGGCACCTCTTCTATCAGTTTTTAATACAAATCTGGAGGATACTCAGAATATTAATTTTTCTTTACTGGAAATGAGTAAAGTTACCTAAACATGAGGTTTCAGGAATTTCTAGGCAAATATGGTTTGCTTGCATTTTGTCCAGTTGGAGCCTCATGTCCTCCTGTCATTCACTCTCTGGCAATTTCTCTTCTGAAAAGAGAAATCTGGCAGTTTCTTTGACAGCTCCGGAATGTTTCCAGTAAATCATCCCCACACGTTCATGGCTGTCCGCTGTTCTACACCTACTTCCATGCAGGAATTTGTATTTCTGTCGTCCCTCAAGGGAGACTGTTCCTCCACGGCTTCCTGGAAATTGCAGCTGTAGTAATTACAGTTGTCCACTACTTCTACCTTTCCTGACCTTGAAAGTACCTTTTGTGTACCCATCCTGTCCTCTGCTGCTTTTCTCTGTCACTGGCAACCCTCTCACTGCCTGTCCTGCCCAGAGTTCAGGGAGTTCCCTGTTACCTCCGTTACTGCAGTATTTGGCTCCCTGCTGCCACTTTTTAATTCGTTCTGTCAGCTCTCCTACCACTGCTGGCTTCAAAAGTTTATTTGCTGTAGGCAACAGAGTCCACATATGGAGTGCCTGGAGATGCTGTCCTGGCTGCTGCCCATGCCTTCTGTTAGTGTGTGTCTCCAGTTGTTCAGTTGCTTCTTAACTTGCTCATGAAGCTGTGAAAAAGCTCTTTTTCCATAGTTATCCCCACACATTTGCATTGCAGATGGAGCGTCGGTCATCGCTTGTGATGAGTAACTCAGTGGTTTTGCTTAGCATCACAAAAAATTAAAAGAGAAAATATGTTATGAAGAGTTCAGGTGATTGTACGATCATCAGGAGCCATATGCCACGCAAGAATGGCAAAATCTATTTGTTCCAGCCAACTACAAAGACCATGTAGCATATTCCTTATCATTATTTAATAAGAGGTAATTATTAAGTATTTGGATACACAGAAATATATTCTGTAGCTATTCGTGACACTTGAAAGCATGCCACTTGCATAGTGAAACAACCTCAGGATATATAATAGTACTCATGAATTACTTATTAATTCTGCTCTCTTCTGTGTCTTCTTCTTTTTAATTTAAGTGGCTTTGGCCTTATTGTGCTACATAGTGGGACTTAAAGGTCATTTTACAACCTGCTGATCCCCTGGTTGTCACTACACTCCTTCTGGTATTGTTTCTTCATGTAGCAATTGGATTAAGAAAGGATGATACAGCTTAATGACCTAGAATAGGGATGCGATTCTTTGATGCAAAATAGAGAAGAAAAGCTTGATGTAAGTTAATGAAAAATTGAGGGGGTAAGATAAAGAGATACAAATAAAGAAAAGAAAGGTAGAGCAATGTGTAAATGGCAAATAGACGAGTCAATAATTAATGACAATAAAGAAATGACTACCTGAAAAGTGCAAGGCCCAGCTTTTATTCTTTGAAGCATATTCTCATTGGCCACTTTAAATTAAAAAAGAAGAAGAGTTCTTGGATGTTTTTGTCCTTGATAATCTTCAGCATTCCATTTCCTCCCATAGCAAGGATTTGTCAATATTCAGACAAATAGCCTGAACAGTACAAATATTGATGTTTTTCCTTCTAAGTATAAAAGAACTTTAAAACTATCTAGATACATCTGTTTTTTTGATGTATTGCTGTTGATTTGAATTTTTTTTTTCAATCTTCAGCAAATGTCCTCTTGATTTTAAATCTGCAGAAAGCAATCTCCAAAATTAAACAACCCTGTATTTCAGCCCCTGTAAATTGCACTATACAATTAATAATACATCCAGTGTGTTATTTTTGAGGAATAGAGAGCCAGTTACATGTTTTTTGTGAGCTGTGTTGGGATTTAGCCATCTACCTTCCATTCACATTAATGGGACTCACGCAGATAAATTGCCCTCAACAACAGAAGTTTTCACCCTTCGGTCTCAAGCCAGGCCTTCAATTACAACCCAGAGAACCAAACACACCCTGCAGTTATGAAAGATGTATGCCTGAGCATTCAGCATAAAGAGGAAAATATCAAAATAAGGTTATTTGGCAGGAACTGGGAAAAAATGTTATTTCATAAACGGCAGACAGGACAGATGGAACTAAAAGTCGTGCAGCTGAGAGAAGGATCAAAGAAGAACAACTATTTCCTTGATGCAGGGAAGAGAAAGAAACAACAAAGTGTGCAGTACAGCGTGTGCTCCTGACACAGATGGGTCAGCCAGCAGCTTAGAGAGACTTCTGAGCAGGCTAAAAGGGACTGGAGTCAGGCAGAGAGAAATGCATCAATATTCTGAAAAGAGAGAAAAACATTATGTGGTTTTAAAGTTCCTTCCCTGTGAAATTGCCAACTCTTAGTCTTTCTTTATGATTATGAAACATATTAAATTGTTTTAATATTAAGGTGCTAGAACTAGTCAGTCTGATGTTTATTTTATAAAGGAAAAAGAGGGAAATAATCTAGTGAACAAAATTTTGAGGAAAACAAACCCTCAGGCTAGAGAACTAGAATGTTTGCATGTATTTGGGTGGGTGGAGTGAAATGGAAAGAGAGAAAAAGAGAGAGAGAACAACGGAGAGATACAGATACATTTTAAGTCAATCCTATGATTTTTACATCCTGAGATTTTCAGTTCTGGAGCTGTGCTTTTGTTACAGAGTCTTACTGTTTTCAGTCTTTAGCTGACTGAAGAAAAAAAAACTGGATTAGAAATGGTATTTGAGAACCAAGCAGGCTGGCAGATCCCTGGATTTGTCAGATGTTCAGCTCCTGTCCAGGACACGTAACCTAGGACTCAGGTCTAGCCCAGATGACACAATGCACTTGTGTATGTCCTCGAGGTGCTGTGAGTCAGCCTCTCTGATGCCCCATGGTGAAATCCAGTATCCTTTCATCCACTGCCCACCTGACAATCACTCCACATGGGAAAGGCTGTGAACCTGGAATCTACCAGGTTCTTAAATGCATATTACCAGGCAACAGCGAGATGGTGGCTTTGGCCTCCAAGATTAAATGTATTTAGAATTAGCCCCTCTAGAGCTGTTCCCTCAATGTATATGTTTTAGCCAGTGCTTCACAGCTATGTGTTTTTGGAGGGAAAGAGGACTTTGTAAATGGATTTTCTACATTTTTTTTCTCAACTCAATGCTATTCAGAAGATAAATTAAAGCTTGAGTGCAGTTACTTCATCCTGTCCCAGAATATAATTTTATTTTTATTTAATATATTTAGGTTGGTGGATAGGTAGATGATTGTAACATGAACCTGTTTCTCATTGATGAATGTGTCTAGAAGAATAAAGGAAGAAAGGACAAGAAGAATGGATATTAAAGTAAGCAATATATTTCAATGTCCCTCTTACTGTTCCATTAACAGTACCCATGAGGAGACCCATCTTACATTTCACAGCCATTCTTTTTTCTCCCATTTCCTCTTCCCTCTTGAGCATCATTTATAGAAATAGTATATCCTTAATATTTTCTATAGTCTTTGACTTGGCAATTCATTATTTGCCACAAACTAAATTTTGTGTGTGTGTGTTTCTGGAGTTTTACTTGTATTTTTATTGTCTGAGGGCTTGAAGTACAAATTATATATTCATTGATAGCAATGCATTTTACAGCTTAAAGCTGGCTTCCTTCTGCCAGGGCTCCTTTCAAATAACTCAAGGATTATTCAGGTAAAATAATAATTATCTCCCAAGAATTTAAATAAAAATAATCTGTTACTGACTATCACTGCTTTATCATAATGCTGGATAACGTGGTAAGTTCAAGTGAACATTTTTAGTTTCTTTCTCTCTTGGTAATTTGCAGCTAAGATTACATTTCTATGATTTTCGTCTCCCATGGCTCAAGAATTCTGACATTTCTCTGTGCCTCCTATGTTACCCCCCCAGCACATCCATGTGCTTCTTATGCTAAAATTAAGATAATAGGAATAAAAATTGAACAACAAGAAGACTGTTCAAGAACATTTGGTATTTGGATGAAAAGTACTTTTCACATATTCCCATTATTGCTGAAAGAACAGGAAGACTTTCCACTGAATCAATAGCTGTTGGAGCAGATTCAAGTGTGGTTTTAGCAGAATAGTGAGCAAAAAGTGCCCTGGTGATTCTTCCCCACAATTTGCATTAGCCAGGAGCCCCCTCTTGCAAAGAGTGGCGCAGTATCATGGATAGGAGGGAATATTTCACCACAGCACTGTTTTCAAAGTTCTGTACACGTATGTGCATCATTATCTGTGGGCGAGCTTGGAAAATCCAAACCCCCAAAATTTCTCTGTCTATTTCAGATACTTTGCAGTTTTGTGGGTGTTTCTACCAAAGTGGTGTGATGTCTTGTTAGCAGTGAAGTATCTGTGTGCTAAGATTTATAATGAGACTGGAATCCAAATGACACGCTGATGTTGTTTGAGTCGGCTCTGGTACTGTGTCCTAGGCTGGTGTCATATGGCAGTTTGCTCTTATGGAAATTACTTCCGACTGGTGATAATGTTAAATGTCTGCTCATCTGTTCAGCTTATGTGGGAATTCCTTTGTTCCCAAAACCAAGAATGTGCAGAGGAAGAAGAGCAAACCAAGTCTGCTTAACACCTCTCACTAACACTGAATATGGTGCTGTGTGGGTGACAGTCGGTGTAAGTCATTTGAAAGGAGGAGCTTGAAAGCAGGTTTTAATAAATTCAGTTATCATTTTCCTAACTTTGTTTTATGACTTTTTGCCCAGCTGCAATAGGTAGAATATCATCTGGGAATGGTATTATGGAATTATGATATAATTTTTCACCGATATTGTAGCAGTGGAAGATGGACCTTGCCCAAAGTTGTGCAAGAGAGCTGCGAAATGTGGCACTTGAATCTCTCAAAGAAACGGTTTTTGTCTCTGAATATGGATGCTGAAAATCAATTATATGTAGATTGGCTGTGAGAGGGAGACAAGCTGTTCTGTTGATTTAGGCATGACCTGTGTGGTGACGCTTCATCTCCCACTGAACTAAATACTCTTTCAAATGACATATTAATGGGAGGACATCCAAAATACTTGCTAGGCAAATGAATGTGTGATAGCCAGATGGTTTATTTGGTTTTTCAGTAATCCTCAGAGGATCAGAAAGGGGATTTATTTAGTAAGTTATAGCATGCAGTTACCTGTGTTAAAGTGTCATGAAATACGGTAGATTATAATTGCAGATCTGTTCTGTTCTTTTCTTATTTTGCCACATTTGTAAAGCACTGTGGAAAATGTCAGCCAACTTTTCATGGCGTGGTAGGAGCACAGGTGGGGAATATTTAAGAAATAGGGTTGTAAAAGAGATGGTGAAACAAATTACCCAATAATCCTTTCTGCTATTCTTAGGACTATTCAAATGTTTCATCCAGCATCAAATTCCTTCTATTCAAAATTTAGCATAAAGAGCATAACACATGTCTCAAAAGGTGGAATAAAACTTATCTCGTGAGCCTGCCTACATAACTATTTAATACATGAAATGTATTTTGGGATATCTTCTCTTTACTTGAACATATTGTGCTGCGACAGAAACTTCTAATACTATACTATACAGCTTTTAGCTCTGTACATGTCTGGTCAAATGTCCTCAGCATATGCTCACTCTCTGCATCTGGGAGAGTGAGCCACAGGTGTTACACTTAAATAAAGCCTGGCTTTTCCCCACCTGGTTCCCTAATAAACAGATCGGGATTTTTTCCCTCCATGAGCAGGAATGGGTCCCTTTGATGCTACCTTATGTTCTGCATGGAGGAGAAAAGGAAATTGAGTTTCACTGAATGTTGGATTTAGTCTCAAAACACATTTCTGCAGGGGAAAATTGAACTGTTTCTGAAGCATTTCAGAATTTTGCCTCAGAAATTTCCCTGTTGTAAATCAACAGGGCTGCCGCTGTGTGTCCCCCTGGCAGCAATAGTGGACCAAAATGATTTCAGTCTATGGTACAGTTAGGAAATCAGCAAAACACTTGAAAACCAAATGTGTCACTTGAGCAAAATGATGAAGCCTAAATTCCAGAGAATTCAGGAGAACCTCTCCAAGGCTGCTTGTCATTAGATTTGTCCCAGCTGTTACAAATTTTTTTGGGAAACCTTCCCTCAGACACCCCCTCTAGCACTAACTCCTTCCCACTCTGATACTGGGAAGGCACAACAGGATCAGCTATTTACTATACTTGCTTGATTAGGAGATCTCTCTCCTGAGTAATTCATATAACAACCATTCATACACCTGGGGTCTCTCTAGATCCCAGTTTGTTGAGTGAATTTAGCTGTTTTGCACTGAATTTTACTAAAATTTGTGCAGTGGTGCAAGGGCATGACAGCAAGAGTACACTGAATTAATTAATTTTTCATAATTACAGAAAACTGGATAGTCTATGGAGAAGGCAGATCATAGGACTTACCTCCTACTGACTTGTAAGTCCTAGACAGTGTGGTTTAAGTCTTGGCTTCTTTCCTTTTGGTTTCATGTACATGATTTAGCTCTTACAGGCAGACTCCTTGCCAGATATCTGGATATTCTTGGAACATAGGAGCTGTCTGCTTGCTTTCCCACAGTCTGTGGATAGCCTAATCCTTAGCTGCTGTAATTGATGGCCAAATCCTTTAATGGCTGAATAAACAGAGGAAGGGGTAAAGGTCTGTGCTCAGAAATGTGCTCAGGTTCTGCTTCTCATCTGAGTCTCACAGAAATACCAGGTCTGAGATACCTTCACAGAATCACAGAAAGGGGCGGGTTGGAAGGGACTACAGTGGGTCATCTGGTCCAAACTGCCTGCTCAAGCAGGGTCATCCCAGAGCACATGGCACAGGATTGTGTCCAGACAGTTCTGGAATATCTCCAGTGAGGGAGACTCCACACCCTTTCTGGACAATCTGTTCTAGTCGCAGTCACCCACACAGTGAAGGGGTTCTCCCTCGTGCTCAGGTGGAACTTCCTGTGCCTCAGTTTCTGCCCATTGCTTCTCATCCATCTTTGCTGGCAGACCCTGTGGGTTGGCTCTGATATCCATGTGTGTGATAACTCTCCCAGTGGTGAACCACATCTGAAGGGGTTAGCTGTCCTCCTTGGTGTCCACAGAGATATCTGGAGGCTTCAGCTGACACCAGCACTTCTTTACCTGTCTCAGGGCACCTGACTTTAAGCTGAGAATGTGCTGCAGACCCTCTGTTAAATGCATCCATCATTAGTTTTGTCTTATGACACACCACCCTCATTTTCTATGCAGTCACTGCTGGTGCTCCAGTCCGTAACCAATGTTGTCCAGAACAACAGTTGCATGTGGAAGCATCTTTGAGAACGCCGGCATAAAAATGCCTACCAATCCCTGAATTTTGAAGGTAGTCTTTCCACCATTTGTCACTTACCACTCACTCAGTTTCACTGTGAGTGATGTGTCTACATGAAATGTGAGCCACAGCTATAAGCCAGATGTCAGTAAAAAAGTGGATTATCCCTCCTTCAGCATCCCTTATTGTGATTCAATTTTCGTACATGATGGACACTGCTGTTCAACAAGCAGCACTGTCACTGGTCAGAATTTGATTTAAGAAAGCAATTTGAGGCCATAAGCTGGAAAGGTGCTTGGTCAAGCAATTGATCAGTGGGTAGATGAAACTAGTAACACAAACATGCTGTAAGCTAGGAGTAACACCAGGAAAAAGGAAAGCAGATGTATGTTTGAAGTCAACGATCTTGATTTGCATGGGTACATAAAGAAGGCTATTTCTGAAAGTAATAGAGATTAAAGGTGTGGAGAGAAAAGAGATTAAACATTCTGAGAGAAATTAAAAGCTTTTTTAAAAGAAAAGGGACTGTTTGTGTGTATGTGATTATTTTTACTAGTTTAGTCTGGCAATAAAAAATATAGTATTTGTCTTGTCAGCATTTGATCTCAAAATTATTTTTAAGATTCAGTAAAAAAATCTCCCATGAATGAGAGCAGCTTCTGCTTGGGTGGGGAGTTACTTTTCCAGGTGTTTTAACAGGCAATATGCAATATCAGTGCAAGTCTCCAGAGGTCAATAGAGTTTGCTGTAGTTATCAGGAGAAAATAGGCTTCATGGTGAGTAGAGAGAACACAATTCTTTTAATATCCACAGAACCGTTTAATATTTGATAAAAGATTCTGTATACACATGTGTACATACGTGTACACACACATAGATACATGCAAAAAGATATTAATAATATACTTCAAACAGAAGCATTTCCTGCATGTATAACTTTCCAGTATATTTAGGAAAGCTACAAAAAAATACAGTAGAAAAAAGAAAAAAGAGAGAAAAACAAGGCTTTCAATAGAATGAGGGAAATTAATTGTAGGATCTTTCAGTTCACACCAACAATGCTGCATGTTATATGGCAAAATACCATCAGCCTGAGAAATGGTGTCAGTTCCTGACATCACTCAAGCCTGTGAAAAACCTCCCTTTGGCTTGCATGAAACAAAAATTACATCCATTATGTTTTTCACATGGCAAAGTAGAGCTACAGCCAAATAATCTTTCAGAGCCCCAGTCCCTTTCCTTTTGATTATCATTACTTTGCTTTACTGTAGCAAAGTCTTTAAACAATATGCAACCCTTCATCTCAAAAGAAAAATGTTGTATGTGTTTCTTTAGAATAATAAATACATTTTCATGCAAAAAATGATCAACAGAGAGTTTTTCCTGAAACCTAGCACAGTGTTAAGTAGATGGTGTTTTAGAACATCCAGTAAAGCTTTTTTCAGGATTTTTTTTGTGGACAGATTCTGTTCTTAATAAATCCTATCAAAATCCGTAAAATGACAGTATTTTTTATCTTTTATATCGATACCGAAGTCTTTCAAATACAATAGTTACAAATACAGGTCTGTTCTGTGACCTCCTTTACTGTTTTGGCAAAATGTACTATAGAGGCAAATTTCAGAAGCCAGTCTTTAGTAGACAGAGATTTTTATTGTTTCAAAAATACAATATGGTCAGTACTGTTAAAAAATAAGTGTGTCTCTGAATTGACTACTCAGCATAATTGGAATACCACAGATTTCTCAGGGAAAGCCGGTCCCACACCTGGTGCGATCAGAAGCTGTGGTCAAATACTTGAAATTCTCAGCTGGTTTAAGTGGAGGTAATGACCCTGACTTCAACAGATAACTGGCACAGAGGAGAATTTCATCTGTTAACTTTTTGAAAGCAACCATTTTATTTGTTCTTCAGCTCTGAGCGTTTATGTTCCAGCTGGTCTCAAAAATCACATAACTGGGAGTTGTAAAGACATGCTGGGGGAGGGGAGGGAAGTGGCAGGAAACTTGGCAGGAAAAGAGACACTGAAAACTTGAAGCAGAAACTATGGCAACCTGAATAACTTGCTGGAGGAAGTGTGCAGCAGGTTTTGCCAATGGCACCTGGAGAACAAGGGTTTCACCTCAGCAGTTATGTCTTGCAGTGAGAGAAACGATTCTCCCCCTGGATTTGGCACACGTGAGATGGCAATGCAGAGAGCATCCACACACATGCTCTTCGGAGCATCCCAACAGAAAAATGACAGGGACAAACTGAAGCAAGTTCAGTGTAGGACTCTGTTGGTCAGGAGGCAAGAGGAGTATTTAAGAAAGATGTGTGTGGTCAGTGGAGAAGGCTCTGGAACATTGTCAGAGATGCATGGTGAGAGGGTGAAGTCCAAAAGCTGGAACACAGGACATTCAGACTAGATATGTGTAATGTTTTCTGTTGGGGTTCTGGTTTTTTTTTTTTTTACCATCGGGCCTGACAGAGCCTGGAAAAGAGGTTGTTGATATTTTCTAGAGATATTCAAAACTCAACTAGACAAAGTCCTGCAACCAGATCTGATGTGGCTTTGCCTGCAGCAAAGATGACCTCCAGAGGTCCATCCAAACCTGAATTACTCTGTATTTCTGTGATGCTGTTCAGTTTACTTAAATTATTCTCTTTATTTTCAGAGAGACGTGACAGTTTCAGAAATGGATCCAGCTGTTGATTATATGCTTCAGGGGGCAACATTAATGGAGGAGCTGCAGCCCTTTTAGCCCCCTGGTAAACTCAGGCCTCAGTTTTTATTATTTTCTACCTTCAGCTATTGTGGAGCATTGCTGAGCTCATAAAGCAGCTGCTGTGAATGGTGTGAAAAGTAATTGCTGCATATACTTCATAGGGCTCGCAAAATGATTTGGAAATTACTATAGAGAAGTGAGCTGCTATGTTTTTATCACTATAGAAAACCTCAAGACGGTAGATTACTAGATAAGCTATAATATATACATTTATAAATATGTATATACATATATAAATATACATATGGATCCCAACTGTTAAGATAATTTGTGCTATCTTAGAATCTGGCCTTAAAATTTGTCCACAGCCAATTTTTTTCAGATATAATGCAAGTGCTACAATGATAACCTGAGTAAGATGGAGCTCCAGGTGGCATACGTGGCTGTTAAGATGGGCGTGAGGGAAAACTGAACAAGAACTTTGAAGAGAAATCCATAAGTACCAAAAAACCCACAACCTCCTCAAGGCATCCACTAAAATCCTAATGTATGAACAGGTAAAAAAGAGAAGCATGGTGATAAAGGAAATCCTACTGCAGAAAGGATGCCTGTTAGTGTATAAATGGTGTAAGAGGGAGCCTCTGCTCTCCTAAATTCAGACTTTACACTTGGGTTTGATTAATTTCTTCCAAGATCACAGGAAGAGTCCTTTAGGCATCCTTCTTGCATCAGCTTTTATTGTCTCTAAAGAAAAAAAGAATGTCCATATATCTCACAGGGTAGGCCTAGACTTTCATTAATTAAACTTTCAAGACCTTGAAGATGGAAAAAGAAAGTATTATTATCAAGGATTATTTAAACTATGTTTTTGTGAGGTTGAAATACAGTCCAGCTGAGAACTACCTGCCAAAGCCTTAGTAAAAATAGACAGCCAGTGGGTTCTCAGCCAGTACGATGTCAAATTAAAATTATACTTCACAACAGTAAATTCGGTGATGATAATTCCATGTGGATTAAGTGTAGGAAGCTGAAAAAATAAGCACTTATTTTTCTCATCCAGATAATTTTTCTTTCTGTTAGGGTTTTACTTTGAAAAAAGCAAACCTGAAATCTCTATGTGGGGATGTAAACAGCTGCATGGGGAAAAATGTCAGTACTTAGCAGCAGTGAAGTTTGTCCAAGGATTACCACAGTGAATAAAATCAACTTCCCTTTTAAAAGCTGAGTGTACTATTTTGGGAATGTGACCCCTTTTCATGAATAAATGACTTGGTGACATTTACAGATAAAGCAAGATTTAACTGCTATGAAAGGAGATGACAAATGTCAGGATGTCAGTAATGATCTGTGAACATAATGGTCTCTCACCAGAGCACTGAGTAGATATATAATGTAATTGTCGCCTGCTAATGCTGCCATGGAAGAAGAAAAGCAAAGCAATGTGAGGAAGATCAAAAACCTCTCTGGAACCAGCCTTAAAGCCTGATTGATAGGCATTGGCACAACTTAGCTAATAAATTATACTGCTAATGACTTAGAGTTTTTACCTTGTGCATATTACTATTACACACTGTGAAATTCCTGTGTAACTTACAACTGTATTGTGTCAGAGGATAAAGTGTTGGCCATCAAAATGGTTTTCTGACAGTTTCTTTATCCCTGTTGTAGTGCTGGGGCTTGGCTGTTGCAAAAGTCTTGCTGGAGCTGAGTGGATTTACTGCAGCCAGAGCTGGTTCATGGAGCACAGGTTGCTGCAGAACAGAGCAGGATTCTTCCTTGGCAGAACCTTGCAATTCTGTGAAAGATCGTACAACCACAGAATCACAGAATGGTTTGAGTTGGAAGGGACCTTAAAAATCATCAAATTCTAATCCCCTCCATGGGCTGGGATGCCTTTCCCATGATCAGGTTCCTCAAAGCCCCATCCAACCTGGCCTTGAACACTTTCACAGATGGGGCATCCACAACTGCTCTGGTAACCTGTTCCAGTGCCTCACCACTCTCACAGTAAGGATTTTCTCCCTAATATCTAATCTAAATCTCTACTCTTTTAGTTTAAAACTATTCCCCCTTGTCCTATCACTGTCTGCCCATAAAGATCTTCTAGATCCCCTTGTCCTCTTCAGGTGTTACGTTGGTCAGTTTTTCACACCCTTGTAGACTGCATGCTGGCCCAGCCTTTTGATTGATGTCAAACTTGCCTTGATGACTTCCTCGAGAAACCCAGAAATATGGTAGGGAAAAAGAGCTTGGAATTATTTATGCAGTTGTCTCCTGAAGCCATCTCAGGCAACCGTCTCCTACCCCTGGGCCTCAAACTGAATCCCCATTTGCCCCACACACTGAGTGCTTTCTCCAGCTGACAGCTAAATTGATTCCCATTTGCTATTCAAAGTGCGGAGAGTGTCTGGAAATCTGAAGGTTTAAGAATCCCGAGACCTCGGCTCAGCGTAGCGTGGAAGGCAGGAGGTTTCTTTGCACGAACTCCGCAGCCTCCTGGCAACTTCTCAGCTGAGCACTGGGCTTTGCTTTCCTTGTGCTTTGCTCCGACAGTCAGCCGACCTTTTCTCAGCATAGGTTAGCCTGCCACAGGGCTTGTGTTACCCAGAAGACCAAGGATGTTTTCACAGAGATGGAGAAACTATGATTAAAAGCCAGACATAGTCAAGCTCTGGTGCAATCAGCCAGAAAGCATTTGGCTAGTGGTTTGTTTATGAGAAGAAATATAACAGATAAAATAGAAACATTAATATAATAGAAATGCCAAGCTCTGGAACATAGTGAAGATAACACTGAACAGTGAATAAATGTATTTTTAGAAGATACTCTGAGTAAATCTTCTGTTAATAGTGCAGAAGTGTATCTTTAACGCTACTTGTATAGATACAGTAATCACACTATCTCTCAGGTAAATCCCTATTACAAAGGAAACTCATCCCAATCTGCTGTATCTCTTGATCTGCACTTTACAGTCAGAGCTATCTATGACAATGAAGATGGAGGTGGCATTTCGGGTAAGACAGCCATTATTGTAGCAACCACGTATTGACATCCAGCAAGTATTCACCTCGATTAACCATATCCATCTAAAAGTTAGATGTCTTCTCTAAGTGAATTTTCCTAAGCTTGCTGTAGTCAGTAGAAAGATGTAGGCAGTGCAGAGGGCAATCGACCCTATCCTGAGATAAGTATTCTAAGATAAATTGTGCCTATTTCTTGCTATTCTCTCTAGAGGGTTCCCAACACTCCAGAATCAATGCCTACTTTTGAGGTGGCTATGCTTAGGTGAGACATGCGGGAGGCTCTAATTTCCATGGAATCAGCAGATCTGAAGGGTCAATTGCTTTAACACAGCCTTCTTACTGTGCAGCATTAAACTATTAAACCTGATTAGGGATTTATGGTGAGGAGTCCTTCAACCTCCATACCTTGCACACAAGCAAGAAAATTAATACTAAAGAAAAGAAATGCACTTTAAGAATAGAAAGTATATAATTAAAATGCACAAAGGAAGAACTAAGCAAAAACCAATTATGCTATTATGTAGCCATTGAGCTATTTAACCCACTCTGTGCATCCCTTTTTGAAAGATACTCAATTAAAGAGAATTGACTAATGTTGAATCTTGAGGTGGTCACTGTGAAATTTTTCTTCTTTCTGGTGTAAGGGACACATCAGAAGCAACACAATCATTCCAATAGTAACTGGAAAAAAAGCAAATATCAGTGTTCTCAGGGTGTAACACAAAATGTATTTCTGTATGTATCATTCTGGTGTTCCTGCTGATCCAGTGGGGATCATTTGTGTTGAAATGAGTCTCCCAGTGAGTAAAGGTTATCAGTTATGACCAGGTTTTGTGATGTGAAGCAATAAGTTTAGAGGCTGTATATTCGATGATTTTAGTCCACAAACCTTCTCTTGAAAATGATAAAAGGTAGTTTCTGGGTGGACTAACCATGGTCTGATTACCTCCTAGGTCTAACTTTTAAGTCATCCATCTTGATACAGGGATTTCTAATCTCACATGTTTCTAACTTGTGTTAGATGTATATTTCAGTATTAGTGAACCATTTCTGTTTAAACTACTTGGGATTTTTCAATGTAGTTCTTTTTGCTTGATTTATTGTAATAATTAATTAACTCTTACAATTGGATGGATTTCTAGGTTACAGTTATTGGACTATTATTTAGCTCCGTTGGGGTGAGAAGCCCATTACAAAATGTGCTAACAGTTCTGCTGCTCAAGGAAAACCTAGGAGGGGGTTTTGTTTTTCATTTCAAAAATACTGAGTTTTAGTCTCTGCTTTAATGCCCTTTAAACTCATCAGCTAGCGAAGGACATTAGTGGTTATCTCAGCCCTGACACTTGCTAACAGAGACTGACAACTGCTGACACAACAACCTGCCTTGAATTTTATTTGGGTAGGGGGTGGAATGGGTTGGCATAACAGAAACATGTAATTTCAGTAAACCACCATTTTTAGAAAATGACATTGTTTAAAATTTCCTTTGCTGAAAGGGAGATGCATTTTTCCCCAGACTTCTCTCAAAAATATCATGCAGGGGATTGAATAGGAAAATGGTGCCTGAAATGAGAATTTCAATATGCATTCAGTGTCAGTAAAACCTTCCATTTTAATTTTTATTCTGAGTTCTTCTCAAATATAAATGTGTATACAAATTCTTATCCTTAATTAACTATAGAGCTTACAGAAAGCATTTATTGCTATCCATTTCTTTCCTATCCCTCCCCTTACCTCCACTGATCAGAGCTGCATGTTGAGTAGACACAATATAACCCCGTAATTTGAAGCTACTACTATAGCATCAATTCTTCTGGATGATACCACACCTTGCCAGTCAAAAATGATTTGAGCTTAAATTGTCAGCTAAAGATGCTCTTCATTTTTATTGCCCTGAACTTGCGGGCAGTCTATTGGATGAAGTGAATTACTTTGTTGTTGAAAATGATTGTAATTTTGTGTGAAGGACACAATCAGAATACACAATATTTTTTCCCCTTTGCATTTCCCAAACTGCTCTGCTCCTTTGGTTCCCAAGCATATTACAAAATTGCTGACATCTAAGCTGATCAATCAAACTCTTTGCAGTTCTGTAAATGATCTTAACTGTCCATGCAGCTGTTATTTGGCAGCGCTCCATCTGGAAAATAAAATACAAACATCAAAAGAAGTTCAGGAAGGTTTATGTTTCACAGAGGTTTTTTGATAGCTTGTCTGTTATATAACAGAGTCTCTTGGGTCAAATTAGAAGACATCAGATCTCTGTCCTTTCATAAATCTCTGATCCCTGAGTTAACCATATGACAGTCACCTCCCAAAACAGGGACACCTAAGCAGTGTGTTGGTGCTGTGCTGATAGTCTGCACACTAACGGGCACAGCCTCCCAGGAGAACACAGGCTGTATGCAGGAATATCTAATGGGAGCTGGGGAAAGCTGGGGCAGCGAGACAGTTTACAGAATTAAGAGGGTAGATTTTTTCAAAAATGGTTTCATTTTTGTTCCTCAGTTCTGCCCAACTCTCTACCAAGCTTAACACCATGGCATGCAGGGGCTGTGTTGCTTGCCTTTAAAACCACCCTTACTGATCCAGTGCAGCTGTACTGTAGAGAACTCCATATTAGTCTCAATTCAGAAAAAAATATCAGTGTTTGTGAAGTGTTTTGCTTCTTCATACTCTCTCCCTGCTTTTAAATTATAGCCTTCCTCCTTATTTTATTAATTCAGCTAAACTGATGATACAACTTGACCTGAACACATTAAGCAAATGTACCAAACTGAAGAAGGAACACAACATGCATGGATAGTTTGTGATTTATCTAGAGGTATGTGACACTATCCCTTGCCATAAGATACACAGAACTGGGCAGAGAATTAATGCTCTGGTAGACTGCAGGAAGACATTTGCCAGGGCTGTAGAGAGACAGCAAATCTCCTGACACTTTATGCTCTGATTGGTCATGCCCAAAAGGCGTATCAGCCAACTTGAACAGATCAGCAAAGTTCTCATTAGCAAAATTCCGAGCTAACCTTTCTACTCGCTGACTGCAGAGAGGGCAAAACAGTAATCACAGTGGAAAAGGTGTCCTTAGCACTCTAAAAAGAAACTACCAGGCAATAAACATTGTTGATCAGACACAAAATCCGATGGAGGAAAGGAAAATGTCAGTGAATCAAATGCCTTCTCTTCCTGGAGAAAACACAGAGGTGAAATGCTGCAGTTATGAGCAAGAATGCTTCACGTGGTGTGATGGACACACTGCCAGTTGGTCCAGGTCAATTACAGCGGCTTTTTTTGGCGTAATGTGCAGAAGAAGTTTTCCTCAAAGGACCATAAAGGAAATGAAGTGCCCAATGCCTTTGCCAGTTTTATAGCTCTCAGACTATGTGGAAAATTTCATCCAGAAAGAACTGGCAGAGAAAAGAAGATAATAACAAGAACAACAAAACAACGTTATGTACTGTACAAGTTGCAACATATTTAAGATATATTTTTTATGTTCTCTCACTTTGTGATTTGCTTTTGCACTGCATTTCATACATTGCTTAGTTAAAGACTGCAATATCAAGCTACAGTAATGTACAGCAAATTTTAAGACATTTAAGCAAAATCACAATATGCATCTAGAAAAAGATTTTTTTTCCTCAGCAGAAATTAGAACTCTTGCATTTAGAAGCACATCCCATTTCTATCAAATATGCACCGTTTCCCCTACAGCTCCTTTTATGTTAGTCAATATCTTTTAATGTTATCTGATGGTTTCCTAGGAGATGCCCTAAATGGCCAAACTCACTAGTTTGATGCTGGTGTTGGATAATATCTATATGCACTAAACATCTGTTTTGTTCACTGAAGTCTGCTCTGCCCTTTTTCCACTGGTCATTATGTTCCCCCTGAGGGCTTCTAATGGCTGCTAATGAGATAAGAAAAATGCTCCATGTACAGTTCCATCTTCTCTGATGGTGTGTGATCAGAAGTCTGTGCTCTTTTTTATCAGGAATTGCATCAAAATCATTGTTAGTGTTTCTTTGTACAGTAGTTTGAATGCAAATTTTACACTTAAGAACTAAAGTGCCTTTTTAAAATCTGTAAGGTGCAATTAGAAAGAGAAAGATCACCACATTAGAGGGTAGAGAGTTCTATTTGTGGAAGGGTGGGCTCAGTGTTGATTCATGTTTTTCAGATGGTATAGTACAGGTTGCATCATTAATAGGAGATTAAGATGCCAAATGGGGAATTTTTACCTTCTGTTTCTGAGTTTTTCACTGTAGGAAATCACCCAGATATGGCGAGAGTATGATTTTATATAACATGATGAGCAGACAGAGTGTTCCTCAAATTGAACGGAGCCTGCTGCTACTGTAGGAAGAGGGGCTGACAACTTGGGTAGTATCCATACAAAGCTATAATTTCTAATCTGTCAAAATCACTTCCCTTTAGAAAGCCTGATTTCATTAGCATGTTCTTTGTTGGATGTGATTGTCTCTCTTAGCAGCTTTCCTTTTACAGCTGTCACAAAAGCCAATCAGATTATACCAAGGGCAGGAAATAAATAAGTCTTTTTTGCTGTAAATTAATTTAGGCAAGGCTGCATCACATATGGTTAGATTTAGTCCCTACTTTGAAGTGTGAGATTTTAGCAAGGTACCAGATGAGGGCTCTAAGAGCAGGTATTGGCACAATTTGGTTACAAACTGCATTTCTTCTGGCAATCTGGGGGTGGGTATAGAAAATATATTTACATATAGCCAATGCCTCATAAATGGCAAACCATGCTCTCAGCTAAACTGACGACATAGGCAAAACTGTCTGGGACAGAGAGGTCAAATTAAGCTTTTCTCAGATTTTGTCTATGCTGCACTATTCTGGGGTAATTTTAACCCAAACACTAGGAACTCATTTAAGCTAATTTTCTTCATATTTGATCTTGTCCACTGTTCAATTTACCAACGTGGGCTCCTCTACCATTTCACTAAAGTCTGATATTTTTGTATAGCTTGCTGTGCTCTGCTACCAAGGAATAACCAGGCTGAGCTTGCCTTGGTTCTTCTGTTGTTTTGGACCTGAGCATGTAAGGTAACGAGGATGAGGCAGGTGTTTTATGGAAACCTGTTTATCTACTTGATTTAGTTTTGCTTGATTCATTTCTGTGTTATGGCCTTAGAAATTTGTGAGGGAAAAAACAGATCAGATTGTTCTTCTTTTCAAAAAAGTATTTCACTCTGGAGAGTAAGACAAAGGCGGTTGTCCCATTTGTCTCCTAAGGTTGAAAAAAGAGTACTTTCAGAAGTCTTTAGTGTACAAAAGAATGATGAGTGTCACAGAAAGAGGCCCCTCAGTGTGTCAGCTGGCTAGTCTATCTTTCCCTGTGCCATTTGCAAAAAGGGAACAGCATGAAATGATAGCAAAGCTCTCGAGTGGAGTTGTAGTTTCACTTTTCAGATACTGCAACCCCTCTGGAGAACAGGTAAAGCTGTAACCTTCAGTAAAGAGTTTTTCTGTGCAGGTTCAGGGAACCATTCTAGAAGTCAAAGCTGGTGCTGTGCGATTAGTTTGGTTAAGAATTTCTTTTATTTTGGAATCTTTGTAAATCACAAAAATCTATGGCTTGTTAGAAATAGGTAACAAGGACTATATAGATCAGTCACCATTTCCCTTACAGGTACTGTATAGCTGTATTACCTGAGCAGGTATAATGAGTTCCAGTGTCTTGTCACTGTGCCCTGAAATACAGGTGAAAGTCCTCATAGTCATTATTACTTACAATCAAAGTTTCTTCCCCTTCTACAGGGTAATTTGTCTTCCAACTTCCAATTTTGGCACTTCTACATCTCTAAAGACTTATAATTTCCTTTCTAAAGCTAAGACAATCTTCTGGTTTTAAAAACTTATCAATTTCTATGACCATGTGTAATGGTCTAGCTGTTTTTTTTCTCTGCCTTTTTGCCAGTTCCATCTGGTCATTTAAAAACAGTAATTCTGTGTCTTTTCCTGTGCTCCAGATCTTCAGCAATGCCAATCTCTAACTGACAGCATTTGATCTGTTTTATGATTACTCTTCATCTGTTCCTGGCTCTTTGTCTGCATGCTGGTAAATGGCTTTGATCACCTCCTGGCCAGAATCTGTGGCTTCTCATAATTCCTTCTGGAAAGATTCTTTGTCTTCATTTAATTACTTTTTACCATTACCTGGCTAGCATCCATTGCCTGTTTTCTGTTTTTAATTTTTGCCACTGTGAAAGCTAATAGGACTCTTCTGCACTGGGACATTTAGGAAAGTCAATCCAAATTAAATGTTAAAGTTCACACTTCAGCTGCATTAAATCCCTGTGTTGACAGCCTTGTTAGAAGAAAAGACCTTAATTTTGTTTAATTTAATAAATACTATAAATGAATTAATCTAAGTCAAATTTAACCACTTCAACTTTGAACAAATGTGTCTACACAAGGTTTGTGAGATTTAGCAAATCAATTTTAGCTTTACACCTTTATTAATATTTTTTATTTCCTGAGTTTCTTGTAGACAAGGCCTCAGATATCTTTTATATAGGAATAATCTTTTTCTTCCAGCCTGATTTTTTTCTCTTTCTCTCCTTTCCTTGATGTTTGTCACTGCTGTGTTCTGATGGTGTTTTACATTATACCGAACATAGTTGCTCTTATTATTTTATTAATTACACTGTAACAAGCTATAGATCTGAATTAATTTCAGGGGAGTCATGTTAAGGTGGATGCTGTCAACATGTGCACACATAGAATGGAGTTCATCTTTCCTAACTTTACTGGGAAAATGCAGGCAGATGGAATTTACCCTCTGCCAGTTTGTAGATGATTTAAGATGAGGGCACTGGGTGACATACCAGATGGTTGTGTCACCTTCAGAGAGACCTTGGCAGGCTGGAGAAATGGGCAGAGAGGAATCTCGACAAGTTCTACATGGGATATTGCAAAGTTCTGCATCTCAGGAGGGTTAACCCCATGCACCAGAACATGCTGGGGGCTGAGTGGCTGGAAAGCACCTTGATGTCTTGATGGACAGCAAGACGACCATGACCTAGGAAAGCACCCTTACATCAAAAGGTTGAGAGAGGTGATCCTTCACCTCTTCTTAGCACTGGTGGGGCAACAGCTACACTTCTGTGTCCAATTCTTGCTTACCTCAACCATCCTGTGATCAACACCTAAAATATTGTTAGCTGAGCAGAGAAGATGCAGTTCTAACATCATCCAGGGCAAGTCATGGACTCATCACTTTCAGACTTGTCCCATGTACTCAGGCTGCTTGGCATGGAAACAGGACACCAGGAAACCCAATGAATAGTGTGTGACTTCATAAATACTTCATTTTATCCCAGGGGGCTGCTTTTCCTTTTGTGTTGTAAAGCTCCAAACAGAGGAATCTAAACCCACAGCCTTGTTCCCAGCTGTTCCTGTGACCTGCTAGTCTGAAATTAAAGTTAATGACCTAAAGGCTCTAATCCTATGGGTTTAATAAAAGCAAGTTTAATAAGGATAGTGGCTTTAAAACTAGCATGAATCCAGCAGCTCCTAGTGATGATGATGATGAAGAAATATCTTCGGAATTTTTTTAATATTTACTTTTTTGGGGACAAGGAGTAGGAGAGACAAGGATATGACTTTCTGTAATGGAAAAAAGATGAACTCCTGCTATTTTATCTATCCTTTTCACAGAATTTTTTTGCTGTCTGTTAAAATTGTTCCTAGTAAGTCTGTCTCAGCAGCAGACAGATGAACACTCCCATTTAAATCCCCTCCTGTCTGATAGGTAGACATTTGCAAGCCAAAAGAGAATCATCCTCCTTACTCCTGAAAAGTGTGGTCTGCCTTTCAGATAATACCTACTTTTCCAACCTTGTCAGGTGAGGCAGTGCTTGAAAGCTTTTTAGCACTTACCCTTTTGTATAACAAGTTATCTCAGTAGGAGACTTTGCAGCAGTCTTTAACCCCTTTTGTATTCTCATTCCATCTCAGAGATGTCTCATGCAAGCTAATAAATAATTCCATGAAGTCTCTCCTCTTTCCACAACATTAATCTCCCATCAACTAGTAATGAGCCTTTGTCGGTTCCTTGTGAGAATCTGAGCAACTACATTAATTCCTTAAAACTTTTTTAACCATAGTGATCCTATTGGCAGAGAGTTTAGGAACATCTGATCCATACATTTAGCCTTAGGCGGTTTTGATGGCCTGTGTTTATTAGGCCCTGAAATTCCTAAAGCCCTAGAAAGATGCTGCAAATGCGACATGCATAAATGTTTAATAAATTATATCTGCATATTGTCTGATGTAACTAAGCAGAATTATGCTGCCAAAGTTTTTTCATGGTTGTTTCTTGAGCTGAACAATTTTTCTTGAAAAAATCATGTAATCAGATACAAAGTTTATACAGGTTGCTGCATGGTTCAGAACATGCAAAATCACTGTTCATGCTTTGCATGATGATTTCCCCCATAAAACATGCCAGAATACCAGTTAACATACAGACAACACTCATTCTGCTAGACTTGTTCATGTGCTGTCCCAAAGTCTTTCATTTTAGCAGTCTAGAGAAAAATACGTCCTTTTGGAGGTTTGCAAAGAAAGTTCTTGTTGCTTAAACGTGGGCGTCCAAGTTAGATGCCCAGGATCCTACTTATCTAGCACTCTACTGACAGCCAACCTACAGCATAGGATGGGGTCAAAGAAAAAGGACTAAATCTTACCAGAAAATTTCAATTCTTTCTAGAAATCTTGTATTTTATAAACACTTCAAACAAAATTAACTTCCTATTACCCTCACTTCCACAGTCATGTCAATTAAAGAGCCAAACCAATCAAATAATAAAGGGGAAATCAAAGCTTAAAGTGGAGAAATAAGAGAGGATTGTGATCCTATAGGACACTACTGTGCATTAGAAACATTTTCTTCTTTGCATGGCTCTGACATTACATCCTGCACTCAATTTGCTTCAGCTGAACTCTGCATTGCTAAATGTAGAAAGGATGCCCATCAATTCAGCCCACTCATTTCTGTTTCTTTTCAGCATCAGCTTTTCAGTGAATTGTCTCCTGCAACAGCAGCTCTTTCAGACTGTCATGGTACTTTCTTTTTTTTTTGGTCTCTTTTCCTGGTTCCATTGTTTTATGCCGTTTTTATCTTTCCTTTGTTCCCCTGTGATATGCAGTGAAACCAGCAATGCAATTAGCATAGTTAGTTACATTCATTCTGCCCTTTGACTATTTATAAAGACACTTATGAACCTAAAAAAAAAAAAAAAGAGGAAAGAAAATCAGCCACTCAAAACTTGAAGTGTATTATACTTTAAAATTCCCTGCTTTTCTTCTGAATGTGTGGAAGCCTGATAACACTAAGGAAATGGTATGTAAACAGACTTTACATATGTGTTACATGTTGTTTGCAGTGAATTGATTTTGTCACAAAAGAAAGGAAGTTTTCATTGTAGTTTGAACTAGCTTCAATGTCATGAAAACCTCCACAAGTTTTTTCCTAAAATTGTAATCTGAACAGAAATCTTCTTAACCTCCAGAAGGATTATTGATTGGAACAGACTATATGCAAAGGAATTTCAGTTTAGATGAAACCAGCTTTTAATCTATATTAAAATAATACTTCTATGTTGCATATATTGCCAGAAGAAGAAATAATACAAAGGCTGTTATTGAGACTGTGACATGAATAGGCAGCCCAGTACATTCATTATTTAACCATGACAAAAGAATGGCAAGAATCTGTCTTTCCTCTGAAATAAGAAGAAGAGCAAGCCATGGCTGGCAACTGTTAAGTGACACAACTTAAAGGTCTTCAAAAAGCTCTTGAGTGAAGAGGGCTGGCACTAACCCTCTGCCCCAGTGTGATTACAGAGCCTGGGCCACAGTTGCCCGCTGCGTTGTCTTGCTGTTTGCCCTTTAGAAGGTTCTGATCATTTCTCCTCTTGAGCACAAGGCATGAAAAGTTTTTTAATTGATTGCCCCAAACCATTGCTGATTTTTGAAAGCTGAGCTTCACTTTTTAGCTTGAACTTTTTAAAGTAACTTAGATTGCTGGACAAAATTCAGGCCCTTTTGCAAAACTGCAGTCCATTGAGCAATGGATGTCTGGTATAAACTTATAGGATAAAAGGTCTAACAAGGGAAAGATAACTATGAATACTGTTTTCCAGCAATGTCTGTTTTTAAATCACCCCTGTGTGGATTCTCTTAGAAATAACTCATGGTACCTCTAGGGAAGTATAAGCAATAATGAACGTACATGATATATAAATCTTGTTTTCCTGCACTAATATTTGAAGTTTTAACCTTCTGTATTTTAGAAATTGCATTTCTGAATAGGTAGATGATCTGTCCTGGAAAACACAGCTATTTTGTATCAAGTCTCTGAGGACAGAAGCAATTGCAGAAAATGAGCTGGGTTATTTTTTGATTATTAAACTTCTGTTTTTCCACAGTATGGCCATCTTTGTTACCTGTCTGTGAGTCCCTTCTCCATCAGGAAATGCAGTAAACTCCCTAGGCATCTGTGACCTGGATACAAAAGTAATATAACTATGATGCAAATTTTTCTGAATATGCCTTTTTCTAGTGCAGCTCTGGAGTTTTCACAGAAGAAAGGGTGTGCATGTAGAGCAGCAAAGCTGCTGGTGTTATTTTTTGTGGTTGCTCATCTCTCTCAGTCACACAATTTTTAGTTTCAGCCACTGCAATTATTATCGTTTAGCAACAGAGTGTCTCTTTGGTGATATGTGCTACTGTACCTTAACAAAATAGAAATTCTATCCTCTGTCCACGTTGATGGAATGTTTATTGCCCTTGGCTGTACTGTTTATGACTTTATACCTCTGAGTCACTGTGTATGTATCCAACCTACTGTGCCTCTGATGAAAATGTGTACATGAATTTGGATTTAAGAGATAACTTTAAATGCTATCTTGGTGTGATCTCATTTGAAATGGTCACTACACATTTCTCCACTTGGCTGAAGAAACAACAGCAAAAGCTGTTGCTAATTTTGTTTTTAATTAATTGTGCAGCATGGATTTGTTGACGTGACATGGATAGGGGTCAGCTAACTAGATTTGCCTTGGGTTAGTAGAAGTTTTCTATCATCTCCTCTCTTTCTGGTGCATAAAATATTCCTTAACAATCTTAACTTCTCGAATGAGTGCATAAAATCCTCACAATCAACCTGACAGCCTTTAACCAAGGCAGTCACTACCCTTTGTATTCGTCTGCTGTGCAACTCCCCTTACTGGTAGGAGGCCTCTGAAATGCTTGGAAACAATTTTATTCATAAAAGTGTTTCAAGTGCTAAAATCCACCTTGTATAAATTAAAATAATGTCTTTTGGACTTTTCATAAAACACTATATGCTCTACTTATCCCTGGAGTGGATTTCTTTTACTGTTATTGCTGTGATGACACATAATTAAGTCAGATTATATTTTTATAGACAGAGGAGAATAGCTAAGAAACAGCCCTAAATTATTCATCAATAAGTTTCACCAAAAAAAAAAAGGCAAAAGGCAAGAATTTAAAATGTGCTCTCTGTTGTTTTTTTCTTCCTAAAACTAGATAATTTTATAATGGTATATTGAACAAATAAGTTTCTCTTTTCTTCCCCATGAGAGAACAAGAGGCTTCATTTAACGCCACACGTGTTATTGTGCTTATCTGCTGATTACCATATTACTTTGATTTGTATGGTAGATTGTAAACTCTTGTAGGATTATGGAAAGATTTCTTTCCCCAGGCTGAAGCAGTGAGATTTTCAGTACCACGAAGACAGAGATGAGTAGAGAAGAAGTAGATTGGTTATTATATCTCTATGTATTTTTTTACCCACTGGTTTGTCTCATTTTTATCACTGCAGAGTCAGCATGAAAGCCAAGTAAGTTAATACACCTCCACAATGTTGTCACAACACTAAGTTTTAACATCTCTTCATACCTTCAACCTGCTTAGAGAAAATGTGAATTGCTGAAATGGCGTAGCCATAAAGAAGAGCAGGAGTGGCATAGATGTGCTTTGATTCACCTAGGTAAAATACTCCTTTTGATTAGGAATTGAAAATATATGAAGGAAAGTGCTGATTTTCTAAACATTGGGGTTTCTTTATGTACAAGTCTTTCTTTCTGATTTTGGATGGGCTTATCTGAATTTGCAAGACAATTTGCTTGGCTTGTTAATCTTAGTATTTCCTTGTAGAAAATGCAAGGAGAGGCAGTAATGAAGGAGGAACTTTAGACCAGAAGAAAAGGAAAGACTGTTTAGCTGTCCCATAAAGCTAAAAAATATGAATTTAGCTGCTATACCTCAGTGCTGTGCATGTAACTCAGACTAGAAAAAGAAAAATAGTTTAAATAGAAATTGTATAGGAATTTGAGACATGCAATGGAGATAATTGTTGGAGTCCAGAATGCAGAGAATATTGCTCTGCCTGTTTTAAAGAATAAAACCCCCCTGTACACCAACATTTCTGGCCTTCCACCGTGGAGAAANAACTGAAAGTTCCATTTTTCACGGCGCCTGGCAAAAGGTAGCAAAATTCCCTCATCTGGGGAATAATAGTCAGGAACAGAACCTGATAGATAATCAAGGATTTTCTGGTATACTGGAAGCCTATGGAGAAACATGGGAATGGACAACCAAGTAGTTGAGCAGTGACTGGTGATAATGACTGGTGGCTGTTTTGAGGTCTGCATTCCTACTCCCTTTCTCTGGGCAGTATTGGTGATGCATGTTTGAAACCAGTATGAGTCTGTCCTGACTATGTTCAACAGCAGTGGTACGAAAAGGAGGCAGGACCAGACAGAAGATGTGGGTTCACTTTGCTGCTCTGCTTCTGGTTCCTGGGAGGTCAGAGAAGTGGCTTTATCTCCAATTTTAAGATATAAAAACAACTCCATTCAACTCATTTTTATCTGAGAGAAATGGACCTCGAATCCTGTGTGAACTTCCTGTAAACTGCATCCAAGATCAACTGAATTTCTGGAGAAAAGCTGAATGCTAGGTGAAAAGATGGGGAATATAGTGTAGGGATAGTCAAACAGCTTTCCCAATGCAAAGAAATTGCCAGTACAGATAAGAGGGAAGATTCATAAGATCTGCACTTTTCATCACAGTTACAAATTATCTGGAAAAGGAAGTGCTTAACGAGGTGACAAAGTTTGCTGATACCACAGAATTCTTCGAAGTGACAGAAACTAACACTGACAACAAAAGGGTAAAATGAACCTGTGATTTTGAGTGGTCAGAGATAAAATGGGAGACAAAATTCACTGCTGCTAAGTGAAAAGTAATAGATGCAAGAAAGCATAATCCTAATAATTTTTACACTGCCATGGGTTCATAAATGAGGTATAAATATTTTGGAAAGACATTTAGAATTATTATGGTTAGCACAGTGCCAAGTGGTGCTCAGGGATAGCTGAAGATCACAGGAACAACAAAGAAAGCATCAAGAACAGAACAGCTGACATAACTTTTCTTCTGTATAAAACCAGGATCAGCTCGTGGCCTGAATACTGTATGAAGTTCTGTCCTTCCTTTTTCAAACAGAGGAACTGTTGAACCAGACAAAGGCAGCAAGGATTAGATATGAAGTTTTTATGTGAAGAGCAATTAGGCTAGGATTATGGGTCTTCAGGGAGAAAAAATGACTGAGGGACAAAATTATAGAGTATATCAAATAAAAAAAAGTAGATGAACTACTAAATGTTTCCTATTTACAATGTTTGAAGAACTGAGGGCCAATCGAGGAAATTACCATGTTGCTAGCTTAAGGTAAAAGCAAGGAAGCACTTTTCTCACATAGCACATTTCAACTCTGGAATTCATTGTCAGGAGATTTTGTAGTGCCCAAAGTATAAAATAGATTTATAAAAGGTTTGGAAAATTAAGTGGAAGAAAAGATCGTCCTATACAATACTAGTATTTTTTTAAAAATTCATACAAAAGAGGAATATTTCTTATCCTTCCTTTTTGAATGACCGCAAACAGTAACTGTTACAGTAGGGAGATTGTTTGCTGAGTCTGATGAAACTTATTTTTGCCCACTATGATATCTGGTATGTCATAGAACTGAACCCAATCCAGTGAAGGTGTTCTCTGACATTCAAAAGGAATTTTCATGACAGAAAAGTAAATATAAAAAAAATTCCTTTAATCTACCTCCTTTAAAATAAGAAGGAAAGTCAATTATTATTTGTGAGTGGACGAGAGGATCTTTCACACTGGGATGGAAAAAATCCTCATAATATAAGACAACGGAGGTGTGTTCTGGGATGTGTCTCAAAGATATAAACTTAGTGTGGGATGACTTGGATCAGATTTGCATTTTACATGGTGTTATATGAATTTAGAAGCATGGAAAAATCCAGTTTTGAGAGGGTTTTTTTGCCTGGTAGCTGCCTGTTCGGTTGTAGCAGGTGGGAAGACTGAAAATAATTTTAAATAGCACTTCCCTTCTCCCACTTCACATGGGAGTAACTGTTGAACTGTTGGAGCAACAAGCATTTTTTTTCCCCTGGTAAATTGTAAAAGTACCCAAAGGTATCAGGCATGAAACACAGGAATGTTGCCCAGGCATTGTACAAATTCTTACAATGAAAATTTGGAGAGATGTTTAAAGATGTGCCCGAGGGAGGTGAGGGCTTGAGGGAAACAATGATTTTGTTTTGTCATTTTTACCTCAGCCTGAATCTTGCGTGTAGCATCAAGTTGCCTTCTCTTAGGGCTGAGCCTGCAACACATTCATGAGATGAGCTGGCAGGCCCTGAGGTGGATCTGGAATGCTGGCCTGCTTCCTAAGGACTGCCAGAGCTACTGCGCTGAAATTCAAATTTTATGGACTAATGATTTTCCTGCTTTAGTGCCAGCATGTTTAAACACTTTTGATATTCTGGGTGCAAGTTAAGATGTCTGTGTAAATGTAAGTAATGTCTCTGCCCAAGTATTCCTTACCCCACAGGGTTAAAAAAATAAGTGCATCAAAATTTGAGGTATTCTGGTGGCACGGTGGTGAAGTCGTATAAAATATGGAACCCTGTAAAGTGTAAAATGTGTTAGATGTATAGAGTTAAGTGGAGCTGAAATGTCCCAATGCAAATTGTGATCTGAACTCTCTCCCAGGAGCCAGAGCTTTTGGGTCAGTTGATACTGTTCAAGGCTGTTTCCAAGCGAGTGCCTGTGCCTTTTTACAACGCAAGCCTTGTTACACTTTGATTTCTTCCTCTCTCCTGCTCTGAATTATGTTACTTTTGTTGATATGAATTCACAGCCACTAGCCAATGACCATAAAAGCCATTCTATACCACATATTGACTTGAAAGATTTAGGTCCCCCATATCAAAAGAGGGCACT
This sequence comes from Dicrurus megarhynchus, assembly GCA_013399195.1. Taxonomy (NCBI): domain Eukaryota; kingdom Metazoa; phylum Chordata; class Aves; order Passeriformes; family Dicruridae; genus Dicrurus; species Dicrurus megarhynchus. The sequence goes on from VXAD01010633.1 coordinate 607,472, forward strand.
TTATCCACTCAGCCAGACCAGACCCTTGATTTTACGTTGCTGTTTTCTCTCTGAGTTTCAGAAGTCCTTTTAATATTTCAGACCCATGTCGGCGCTTTCATAAACTTTCCAAAGGGTGAACAGTAGTAGTTGTATTCCAGCTGCTGCTGAATCTGCTGTGTTTGTTCAGCCCTGAAATGATCTTTTAAGATGTGAAAATAAAATGTTTCACTAGTACTGAGCCATAAATGCAAAACTGACCAGGGATGCAATATGCCCAACAAAAACTACCTATTAACTATTAGAACCACCTTTTTTTTTCCAGCTTCCTGCATAGAGGCCTGATTCTGATTTAACCTGATTTTATTTTTCTTCTAACAGGTAAAATAATATTAATCAAATTTTTTTTCAAGCTTTGCGAAGATAATGGCTCTTACTTTGGTCTTAACCACACTATGAAGCCTATGGTAAAGGCTTTTTCTTTGCTCATAGGAAACAAGCAAACCTTATTTACTTAACACATAAATATTCCTTTGAATGCTCTAAATATTTTGACTCAAGTCACAAAGCTTCTTAAGTCTAAGATTGCAAACAGATTTTCTGATTACTTTTGTAGATATTTCCTCATTTTGCATTATTTATTTGAATATGTGAAAAATTATATGCTTGTATTTATGCCATAGAGACTTTCAGATTTTCTTAATAATGCAAGAAAATTAGGTGCCAGTACAGAGAGCTCTAAAATTCAAGCCCTTAATGTTTAATGCTAATAGAACTCACAGACTGTAATAAGAACTCAGTAGAAAACATATAACTCCCAATTTTTTTTTTCACTGTCTTTCCCCTTACCAAGCAATTAGTAGTGGGTAAAAGCAAAACGAAACTAAAATTCAGTCTTTAAATTACACGCCCACCCCAGGCAACTATGGATCAAAGATCAGACTGCTATAGAAAGCTTCAAATACCAATAAGATTGTCTTTTTGGGCTATGTCATCCTCTCTGTGCCCCCTAGGTTTCTGTCTGGGTGGAATTTAAGTCCTGAATTGTCAGGCCTACATCAGACCCCAAAGCTGGACTACAGGGATAATTGGTTAGACGACAGTGCTAATAATGCCAAAGTCATGGTTTTGATGCCCTTTATGGGCCATTCACTTAAGAATTTGACTTCATGATCCTTGTGGATCCTTTCCAAATCAGAATATTCTGTGATCAATAGGAATCCTGAGCTGGTTGCAGGACAGCTATGTAGAAGAATTTCAGTGTTACTCTTCCATCAACAAAAAGGAGGATAATGTAACAGCCCTAACTGCCTATTAAGCAGTCACCTCTTGTCACCTCAAACAACCACCCTTAAGTACCTACCCTGCTTGCAGGCTTCATGTGTAGGTAGGTTCTATCATTTAGGCGGTTCAGGCACCTTCAATACTTTTAAAATGCATTGTGCTTAAGTCTCAAGGCTGGTTACTGCAGCTCCACTGGCAGTTTCTCTCACAATATGAGATGGTGTAGGCACAGGAAATTAACCTTGGGCAAAGCCGTAAGCGTTTATAACCGTTTCTCAAGTCTGAATAGTATGGATAGTTGAAATCTAGTGCCTATATCCTGCTACAGGTTCATATACTGATAGAGCTGTAGGCCATATAGGACTTGTCTCTTTAATTTTAATAATAAATCCATAGTCCATCAGGATGTTTAATGTTGTCTGAATGTGTTTGGTTTAGATGTGAAATTTCTTGTGGAAGTGTTGGCAAGGTCTTACTTCTAATATCCCTATCACTTAATCGGCATTCCACAGCAAGCTTGTAGGACATAAGTGTATTAAAAATGTGCTGAAGTGTTAACTGGTCCTATACTGCCTTCTGTCAACATTTAAGAAGCTGCTCAGGTCTTGACTTCTGTGGGAGTACTGAAAGAATAATCTTGAATAGCTCTTTTCTTTTTAAAGGTCTCCCCTAGTTGGCAAATGGCACCATAACCCAGGAGAAATATATGACAGACATGTTATTTCTGTGGGAATTATGAGAGTTTCAAGAGTTGGTAGCAATTCTAAATATTATATATAGCAGCTAAATATATTTGTAGAAATACTTCTAAGCCAGAGAGGGAAAGTGTGTGGTTTTGTTTCTTTTCTTTTCCCTTCGGAAACTGAGATTTCTGGAGTTAGCATAAGTTTACTCTGAATGATAGAAAAATTTAATATCTGCTAGTCCAGAACAGAAATTCATGTGATTAGTCAAGAAAGAACAGCATTATTTGGTATGGCTTTATTTACTTGAATGTTGGGAAGATTGTATTGCAAGTTCAATAGATGTTTGAATAGTGCTACTGCTACAGGAAAAACTGCAAGAGTAGTGTCTGTGTATGATTTTGACATTATTGGTGATTCATTTGATGACACTTACTTCAGCTGTTTCCTTTCAGGAAAGGAAATGAAATCTTGAGATTTCAATGAGGATCAATTCGGCAAGGTTTGGTTCATTTCCCTGCACTTCATGTCATACCCATGCCATTTTAGTGTTTTCACTTTGCTTCAGAATTTTCTCTTATTTTTTACCATTTCATTTCTTCAATTTCTTCTCCTGTCTCTTCGTTTCACTTTATACCCTGATTCCAGGATTTCAAGGATTATCATTTTGGCAAGGTTTGGTGCATTTCACTTCAAAAAAAAAGAATAGCCCACTGCCCAAAGATTGCTCCCTGCACACCTTTCTTCTTGACACCACCCAAGTGCTGGGCCTCTCTGCAAAAGGCTGCTTTTACTGCTCCGCTGAGGGTAAGTTATACGCTTTGGGTTTGGCTTGAAAAAACCGCAATTCCTAGAGTTTCAGCGACACTGCACCTACATATGGCATGCCGAGGGGAGCACGGCACTGCCCCAGCATTGCTCCCTCCACATCAGCCTCAGCAAATGCATCTTTTTGTGCTACGGTTAGGATTGGGGTTTAGAAAACCACAAAGCCCAGACCTCCAGGGACATTGAAACTACAAAAGCCATGCAAAATGGGAGCACTTCATGTCATCTTCTTACATTTGATTACAATTGCTTAATTTCTGAATTTTCTTTTATTTCTTTAAATTGAATTTAATGTCATTATAAGTCCACTCCAGTCAGTTTATTTCACTTTGTTCTCTGACTTTAAGATTTCATTTCCTTTCATGAAATGGCATAAACACATACTGAATTTTTCACCTGTCTGCTTTGCAGGAGTTTTAAAGGTTTTCACATTTCCCTATACCCCTATGCCCAAATGCACTAACATGACGTAGAGCTGGAAGCAGTCACATTCATATCCTGATAATATCAGCTCAGCAGTTTCCAAGTATAATTCAGGTAAGTTTAGACACTAAAGAAATTTTGTTTCACTTTGCTGGTAATGCCAGTCTGTGTGAGATGGGCTTCCTCAACCAAGTCATACTTGGATAACTGTTCAGGATTGCGTTCCCTTTGTATTTTGAATTGTCCTCCACATCTGATCACTTCTGTGTCACATAGTTCTTGGTCTTATACTAGATGAAATGATTTTCTAATGGCCTGAGCAATGATATGTCATTCTTTATCATCCTCCCTCCCTAGCTGCTTGGCTATCACTTTCTGAGGTACAATGAATGAATGACAGTTTGTGTTTTCTGAACCCTGTGGGGTCTAGAACATACTGCACTGCAGAATACCCAATCTCATTGTACAGGTAATTTGACACTTCTTCAACCAAGAAGTTTTCATGGCAATTTTCTGAGGAACCTATTCAGAGTATCTAATGTTAGACAAACACGCTGTGATGGGCAGGGTGTGATTGGTGGAAGGTCCAATGCCATTAACAGAGGCTCCCTCTAAGGTCTGTGGTTGGGAAATGTTCATTGAAATGTGTGTCATAGTCACTTCCTGCAAAGTGCAAGGAAAATCTACACTGATCTGCATTCCTCTCCAGGGTGCATCTTACAGATCAAATCCTTTCCAGCCTGCTGGTTTTCTTTGAAGACAATGGACAGAGACTGGTAAAGGATATACACAACCCTGAATACCTCATCCTACCACAGCTACAAACCTGTGTGGCTTCTGCTCTTACCAAGAGCTGCAGTGGGAGTGCTCAGGTGGCAGCTACACCTGGAGACCTGCAAACAGGCTTTTTCAGTAACTGTACCTGTTTAGGCAATAAAGTGGCTGAGACGGAAGCTCTGATGAAAATCAAAGGCATGTTGGATCTGAATGTCTATAAATGAGGGTGGGTACAAGGGTTGGTTTAAAAGAGCTCCTGCAGATGTCTTGGATACTGTTCCAAAGCCCTTTTGAAGAGTCTTATGTGATGTTCGTTCCTGAATTTTCAAGCATGTCTTCTGTATTTCATTACCTACTGATATTGTTAATAGATAATCCTGAGGGCTTTGAATATACCAGTAGAAGAAATTTCCTTAAAAAAACCAGAGAATATTTATTTTCTAAGGAAAATCTCTGTCCCAATTGTTTGTCTGCTATAAAGGAATCCCTTACAAAAATTAAACTTCCCAGTGAAACTCTTGGAAATCCAGCTGAGAGGTTGGAAATCATCTCCTAGTGGAACTTAGAACAGATACTACAGGGATTTTATTTTCTAGTGATGAATAAGAGGTTAGGTGTCCTAAAACACCAGCAGTACATTGTCTAACATGCAGTGAAAGAGAATCAGTTACCAGAAGTCTTATGATTCTGCTTTATATTCGAACTTTTATTAGCTTTTAACACTCAGGACAGAATGTTAATTAATACTTGGTCTCATAGGGCTCTGGTTAAACCTAAAAAAACTACAGGAAGCTGTTAAATTTAGGTGCATTGACAGTTTCTGTAAAAAGAAAAAATATCCCCAAAATCCAGATGAACATTATCACACGTTTTCTTAGAGATTTGTTGGCAAAGTTAGCTTTCATGCTAGCCAGCTGAGGTCTTGGGTTTCTGTATGAAAAGAATAGCTCAGCTATGTCTTGAGGCTAATACTGAAAAGGTCATGAAATTCTCTTTCATGAAAAGAATGAAAGTAAGCTGAAAAGTACAGGAAAACATAACGTTCACTATAAATGATAGAACTGATTTAGTTCTATGCATTTCTCTCTGTATAGAAAAATGACATTGAAATACATTTGTATTTAGATTTGGGGAGCAACTTACTTTCTGCCTCTTCACCAGTTTATTATTTATTTCCAAACCTTATTATTTTAAAATGCTATAGCACCCAAAATATGCTAGACTATTTCTAAACACAATCACATAATGGATTTTTCCTATGATGAGCAAAGCAGCCATTTGAAGTTCATTCATTGAGACCCTTTGGCCTTTAGAGCATTTAGTGAAGGGTTTGTTTTGTTTATTTTACAGTTCAGTGGAATGGAAAACAATTTTTCTTAAGCATTACTGGAGGCCATCAAACCGCGAGAAGGAATAATTTTTTGGCTGCTGCATGTTCAGCAGAATTTAAAGGTGTCTATTAAAAAAAACAAACATGTGTAGTGATAAACCTTGATTTCCCCCCTTTTTCAAAAAAGTGTAATTATACTCATCAGACATAATGATCTGCTATTTTCCCCATCTTGCTATTGCTCAGAGTGTAATGAGAAAAGTTTGCTGATGCTGGGTGCATTTGATTATTCCCCATTTCTTCTTGATTATTTCCTACGCAAAAAGAAAATAGAAAACCACACCCCTGGAAAAAAAACAAAAAACAAACGAACAAAACCCCCCAAAAGCAAAACAACAAACCACAACCAAATTAAATTGTTTACTTATTCATGAAATGTGATTTGGATGTACAGTTTATACATGGATAAAAAAGTAATTGAAAATACACTTTTCTCAGCCTGTTGCCACAGAACTATTTAGATTCAGCTTTTGATTACTTGGAGAGGCAATAGGAGGTCCTGTTTTCATTCCTTGTTTTGTGTTTTTCAAAAACTAATTTTCAAAAGACATTACATATATTATTAAGTGGAGGCAGGAAATAGACAAATAAAATTGTTTGAACAATAATGGGGTAAACTGAGAAATCAAGTGATTGATGATACTGACATTTAGGTCCTGCAAGTTGAAAACCTGGAGCCTAAACTCCTGTTGAAGTCAGCAGCAAAAGTCTGTGTGCACACCAAATGAAAGTTACAGTTTCTTCTTAAGAAGACACTTCTATGAAGCTATTTTGAGTTCACAGCTATGTAGAAACGATCTGCATCTAAATTCAAGTTGCATTAAAAATATCAGCCTTAAGAAGCAGCTTGTAGAGCCAAACTATTGTCTGTCCCTGATACATTCAAGGAGTTAAATGGTATTTGACCCTTAATGAGGTTTGGGAAAGAACTCTGGAAAACACCTAAACTTGTTGGGTTTTTTTACTGTGGTGCATAGCAGTACAGTCCCACTGAATACTGGCAGGACTTGATATTCAGGTATCCCTTTCAGATCTTAAAATGTTAATGTCTATCCCCAGCAGAATGACTCAGGCAAGACTAGTTAGGATCTCAGTACCCTTTTCTCTGCCAATAGGTAGCTTGGTGCTTATCCTGGATGCTCAGACATGCCTGCCATGACCATGACAAGCTGAACGGCCTTCATTTCTTGGAAAGCAGAGACATTATTCATTGTACAAGGCAAAAGAATATTTGGTCTGTAGGCAAACCAGTGGATTCACCCTTTTCCCAAGAGGATATCATAAACATGCAGGTATTGAATAACCACTGGGCTCCCTGCTGTATTCACTCCTTCCTAACACCTTGTTAGAACTGGAAACCTTCAGTCAGGCTTCCTCCTGCTTTCTCTTCTTTGGTCCCATGACTCTCTTGTTGTTGGACCAGCTCCCCAATCACTTTTTACAAACTCTAACCCTTGGATTTTAGAATAGAATCGAATAGAAAAGCATCTTTCAGTTGGAAGGTACCTACAACAGCCATCTAGTTCAACTGCCTGACCATGTCAGGGCTGACCAAAAGTTAAAGCCTGTTAAGGGCATTGTCTTAATGCCTCCTAAGCAGTGACAGGCTTGTGGCATCGACTACTTCTCTAAGAAGCCCCTTCCAGCATCTGACCATCCTCTTAGTAAAGAAATGCTTCCTAATGTCTAGTCTAAAACTCCCCTTGTGCAGCTTTGAACCATTCCTGCACATCCTATGTCAGGATATCAGGGAGAAGAGCTCAGCACCTCCCTCTCCACTTCCCCTCCTCAGGAAACTGTAAGAGCACAATGAGTTTGCACCTCAGCCTCCTTTTCTCCAAAACAGACAAACCCAGACTTCTTAGCTTTTCATCACAGGTAATGCTGATCTCAATTCTAGCACCTGACAAGCCGAAGTTTTTTAAAGTCCATTCCCAAACCTCCTTAGAGGTCATGACTGGAAATTTGCTGTAATTTATTTTTTTTTTATGATAAGGGCAAATTTAATGTTTGCTACCATGGATGTTACATTTTAGGTGACAATGAGTGTTTTTTGGTTAGTGATAGTCAATTTTGTTTAGTGGAAGATTTCAAGACAAAGAAGTGAAATCAGTATTCAGTTTCTCTTAATAGCTAAATGCTTTAAACATGCACTTGCAACAGTGAAAAAAAGAAAAAACCCAATGCCCTATCCATTTTTGCTATAATACACGTAGTGTTTTTCCATTTGTTTGTTTATTTTTATGTTGAAGACAGGTGCTTTTAATGATGCATAAAGTGACATTTTCAGACTGTGGAACTCATTCCCTGCAGCATTAACTGTCTGTGACTATTCAAAGGTGACTTTGTATTGGCTGAGGTTAGCTTTTTGCTACTCTCTAGCCTAATATTTCCTATTTAATGTCATCACTTTCTTTCCCTTGGATTCTTACTTTCTATTTTAAGCCCCTATAATGTATTTTACCTTATTATTTTCTCTTTTCTGAGCATGGATTGGTGTTAAATAGAGTTTTCTGGTGCTTCTAGAGCTTTTTAAGAGATCAGTTAGATACCTGGATTTCATATTGGAAGGTCATTCTCAGTGAGACGAATCTTCTCTGATTTAAGGCATCTATAATGGAATAGTCAAACTTCAAACTGTCGCTGTAGAGTCCCTCCATAGTTAATGAGAGAAATAAGTATCTCCAAAGGGCAATCCATGTGACCTGTCACATGTATCTGTCTATGGATGAAAACAATTGTCTCCTAGAGGTTCCTATTTCACTTTACTGACAATGTAGAATTATGCCACTAACTCTGGCACCATTGCCAAGGCAGATGAATTTCACTTGGTGTATCTAGGCTACAAATTTATTTTTTTTTACTGTGCATCTGAGAAATTTGACTTTACACCCATTTGCTATCTGTGCACATTTTTATTGCCTTTATGATATTCTTTTGCAAGTGAAGCCTAAAGTTAAGTACTCAGCTGGGTTTCCTGCTTCCTTTGGATAGTGAAAGCCATTATTTTTAAGCACTTATTTGAAGAAATGAAAAGTGAAAGATGAATGATACCATAAGTTATATCTTAAGTTAGAAGACATTATCAAAGCTGTGATTTTTAGTAGACATTCAAGAGCTTTATTTCATGGGCTTTAGCTCAATTTCCAATTAATAATTTTTCTTCCTACCTTCTCCACTTTCTTATTTATATACATAAAAAGATGTGTTAAAATGAAGGAAAAGGTTGCTGCCTGGTATGTCCAACCAGGCACTCTCATCCTGCCCTTGGGAACTGTGCTGGAAGGCTCAATAATCTGAAACTAGAAAATCTGCAATCAAAGTTTAATGTATTTACCTGGAACAGTCATGATTGGCAGGGCAAAAGCCGAGTGAGGCAAAGAGGAAAAACTAGAGCAGGATGCTGAAGTCAGCACACTGTTTATATTTCTCTGAAGAAAGGGATAAGAGAGTTCAGTGACCTTTGATTTCCTTCCACAGGCTTTGCTGACGTAGCTTTTCCCTTGGCTTGGCTTGCCTTGCCTTCCCTGCCCTTCCCTATCCTTCCCTGCCCTTTCCCTGTCCTTCCCTTCCCCTGTCCTGCCCTGCCCTTGAAGAGATTACTGTCTTTAGACCTGATAATCCTGCATGCAGCATCGGTCATAGGGTTTCCCTGCTCCTTCGCCTTCTCCCTGTACCAAAAAGCCCTTTAAAAGGCCAGATGTATCGATAGCAAAGAGATCTAAAGGAAGAAAGTGAAGCTAAGAGGATAATTAAAATAGCAAACCCTAGCTAACAAGATAATGAAGAATCCTTCTGACACTTTCAGCAGGGATCGATGGTACAGTCATGATAATCATATTACATTGCACCTTTCATCCTGGAGGGTGTCAAAATGCTTTGGATATTCAGCACACTAGTACAAGGAATTGTTAGTCTACGACTCACACAAAACCGCCTATGGGTTTGCATCTGGCAGCTGCACTGCAGGAAACATCAGCACTCAAAAGGTGAAGCGTGGGTAGGCAGAAAATCTATCTGCTAAAAATTAAGAGCACACAGAGCATTAAGCCTGCTTACAACTGCTGGAAAGATCAGACCTCACTGTGTTCAGAGGTAGTGTGCCTCTTTTCGAAGGGCGTTGGTGCCAGTAGCCAGGTCCAGTGCATGTAAAGAAGGGATGTATGGCCAAGAGGGAATTTGCTGTTATTTATATCACATTTGCCAAAGAGAATTCACTGCAAAGATAGAAATACAGAATGTTAGCTGGAAATGCGAACTTCTAACCTACCCAAATGGAAGGTTAAATAGAGGACCATGAACTCTGAAAAAGACTGGATTCCAGATTTCTTTCCTACGTGAAAAGATTAGGTAGTTTTTTTCTCCAGAAGAGTTGCCACAAGAGACATGGAAATGTATTTTCCTCAGTTAGTTCAATTCAGTGCAGGATGTTTATTTTAATTGTATTTGTCTCAGCAGTTTCCCAGTCTTTGCTTCTTTTTCTTGTCATTTTTCATGCATTAACCACATTGATGTATTTTTGGCACTGTCTCAGCCAGAAGATTACCTCTTGCCATTACAAGGCCTTCTTATTATCCAGCTGCTGTTGAGCTGCATGTTTTATCTTTCCAAGAAATTTAATTAGTACCTATCTAACTATCTCTCTATTAGTATCTATCTAACTATCCTCATGCTCAAGATTCTCAGCACAAGGCAGATGAAGGCTCAAACTACAGATACATTACTCCAGCTCAGCAGGTTATGGATGGCCAGCTGAGCTGTGGTAGCTCTCATAGATCTCAAAGTTAGACCTTGGCAAAGTGCAAGGGAATGCAACTTAGCTCAGCCCTCTTTCAACATGGCATAGATGGAGTTGAATTGACATATATTTTTCCAGTTTAAAAGTGTCTACAATGGTCTTTACTCATTTGCCAACTCGTGTTTGAACCAAAGAAACTTTACCAGAATTTTAAGCTATCTTGGGTGATATGCTTCTTGTTTTTTCTCTACTTGCAAAGAATATATAATGACCACATAGTGTTTTAAAAACTTTGCTAAACTGGCATTGTGTCATTACAGGGGTTTGTGCTGACTTTTAAAATGCTACATGAATCTGTGTGTGCCAAAGTGATGCTCACTAAGGAGCTGTTTGAAGGCCTGAATTATTTTTTTGTCTAAAAAGTGGATATTGCTTATGGCCAGGATGAATCTAAAAATGGCAACGCCCCTGTAGTGTGACAGATTTGAACAAAACAGACGTGGAAATCTTGTGTTTATAAAATGTTTGGTTATAATATAGTCTTTCATAGTTAGAGGTAGCTGTAGCACCTGACATTGTTTTCCTCAGAGTGTACTTCTCCTCTTAGGCTGTTGTCAGCTGGGAAAAGAAGGGAGCCAGATGAAGGACAAATTCTTACACAGGTTCTGTGTTCAGCAGGGAATTCCAAAGCCTTTTGCTGACATGTGAAAGTCTGCAGTGGGCTTCAGTTCAAGCTCTGAATGGTCTGTGCTGAAATCTTTAGCTCATGGCATTTGCTGCTGCCTTCCTGCTGTCTGTGATGCCTCTGATAGGATATAATTTGCTACAGCTGGCTTTGGTGCAAAACTGCCATAGGCAAAGCTTTCTGTCTTTCCTTGGCTGTGCCATTTCATTGTGTGTCTCATCAAAATCAGGCAAACAAATGTGGAAAGAGTGGGTGCTCCTGCATGTGTCATGCTCTGCAAATCGAGGGTATAGAAGCAATTGCTTGCCCAGAGCTCTGCTTGTTCCCCCACACAGATCACAGCTCACAACAGAGGGTCTCATTTGTTCTGTTTTTGCCTCTTCAAGATCAGAAGAGGCTTAAACGCCTACCTACTGCTAAAGCTCATTATTTTCTGCCTGAATCCTAAGAAGGGGTGGGGTATGGGGAATGCAAAAATATATTCTAAAGCATAATTAGATGCAAGACTCAGGGATTTAGATATGGTTTGATTAAATCAGAGTCCTTTTCTAATACAAGTCCATGTTACACTAAGAGTCCTATTATTTAAGAGAATTTTCAATGCCAGTTTAAGAAAATGTGCTCTATATTCTTCGAAATAATGTATTAAGTGAAAATGCCGATCTTCACATATATTCAGTAGGGTGGATCCTTAGCTGAAATATATCCATGTCGTTCCAATCTCTGGTGTAATTACATCAATGAATGTCATCTAAGGAATGGGCGGATAAGAGAAGCATGGGACATTACTAATAGGCACATAATGTCACTCGTGCTCTGATCATCACTGAATGAATTCAGCTGACAATCTGAACTAGGATAAAACTTTTGGGCTTAAAAAAAAAAGGAAAAAGAATACATGAAGGTAAACTTTTCTGCATTCATTACACTGCATTATATGAGCACATTAATGGGAAACCAGAGGGAGATATCTGCTATTGTATCTCCTGCCAGTGAATTTAATAATGAGAGGTAGTCGTTGGACTATGTTAATTCTAATGTTAAACTTCCAAGAAGGGTGAACTTATGTTTTTCAGTAATCAGTGACCTATACTGAGCTGTGTATATAAAAAAACTCCAAAAAACTTATCCCTAAACAGTACAAAAAGGACATGAGACTATATGAAGATTTTATCTGGCTGGACCAAACACTTGGGGATTCTATTTATGCTAAAATGTGACACACCATAATGGATTGGATAATGGGAGCTGTTAAATGATAGTGCTGGATGAGCGATCTATGGGATTTTGAAGGCTGTTTGAAGCTTAGGCATGGTGGATATGTCATTGGCAGGCATTATCAAGCAGTAATAAATGGTGCTGATCTCTTCCCTATTGTGATGATCTCTGTGCTTTCATGAGGAGCTGGCAAGCAAGCAAAAACCTCCCTTCCTCCCATTTACTGCCATGGGCTTGAAAAAGAAATATGCCATTTTGTTAGCATTCATCCAGCCAATAGCTGCAACCAACACCAGGACATTCTTATCAGTTGCATTAGCAGAAAGCCCATAAGGACTCCTCAGTGCCTTTCATTTTTTATGGGGTACATTCTGGGCCTCTGACTCTTCCATTTGGCCTAGAAAATTCACAACAGAGTCTTGAAGGCAGGTGAATGGGCACGTGTTGGCTGGGACATCCACAGGCGTGCCGAGCTCCTCCCGGCACGTGCCCATTTGGCTTTTGGTTCAGCTCTCTTACGGGGACAGTGCCTGGAGCCCACATCCCCAGAGCACAGCTCTCTCAGCCTCACCCACTGCCCAGGGCCTCCTCCTGCCACCCCCCACGCTCAGTGGATCTCCTGTGGCTGGGGAGGCGTGCAGAGACATACCATGGCCCTTTCTCCATTGTGTGACTAGACAAGTTCCATCTTTTCTTGCATGCAGCTCTTCCACTCTTCTGTTTTTGCTTATATTACTCAGTAAGGTGAGGTCTCAGGTGAGATGCATTTATGCCTTACACTGTCACAGGTTTCTAGCTCAACCATCAAAATGCAGTATTCCTTCCTCAAGCTCATTTAAGGTCCATATTTGATCATAGGAAAGCAAGGGAATAAATATGAATTTCTGGAGTTTGGAGTTCATATTAAAACTGTAAAAAGTTTGGAGGTGCTCTTTAAGAAATGCAGGTCATGATAAACCGGTATCAAAACATAATATCTGTTCCTATGAAGCTGAAGTCTGCAACTTCCTTATCTCAGTCTGTGAAGAATGTGTACCTTAAAAGAAACAAAGTATGTGAATAAAAAATGCAGAACTTTTTTTTTTTGGAAAGTTTATATTCATCAGTGAGACACAACAAGGTGAAGGACAAGGAGTAAGTGTATGGAAAAAAAGAAAATATGAAAAAGCAAATGTCTTTGCAGTTGGCTGGATTTATTTCTGACTTTGGAAGCAAGATCATATGTTATCATTGCTGACACCATTAAGATTAATTCAAAATATTCTGGCACTTGTCTTCATTGTTTTGAAATCTTTAGATGACCCTGTGAGAGGCTGCATCAATCAGAAAGACTATCATTTCCTTTTCTGTAGATACCTAATATTTTAGTAATATTACCTTGTCATATTTTAATCTATATGAGGTGGTTTTGTTTAATTTTATTTTTGTGGGGTTTTTTTTTCCTTTGAAACACATTCTATCCTGGTTTGCAAAGCTATAGAGCTGCAGAGACAAGGGAAATGTTTGTCAGTTGTCTAAGTGCAATAGATAAATTCTCACTTCTGCTTTTTGAGGTATTTTTTATAATGCTGTGGTGTGTGTTATTATTGTTGCTCTGATGACAGTGACAGTAGAAGCTCTTGGGGACATTCAGCAACCTTTACGCAAGACACAATACTAAGAGAAAATTAAGATAAAGCGAATTTTCCAGATTCAAAAACAAGTAGCAGAGTTAACAAAAAACCCTCAAATTTTAAAAAAATCAAAATCAAACTCTAATACATTGTATAATAGGGTAAACAATGATGCTAAGTTATTTAAAAATATGTCATATTTGAATCTTTCTAAATTCTATTGTTCTAATCTTGACTGACAAAAAAACTTGGAAACACGTTAATGGAAAAAAAAAGAACAGATGTGGTAATTGTGACTTGGTACCAGTAAGACCTTATTCTGTTTGTATATATAGGAAGATACTGATTGAGCAAAGCAAAATCTCATTCAGAAGTCCCTTAGAATGATAGAACTTTTCCAGCATTAAAACACTTGAATATAAACTGAGGACAAGTACCAGTGCTCAACAATGGAAAGCACTACAGAGTTTTTTCATACACAAAGGGCAAAAAGTATTCCATGCTAATTTTATTTCCCATGAAAGAAAATAATAAACAAATTATGCAAATGAAATCCAAAGGACAGATATTCAGTTGCTGCATTTCCTTTACTGAGATTGAATTATCTAATACTTCTGAACATCCTGACCCTCACATGTTACAATAGACACCAATCTCCCTGTTTTATGAACAATAACTTCTGTTGAAAAAATACCATTGGTTTTAATTTGTGGATGTATTTGCATTCTTCATCTTCGAGTTTTTCCATCCAGCTGCTTCTCTGCGGTATAAAAAGACAGGTAGCTCCTACCTTTCGCAAGCAATGCAGCTATTTCCTGTCCATGTGGATAAAACATTTTAGTAGCAAATTAGGTTGAATTCTGATACTGGGTAGTTCTCCAATTTTTTAACCCTATATTCAAACAAACAAACAAAAATTTAAAAAATACTGATAGAAAAGTCAGAATCTTTGTAGGATGGGGATTGTCTTCTATTCCACCTTGTAGTTTGAAATAAATTGAAACTCAGGTGTGACTAGACATATTTTTGTGTATTTTTGTGTATTTCTACACATTCATGTGTTAATTTAAATTCTGTAATTTTTGGCTGTAGGTGGTTATTCCAGAGAGTCAAAACACTGCAACAGAATTTCCAGAGACGTTTAGGGAAGATATCCCACACTTGAGAAACTATTCCATGAAGCTATTCAGTGTAAAACTATTGAAATCTGCCTGTCTCTCCCATCTTTAGAATTCAAGCCAGGACCTACTAGATCACTGGATGATGAAAATAAATAAGTTAGCAGTTAACACAGAAAACTTTGCAATTTCCCCCTCCTAAGGGAACACAATGATCTATATTCATGATAAGAAAGAAGTCTGGAGGAAATCCATGGTAATATTAATTATTTTAAAATGTGCTTAGAGAGATATCACTAGTTTAATATTGTATACCATCTGGATCCAGATAGGCTGTTTAATATTGTATACCATCTGGATTCAGATTCACTGCTTGAGAGAATGTTTATGGTTATGAACTGCACCTTCCCTATAAGATTTACACACTTTATTACTTCAGTTTCATGATACTGTAAAATAATCAGTTTCCAACTAAAAAGTACAGGCCATAGCTGAATCTGTATGAAGTCAATGCAAATTCTCAATGAACTCGGGATCACATCCCCTGGTCAGACCTTAAACTGGGGTGAAGACGCTTTCAATCACCGATGACTCACAACGCTAAAAGAAATAGAGTTTTTCCTTTTCTGCTGCGTGGCTCTGAATGCCATTGACAGCCAGCCCTGCAGAGAGATGGAAACAGAATGCAATCAGACTTCCAAATCTTCCCTTAATGTAGTGTCTTTCTTTGGAGCTTTTCCCTGTAGGGTACCTCTCAGATGGGGATAAGTAATGCTGTTAGTACATAATCCAATCACTGAATGCAGATTGCTTCTAGACAATCCTGAGCAGCAGATTTGTACTTTTTTTTACTTTATAAAGAAAGTAGCTTTGCTGCAGGAAAATGAAAAAAGGATGCTGCTTAGGAGTTATTAACAATACAAATAAGTCTTGTTATGTATTTTCTGCATATGATAAAATTGGAAGCTTAGTTTACCATAAAATATCAGAAACCAAAGTAAAAAAAATGAAATATTTTAGTTTTCAGAACAGGATGTCAGCTGGCATTGTGCAGTCAGCCAGGGACGTATGCTTCTCCTTCTTATTCCCATACTGATCCCATCTCTGGGATTGCCAAGGTAGAGGGTCTCATTCTAGATCTTTCATTGCCAATGATGTGCTCTCTCCCTTTTGTCTGTAGCATTGTGCTTAAGATGTTAATGGCACTGTGCTCTGCAGAACCCTGTGACTGGACTAAGACTTTCTAGATGTGATTCCTATTTCTAGCCCCGCATCTAACCTGTTATTTGAATTCATGTCATCTTCCCTACTTCCATCTCCCTCCCATAATGTCTCTGTCTCCTCTGTTTTGTCTGCAGACTTTTTGGGCATGGGATTTTACCTCCCTTTTTAGTATATAAATCTTAGTACTCTGCGTGGCTGAACACATCTAGAGACCATGAAACAAGCAGAAAATCATGGAATGGTTTCTTCACCCACCCAATTTAAGCATCTAAATTTGACCTACTAAAACAATTATTGAAGTTCTCTGTAGAGTGAGTAGAGACAAACGGTCTCAAGATCAACCTGGCCTAGTGGAAGGTGTCCTGCACACAGCAGGGAGTTGGAACTAGATGATCTTCAAGGTCCCTTCCAACTCAAACCATTCTGTGATTCTCTTAAGATTAATGCCATTCAGGTATCTAAATTAGGACCACAGTATCTAGCTCTCCATACTATCAGAAACATCTGCTTCTACCATTAAAATGGTATACTTATAATTTGTAGCCCTCCCATATATAGGAATACATTAGAAAATATGTATGGTGTTCCAGAAGAACTGAGTCACTCAGATACCGTGCGAAATGTACAGTTTCCTTAAAATCTGTCAGGATTCTTTCAAAATGGGACATTAGTACTTCCCAGGTCTAAGCTGGTTTGTTTATAAATGGGTTTTACCATCTTCTAATGTAGCAATGGACAACAAAGATGACAGACCCCCTTGTATGTCCAAAGAAGATCCATTCAGTGCCAAAAATTGCCTCATCTTTGTACCCTTAATCTCAACCGAACACAACCGAAACCAAACCGAACGGAACAACAGAAGGGCGCCCATTGGCTGGCACAGCTGCGGTGCTGCTGTCCACGCGTCCTATTACCCAATCAGCTTCCCGCTCACATGCTGTCTGCGTGTTCCTCCAGCCAATCACAATCTCACTGCCAACTGTCACTCACGTGACTCTCTCCTCACTCCCAGCTGCCTCTCACCCCTCACCCGACTTCCAACCCTGCAGCCTGGAGCTGGGCCTTGCCCACAGGGCCTTCTGGTGAGCATAAGCCTCAGCCATTTTAACAAATATAACCCCATGTTCCACATGCTAATGCTTCTAACAAAATGAAATTTGCAGGTGTACTGTAATTCTTAAACGGATGTCTGATGTGAAAAATATTTGAAAGATATAGAGCAATGACATTATTTAAAGCTCTTGAATAATTTTTAATGATTGAAAATATTTTATATGACTGTAATCTTACCTCTTTTAATGAGTATTTTTCATGTGAAGTTCTTTGTCAGTCTCACCAGAATCCAGATTTAGATTTATACCCGGACCGTCTTCTGTCTTTTGTAGTAATTAGTGGATTGTCAACAAATTTTAAAAATTACGGTGAAAGCGTGTGAAAGATTTATTTCAGCAAAGGTAAAAATTTTAAAAAGACCCACTAGGACAATGTAGTAAAAAAAAAAAAATATTACCAGTCTTCTTTGGGTTATTGTTAATTACTCTAACTTTATTGGATTGCTTAAAAAATACTGGGACTCTTGTTACCTGTGGTAGTTGCTACAAAACCTGGGGTGGGAAAGCTTATTGTTTTTGAAAAGTAATTAGAACAAGAAGTGAGGGTCTGAAAAGAAAACGAGAAGAGAGAGATGAAAAAATTTGTTTAGGGCCACAGGAGAAGAGATATCAACAAACCCAATGATTTCTGACCTGGGATTAGTCTCTGAGTACTAAGCCAGGTGTTTTTCTCTGCCTGTGTGAGGTGTTTTTCTGTGCCTGTGTGATTAGCAGTTGCTTTTAGTGCTAGTAGGGAGAGGTCCAATCTCCTAGGAATGTATTCTGCCATCTCTTCCACTAGTGCCACTCAAGTACCTTTCCTATTAAGAAAACTGATTAACAGGTGACTCAGCAATGGAAGAGAACCTGACCTACCTCTTCTTCCCTTGCAGATTACAATGTAATATAGTTAAGAAAATCAATT
Source organism: Dicrurus megarhynchus (assembly GCA_013399195.1). Classification (NCBI taxonomy): domain Eukaryota; kingdom Metazoa; phylum Chordata; class Aves; order Passeriformes; family Dicruridae; genus Dicrurus; species Dicrurus megarhynchus. The sequence continues at coordinate 625,448 of VXAD01010633.1, forward strand.
TTTGGCTGATTTAATTAGGCTGGGATAAGTCAGATGCAAAACCAGAAAACAAAGTGTGCTGTCTGTGTTCCAAGCTAGCAATTTCCACCATCTCATATAGGACAGAGCTACTTACACATTTCATATGGAGTCAGTGCTTAATGGAGGTGAACAGGTCAGCAGAGGCCAGCTGTTTCTTGCCTTTTTCTTTACACAGAAACACAGCAAGGATTTCATTTTCTGCTACTTGCATTGGCTGAAGGGGGCAGGGGGTGTCAAAATGTATGGTTTTCTTAGTAGGTTTGTTAAAGTTTTTGATTCCCTTGATTTATCCTTTCATAGCCATCATGAAAAGTGAAAGTCCTGGCAATCAGAGTTAATGAGCATTTCATTGCTCATGACAATTTATTTCAGTTAGCATTGTTGCTGGGTTTTTCTCTTTAAGTGGGGAAAATGCTCTGGAAAGCTTTTGTGATAACACATGGAGCCAAGCCGGAGCTGGCTGATAACAGCAGACACAAGCTGACCTTTACAAGAAGGGAATATATTATTCTTAAAGGAGCTTTCAGCTCTCTGTTGGCTCTGCTGTGTATATCTATGTGTTTCTTTAGAGTTTGCCACCAAAGATCTCTCTATAGGTGGACCTCTCAGAGACCAAAGGCCACAATCATTTGTACAGTCTTTCCCAAATGGGTTGTTCTGATACAGAGAGACAATGTATTAAACCAACCTACCTTCCTTCCTTCCTTCCTTCCTTCCTTCCTTCCTTCCTTCCTCCCTCCCTCCCTCCCTCCCTTCCTCTATTGTACAGAGGATATACATTGGGGGTAAGGGAACATGGTCAAACTCAAGCTATAAATAAGCACAAAGGTGATGTAACATAATGATTGTAAGAGCGTTGATGAAACTTGGAGCATGAGTGTTGATAACTGACAATTGCTTGTGTTAGTTTAACAGAACTAGTTTCAGAAAAGTCATTCTTCTTCTCAGAGATGAATCAATGAATCTGAGCATGAAAATCAATGTGTAAAAGCAATCAGCCTGATCCTGCAATTGTGGGTCTATAAGGAATTTGATACTGCACACAGTTTTTCCAGCCAAGATTCAGTTTTATTCAACATTTGACAGTAGAAAGACAGGACTTCTAAAATGAACTTCCAGTCCTGCATGTCACCACGTACATTCCCTACATTTAAAAAAATATCTTGATCTCTCCTCGTTCTGATTAAATAATACTCTTACATACTTTATTAAAATAGGTTGTAAATTTTTCAGTACAGCAATATTCAGACCTTAGAAATCCTAGAGTGACTGAAGTCAACAGAAGCTTTGTGAGACTTGTTATATCCATTTATATAGTAAATTGTACCATGGAATGCTAAAGCTATTGTTTTTATTTTGACTATAATTTTTATTGACATGTCATGAGACCTAGTTATGTATACAATAGGCAAGAAATACACAAAGTGTATGGCAAAGCTCTCCTTGACTAAATAAATGCTTTCCCTGAGGTCAGGTAGCATAAAATGTTCTAGTGACTGTGTCCCCCCCAGAGTACCTGACAACATCTTACCATGTTTCTTTTAATTTCTCTAACAGAAACGTTGTCTAGCTGACAGAAAATTCTCCTTCCCCAGTTAATCATTAACATTGTTATCAGCTTCCATCAGGCGAGCATTTATTCTGACTTCTGAAATAGGAAAAATGCTCATTTACTCACTTATTTATATCACTGATATTTTTGTTACCAATTCACTGTTGACTGCAATAATTTCATTATCAGTTCTTGAACTTGTTAATATTCTCAGAAATAAGTTAGATAGATTGGTTGTCCCGGTTTGAAAGCAAACCAGTGAGACTCTGAGTCAGAAATACAATTTAATAGGAAAAGAAAATAAAATAAATGCAATAGCACAAAAGAAAACCACTGACAGGGTCAGAATACAACCTGACACCCTGTCAGTCAGGGTGGCGGTAGNTGACATTGGTTTATAAAATTATCACAGCAGTCTACTTTATCCAAAATAGAACACATCTTTATGTAAATGCAGTTGTCCATAATATTCTCATATCCTCAATATTTCCTGCAGTCCTGAAAACCCTATTTCGAACAGGTTATATATTGATTTATGAAAAGCTAAAGATGATGTCTACAATGACAATTTATGCATGGTTTCCATGCATGAGGAAAAATGAGGGGACCGAAAAAGATGGTAGAGCCTTTAAGATCAAGAGTGTTGTTGATTAAGTGAATGAAATGCTCAACTAAACTGTAGTTATCTTTGCCATAGGATGTTTTGGAAGTTAAATATATACATGTATAAACAGGTTTGGAACAGGATTCCGAGCCCTAATGTGACTCTACCTAAATATTGTTCTTATTAAAGAGCATACCCAAAACAGAAGGGAGTTTGTAATCTCTAAAGTCAAGTTTGAACAAGAACTAGAATAGATAGCTTCTGTGAAACTTACAGTGACTGCAACGTTGACTACGAAAGAGAAGTGAATAAAAGTTCATAGACACATCTTCACCTATTTGTCATGGTCTTGCAGAGCACTTTGCTTCAAAACTAATGTATTACTGTCTTGAATTTCTGTTTGCCCCAAAATCTTCAGTGACTTCAGGGACTTTTTTTTCTAATGTATCTGGTTTTGCTTCTCGCAGTTTTTCAGGCACTCAGCCAGTGTCCAGACTCCCATCTCTTTCCTGAATCTCATCCTTTCTTTGCTTGCCACATCTTGAACTTTTGAAGCTCTTTGGCTTCACAGAGGCTCCACTGGTCTCCAGGGGCATGAGGTACAGCCAGACAGCCTCATTAAAAAAAAAAAAAAAAAAAA